>JASEVX010000003.1:76476066-77023566 GCA_031761405.1 Serripes groenlandicus
ATTGATACAACAACTACTACTACTACTACTACTACTACCACTACTACTACTACTACTACTACTACTACTACTACTACTACGACTACTACTACTACTACTACTACTACGACTACTTCGACTACTACGACTACTACGACTACTACGACTACTACGACTACTACGACTACTACTACTATTGATACAACAACTACTACTACTACTACTACTACTACCACTACTACTACTACTACTACTACTACTACTACTACTACGACTACTACTACTACTACTACGACTACTACGACTACTACGACTACTACTACTATTGATACAACAACTACTACTACTACTACTACTACTTCGACTACTACTACTACTACTACTACGACTACTACCACTACTACTACTATTGATACAACAACTACTACTAGTACTACTACTACTACTACCACTACTACTACTACTACTACCACTACTACTACTACTACTACTTCTACTACTACTACTACTACTACTACTACTACTACTACTACTACTACTACTACTACTACTATTTATACTTCTGATACAACTACACGTTCCATTACTACTACTACTACTACTACTACTACTAAAATTCATGGGATTGTTAATGTACGAAGTAGCCGTTGCCTAGCGAAGGCTTTACTACTTGTGTTATAAAGGTTAAATAAGTTAAACAGTCTTACCCGTGCACTGCTTAGTTGGTACACTTTATTTAAACTGACCACCGAGTCTGATAAAATTATCTTTGACCCCCCCTCTCTCTCTCGGTCAAGCCTCATATACATAACATTCCTGCTCGAATTGGAGGTCAAGTTACACCAAATGCAATCCTTCTATTTTTTCAATGTAAATCAACAAATTAAAACACTTCAGTCCTTTTTCCAAGGTAGCTCATTAATGTCACTGAAAATAGCTATTTGTCAGCTTTATCCCCCCCCCCCCCCCCCCCCCCCCCCCCCTCCAAAAAAAAGTATGATATATTATATAATTTTGGTCAAAGGGAAGCAACTCGGATTGGAGCGCTTGATTTCAGATGAATTCATAAGATTGAAGTGGTCTCCCATTGGACAATAATGATTTTGTTGAATGTTGAACGTGTTTTTAATAAAGTTGAATACGCTCTGACTGATTTGTTAACAAAACATTGTTTGCTTTTAGCTTTATTGACATAGGTTTCTGGATTATTTCGGCTGTTGGGAAAGAGCCATAGCACAAAACGCTATAATGGTTGCCTATGGAAAATAAATTGCCTGCATCTGACCTAAGAAAGATGGCCTCACTTAAAAGTGGTTACCCCTTTTTAGCAACCAGTGTGAACGCGGCTACACTTTCACTTCGTTGCCTTTACATGTGTGATACTACTGTTTTACTGTTATCATTTAAATCGTAAATCTTAATGCGTTGTTACTATCTTAGAATAAAATGAACCCGAGAGGCTTCATTCAGTCTATAACTTAATTTAGAAAACAGCCCACAAATATGTGAGAATGGTCGGCTTTATAAATCAGCGTGTACATAAACTAGCCTAATACCAAACTTATCTCTAAAACAGCCCACAGGCTTAAATATACTACAGTTTGTAACTTACTTTGTCATTATTTCTGGTCATCATGAGTCTGCAATATGTTGCATCAACTAGTTTTGTACCAATGAGTCTGTCAAATATCGTCTGGGAGCCTGACATTTAAATAAAGACAGCCGCGTCAACTGCCGCGTACACATGCAAATGTATTGTCAACTCATTTTCACTTACCTGCCTAATTCACCTCATGGAAAAAGATTGTCAATCAGTCTTTGAAACAATTTATGGACAATTATATATACAGCATTATAGAAAGCAATCATGCCTTACATAGCTTTACAATTTTAAATGCATTCACAGTGCCCACTATAGTCCCTTAAAAATACTTTATTTGCGTAGAAATTAGTGAATACCATCACCAGAATGTATTGAATATATTACATTGAGTTTAAATTTATTGTAAATGTGTATAGGATGCACCGGAAATGATTGATTTGATCACTTTTAGTATTTTGACCTTGTTTGAAAGTGAATGTAGAGAATGCTAAACACCGGTTTTTTTCTGTGCCCGATTTGGTCCAAAATGAAGGTACATATGTGAGTTCTTTCTTGCATAATACATGACCCCCGTTTTCTTTGGATTGTTTTAAAGTTTAGAGGTAACTCTTTTAATGATATGAGATGTTCTACATGAGAAACGCTTAGAAAGTGTGACAATTGAGGACTGAAACTCGTCGATTTACATTGAAACAAATAAGGAATGTATTGGTGTATTATAACCTATATGAGCTAACAGTTTGTTATAGACACATCTCCGTATCAAACGTATACTTGCATAATTTTCGGATGTTTTTATATATAAATATATCCTTTTTTATGTTTCCATATACACAATCAAGCATCTCCAAACGAATAAAAGCTATCATACCCATTGTTGAATCTTTTCTCGATAGGGTTTGCTATGTAGGGATTTATAACATTTCATCGCCTTTCCTTGTCTTTCGTTTCGACAAGAATTCACAGCCAAACATTTCGCCTAAATGTGGGTATGTGTTATGTGCATGCATGTACATAGCTACTTGTGCATGTACGCATGTATATACATATACATACTAGCATTTACAATTGCACACCAAAAACATAAATCACAGCATTAACTTACATTCTTTTATCTAATCCACCGACTCACCCAATCATCAATGTATACTACCATCGCAAATATGTATATATGTTATGATATGAAATGCTATGTTTTTGTTTCATGTTTTGTCATTGTTGTATAATAAATAGTTTATACGTATAGTATTCTCCTTATATGGAGGAAGTAAAGAATTAATTAGTTACTATTTAACCCTTTTACACATAAAGACCTTTTCTGACGTCTCTGCAGTATTGACTTTTGAAAAAGGAATGTTCTTAGAGTAAAAAATCCCCCGTAAGGACCATTCTTTTCTTTTCGCCACAATGTTTCATATTCAGAAATTATTTCTTTACATGTTTTCAAATTCGTCTGATGTAGAATTGTTTTATGGGGAAAGGGTTAAAGTCAAAAACGCGTTTTCCTTGCGGAATATTTTGGATTATCTTAGTGGAGGCTGTATGTGGTAAATTGGCACCTTAGTCACATAGCTAGTGTACCGAATCGGAAATATTCGGCTAAAGTCGTTATCACGATTCACGCGTCGGACATGCATATACTGAAAGTCGGATTGAAGTATATATTTTATAAATTTACGTTAAAGTGTAAGACAGTGACAGCAGCTGAGCAGCAGCAGTATCATACTGTTTGCTAAAATACAGTGCGCCGCTTGGGAAGTTGGTTTGAGTGCAGTTAATACAGGTTTAGTGTACATGCAAACATGGGATTGATAACAGTTCTGGTAATAGGATGTACAGATGACTGCTTCTCTAATGAAAGGATTGATTGTTTGGTGTTATATATACGTCGTTTTCAACAGTTTTTCAGTTGTATCTCTGTCAAGAGATAAGTTGACGTTTTTCAGGTTGTTTTGCAGGTGACAATGTCTTAACTTAGACTGTGTACAATGTGGACGGTATATATATTGTTTCTCGGGCTACCAGGCCTTTGTTAATCTATGACGAAGTATCAACTATTTGGTCTCGTCTTCAACTGTCTGTAACGGTGCTGAACTATCCGTTCTGCGTCTATTTGGAAACGTCTCTTCCGAACTCAAACTCTGAGCATCCTGTTTGAAATGTCCTAGTGCTGAACCGAGAATGTGGATTCGAGCTGCTCAACCAATGTAGGATGTTTCCGCTGATACTCCTCTGGTAGAGTGGTCTGTATATGTCTAATTGACGTTTAAAGCATTGACGGAGAAACCGCAGTATTTCTTGTTAAATAAACGATAGCGTAGCGGCTTCTCTCTCTTTTTCTTGGGAAATAATCACTACTTATACTATCTTTATAAAACGTTCTATAAGGGCTATGTCTGAAACTTATTTTTAAGATAAAAATCGGACGATATCACTTTTGATACCGCAATTTCATATATGCCACTTAATATATTAAATTGACCTTTAAATATACATAAAACATGAATAATAAAACGGTTAAAAATCAACAATTTGTATTTTATCAACGTAAATCATTACATAATCAAAATACGCTTTGTACTACACTGAAAAGGAACTATACACAAAAGGGTGTACATAGCAGATTATACTGACAATCACGGCGTTTCCTTGTAACAGTACTTCTGGTCAATATATCCTGACAACAGCGCGTCAGTAATAATGCTAACCCCGCAACCATGGGCACCAAAAAGGGCTGACATGAATAAAGAAGCTGACATCACATAAATAATTGAATTATGTAAAACTCTAGCGATCACTTAAACGAGTAGATCACTCGAAAGCGGAGATAACTCGAAAACGTAGATTACTCGAACGCGTAGACCATTTGAACACGTAGACCATTCGAACGCGTAGATCACTCGAACGCATAGACCATTCAAACACGTAGACCATTCGAACGCGTAGATCATTCGAACGCGTAGATCACTCGAACGCGTAGACCATTCGAACACGTATATCATTCGATCGCGTAGATTACTCGAACGCGTAGATCACACGAACGCGTAGATTACTCAAACGCGTAGATAACTCGAACGCGTAGATGACTCGAACGCGTAGATGACTCGAAAGCGGAGATAACTCGAAAACGTAGATTACTCGAACGCGTAGATAACTCGAACGTGTAGATAATTCGAACGCGTAGATAACTCGAACGCGTAGATCATTTGAACGCGTATATCACTCGAACGCGTAGATCATTCGAACGCGTAAATAACTCGAACGAGTAGATAACTCAAACGCGTAGATTACTCGAACGCGTAGATAATTAGAACGCGTAGATAACTCGAACGCGTAGATCATTTGAACGCGTAGATAACTCGAACGAGTAGATAACTCAAACGCGTAGATTACTCGAACGCGTAGATCAATCGAACGCGTAGACCATTTGAACGCGTAGATCACTCGAACGCGTAGATCATTCGAACGCGTAAATAACTTGAACGAGTAGATAACTCGAACGCGTAGATTACTCGAACGCGTAGATAACTAGAACGCGTAGATCATTTGAACGCGTAGATAACTCGAACGCGTAGATCATTCGAACGCGTAGATGACTCGAACGCGTAGATAACATGAAAACGTAGATCATTTGAACGCGTAGATGACTCGAACGCGTAGATGACTCGAACGCGTAGATGACTCGAGCACGTACATAACTCGAACGCGTAGATCATTTGAACGCTTAGATCCTTCGAACGCGTAGATAACTCGAACTCGTAGATCACTCGAACGCGTAGATCATTCGAACGTGTAGATAACTCGAATGCGTAGATAACTCGAACGCGTAGATCACTCGAACGCATTGATCATTCGAACGCGTAGATCATTTGAACGCGTAGATAACTCAAACGCGTAGAATACTCGAACGCGTAGATCATTCGAACGCATAGACCATTTGAACGCGTAGATCACTCGAACGCGTAGATCATTCGAACGCGTAAATAACTCGAACGAGTAGATAACTCGAACGCGTAGATTACTCGAACGCGTAGATAACTAGAACGCGTAGATCATTTGAACGCGTAGATAACTCGAACGCGTAGATCACTCGAACGCGTAGACCATTCGAACACGTAGATCACTCGAATGCGTAGATGACTCGAAAGCGGAGATAACTCGAAAACGTAGATTACTCGAACGCGTAGATAATTCGAACGCGTAGATAACTCAAACGCGTAGATTACTCGAACGCGTAGACCATTCGAATGCGTAGATAACTCGAACGCGTAGATCATTCGAACCCGTAGATCACTCGAACGCGTAGATCATTCGAACGCGTAGATGACTCGAACGCGTAGATAACATGAAAGCGTAGATCATTTGAACGCGTAGATGACTCGAACGCGTAGATGACTCGAGCACGTAGATAACTCGAACGCGTAGATCATTTGAACGCTTGAATCCTTCGAATGCGTAGATAACTCGAACTCGTAGATCACTCGAACGCGTAGATCATTCGAACGTGTAGATAACTCCAATGCGTAGATAACTCGAACGCGTAGATAATTCGAACGCGTAGATAACTCGAACGCGTAGATCATTTGAACGCGTAGATAACTCGAACGAGTAGATAACTCAAACGCGTAGATTACTCGAACGCGTAGATCATTCGAACGCGTAGACCATTTGAACGCGTAGATCACTCGAACGCGTAGATCATTCGAACGCGTAAATAACTCGAACGAGTAGATAACTTGAACGCGTAGATTACTCGAATGCGTAGATAACTAGAACGCGTAGATCATTTTAACGCGTAGATAACTCGAACGCGTAGATGAATCGAACGCGTAGATAACATGAAAACGTAGATCATTTGAACGCGTAGTTGACTCGAGCACGTACATAACTCGAACGCGTAGATCATTTGAACGCTTAGATCCTTCGAACGCGTAGATAACTCGAACGCGTAGATCATTCGAACGTGTAGATAACTCGAACGCGTAGATCATTCGAACGCGTAGATGACTCGAACGCGTAGATAACATGAAAACGTGGATCATTTGAACGCGTAGATGACTCGAACGCGTAGATGACTCGAGCACGTACATAACTCGAACGCGTAGATCATTTGAACGCTTAGATCATTCGAACGCGTAGATCACTCGAACGCGTAGACCATTCGAACACGTAGACCATTCGAACGCGTAGATCACTCGAACGCGTAGACCATTCGAACACGTAGATCACTCGAATGCGTAGATGACTCGAAAGCGGAGATAACTCGAAAACGTAGATTACTCGAACGCGTAGATAATTCGAACGCGTAGATAACTCAAACGCGTAGATTACTCGAACGCGTAGATCATTCGAATGCGTAGATAACTCGAACGCGTAGATCATTCGAACGCGTAGATGACTCGAATGCGTAGATCATTCGAACGCGTAGATGACTCGAACGCGTAGATAACATGAAAGCGTAGATCATTTGAACGCATAGATGACTCGAACGCGTAGATCACTCGAACGCGTAGATCATTTGAACGCGTAGATAACTCGAACTCGTAGATCACTCGAACGCGTAGATCATTCGAACGTGTAGATAACTCCAATGCGTAGATAACTCGAACGCGTAGATAATTCGAACGCGTAGATAACTCGAACGCGTAGATCATTTGAACGCGTAGATAACTCGAACGAGTAGATAACTCAAACGCGTAGATTACTCGAACGCGTAGATCATTCGAACGCGTAGACCATTTGAACGCGTAGATCACTCGAACGCGTAGATCATTCGAACGCGTAAATAACTCGAACGCGTAGATTACTCGAACTCGTAGATAACTAGAACGCGTAGATCATTTGAACGCGTAGATAACTCGATCGCGTAGATCATTCGAACGCGTAGATGACTCGAACGCGTAGATAACATGAAAACGTAGATCATTTAAACGCGTAGATGACTCGAACGCGTATATCATTCGAACGCGTAGATCACTCGAACGCGTAGATCACTCGAACGCGTAGACCATTCGAACACGAAGACCATTCGAACGCGTAGATCACTCGAACGCGTAGACCATTCGAACACGTAGACCATTCGAACACGTAGATCATTTGAACGCGTAGATCACTCGAACGCATAGACCATTCGAACACGAAGACCATTCGAACGCGTAGATCACTCGAACGCGTAGAACATTCGAACACGTAGATCACTCGAATGCGTAGATGACTCGAAAGCGGAGATAACTCGAAAACGTAGATTACTCGAACGCGTAGATAATTCAAACGCGTAGATAATTCGAACGCGTAGATAACTCGAACGCGGAGATCATTTGAACGCGTAGATCACTCGAACGCGTAGATCATTCGAACGCGTAAATAACTCGAACGAGTAGATAACTCAAACGCGTAGATTACTCGAACGCGTAGATCATTCGAACGCGTAAATAACTCGAACGCGTAGATCATTTGAACGCGTAGATCACTCGAACGCGTAGATCATTCGAACACGTAAATATCTCGAACGAGTAGATAACTCGAACGATTAGATTACTCGAACGTGTAGATGACTCGAACACGTAGATAACTAGAACGCGTAGATCATTTTAACGCGTAGATAACACGAACGCGTAGATCATTCGAACGCGTAGATGACTCGAACGCGTAGATAACATGAAAGCGTAGATCATTTGAACGCGTAGATGACTCGAACGCGTAGATGACTCGAGCACGTAGATAACTCGAACGCGTAGATCATTTGAAGGCTTAGATCCTTCGAATGCGTAGATAACTCGAACTCGTAGATCACTCGAACGCGTAGATCATTCGAACGTGTAGATAACTCCAATGCGTAGATAACTCGAACGCGTAGATCACTCGAACGCATAGATCATTCGAACGCGTAGATCATTCGACTGCGTAGATCATTCGAACGCGTAGATCACTCGAATGCGTATATCACTCTAACGCGTAGACCATTCGAACGCGTTGATAACTAGAAAGTAATCTGTTTGTTTGTTTGTATGCATAGTGTTAAACTCCGCTTTCAACAATTTTTCAGTTATATAACATCGCTTACTGGGTAAGTTACCAGCACTATGGTCCATTTATCCTGACACCAGCCAGCCAGCCGTAATGCTAACCCCACAACCATGGGCACCAACGACGGAAAGCCATTACTTCCATGTTTAAAGTAGTCGGTATGACCCGGTCGGGGATCGAACCCGCGAAATCGCGCACCGAAGTTATTTATTTGGGTCTTTTTTAAGTTCATGTTATCGAGAGTCCACTATAGTCAATAGTATGTCTATATATAGAGACAGTTTTATTTCGGTTTCAATCACTGATACCCGGCCGGTAGCGTATCTGACTCGTGATCTGGAGGTCACGGGTTCGATACCCGGTTGCGGCGACATTCTGTCGGGCGATGTTTTCCATTGCCTCTCACCTCTGATCTATGTGAGAAAGTAGTCAGTGGCTTCGAAAGAATGTTGTGTAAGTACTGGTGTGGAAAAGCCAGGAAAACATGGGTAGGTGCACTGACCGCCGTGATATGACCAAAGCTGTTGAAAGCGGCGATAAACTCCAAACAAACAAACAAAAATCAATCACTGATAACACCTGATGGATCGTTTATATAAGCTGTTTCCTCCCATAGAACAATAACAAGTTCAGTTATCACGGCGGTCAGTACTCTAGGAAAACAAACGTTGTTGTATTTGTGAACACAAAAGTATGTTCGCTCGTCTATGCTATCAGATTAAGATTTTTCTATTTTCAAAGCTTCTGTGATTTGTTCGCGACCCGTTCATATTTGAATTAGATTGATGTACAGGATGTTCTGGATCTACAGTGGTCTCACTCATATGCATTTAACTTGATAATTCTCTCATTGAAAATATACAGTGAAACCTCAGACAATTACATCGCTATAGCGTGAATCCCTCTTGCGAATAGTATTCGTCAACGCTGTAAGGTTCAGATGTGTCACAATGTGTTTCTAATAGGAATATATATTGGTTCTAAAGAGGAGCACCCTTCTAGAATATCTGCATTTCTTTGTCTTCACCAGTCGCTCTGCAAACAGTATGAATATTTAAGAACCCGACCCCGTTCACTATACTATATTTGTTACTTATGTCACAATGTAATAAAATGTTTTCCTCTATTGATCTGTCTGGTTTCTGCACCATGAGGGTATAAGGACTATTGGGGAAATACCTGCGAAAATATCGTTGAGCGTAGGATAAGTAATATATGTGTCACACGTGTCATCCGTCTTCTCAGAAACTATAAAAGAAAACAGCAGCTGGTTCAACAACTATAAAAAGACGAGTCGAACTATATTGAGTCGTTAAGGACGGTGGCTATCAAGTCACAGGTCATGAATTCGAACTCGTCTAAGTGATTCATTCTTTCTGATGATGGACATAAATCCTGGTGACAAAGGACATTCGTCTTCCACCGATGAGTTATTTATTTTAGGTGGGAAGATAGCAAATTGCCTGGGGAAAATATTGTGTCGAGTGAAGGTGCTTGAAAGCCAGGAAACAAACGCGAACTGTCCGCTTTGATATAACTACTGGAATTGCTACTGCAATGGCATTAAACTTCAATCCATCAATAAATCAAAACTATAAAATATTAACCTGTCCTCCGAATTAAAACTCCCTTATCTGATCGGTCGGAAGCAAATTTGTTCTCCAAATTGACCAATAAGATATGAAGCATATAATTTCTGCGCACAGAGAAAGTTTTTAGAGTTTTATAGTTTCGGACCTATACGCAGCTGCTGGCCTTTGGACATGTTCGTTGTTCGTTCAGTGTAACGTCATCAGATCCCCTCACGTATTCATAGTTGATCCAGTATGGCTACTCCATCAGATTATAGAGTTGATTTGAAAACTCTCCGAGAGGATGGCGAGCACTGCAGTACCTGATCAGTATGTGCGTATACTGGCGAATGACTCTTTTTCCTACAGCGAGACTATTATAACAAAGTGGAGCTCTTATAGCTCAGTCAGTATGCCTACTCCATTATTGATTTGAAATCCGTCCGAGTTGAGAACAGTGTAGAACCTGATCAGTTCACTGATCGCTAATGACCGACTGCCTCTTTTTCCTACGTCGAGACTGTTATAACACAATGGAGCACTAGTCATTATCGATACACTTAACATTGTTACACTATTGGCGAATGTGACTGGGGATATTGTTTCTCGAATCACTGTGTAGATGGTATGAACTAAGCTGTCCAAGCTGTCGCCAACTCTATTGGTTCTTTATTGAATACCGTGTGTATTTGTAAACGCATATCCGTGGCATTTAAATAGGATCATGTGCTGTACTAAGATAACGCTAGCCGATCGTTTTAGAAAAAACACCAACAAAAGAAAACATGGCAAACACGAGTATATCGTTCTTCATTGTAAGATTTCTTTAGGAAAAATGAATTTGTTCTGTACTTTATCTTGTTTGAAATGTCAATTAATTACAAAGGGAGAACGAACCTTGAAACATATTATATGATTTCACCATCAATTAAAATTGATTAACACATCACATCATGGCCTGCTTATTTAAGTATTTATGTTTTATTTTGTCCTTGATGGCACGACAACAACAGAGTCCTTCATGATTAAAATATGCGAAAGGATGAATTATAGGAATACATAATTGAGTAAACTCTTGCGATGTGGCGGTCTTGTTGCCTCTCCGGTTTGACATCATTTTAAATTTACATTTGCGTATAACCAATCGGGCTACACTTCCAGTTTGTGTCCGATGATTATTTAAGATATATGTAGCATATAGTCGGACAAAGGAAGCTCTGGTAGGACTATGTGTATAAATATTCACAAACCTAGAGTGTTTATTGTTCGCGTATGGAATTAGACCCGACATTGACGCTGGACTGAAGTGTTCTAACCTTTAGGACAATTTCCTGGTGGCGTTTATGCATACGTGTAACATGTAATCGAAGGTCGAGTTTTACATCATTGCTTTTATTTATTATAAGGTCCACATAGACATTAGTTACAGGTCTTTACTATGTAAAACATGTTGTATTTACGGATAATTTCTTCATTTCTTATTGTTTTGTCGAGGTATACGGTAAGTACATGTACTTTGATGTTAATTGATTGGTTTTTTTCAGGAAGTATAGAATGCACTGGAAATGATAAATTCAGTAGAAAACGTGACAAAACAAATTTCGTCCCAGCCCGATTTTGTCCAAAATGACGGTAAACATACGTAAATGTAGTTGAAAGTCATGCTTTACGGCAAACGTAAATGTACTTGAAAGTCAATCGTTACGGCACACGTAAATGCAGTTGAAAGTAATGCTTTACGACAAACGTAAATGAGCCGTCCCAAAAAAAAAAAATACACAATGTGGTCTTGCGTAAAGTATCGACCCGGATCAGCCTAAGCATGCCGCGCAGGCTGACCTGGCCAGACACTTTTCGCGTCCTGTGGATTTTCTGTTTCATGAATCATTACTCTATACCTCTATCCTCCTGAGATGGAATGTGTCGGCCCGGATTAGCCTGCGCGGACTGCTCGAACTGCGCAGGATGATCTGTGTCGATACATTACGCAGATTCCATAATGTTAGTTTTCTCGTGGGACGGCTCAAATGTAGTTGAAAGTCACGCTTTACGGCAAACTTAAATGTAGTTGAACGTCACGCTTTACGGCAAAAGTAAATATAGTTAAAATTCATGCTTTACGACAAACGTAAATGTAATTAAAGTCATGTATTACGTCAAATGTAAATGTGGTTTAAAGTCATGCAGTACGGCAATTGTAAATATAGTTTGAAATTGCGTTCAACAGGATAATGTTAAGAGAATAACAAATGGTTAATTGTAACATGATCTGCAAATCCTTCTATGGATCAGAGAGAGATCAGTCTATGTGTTATCTGGCAATATATCAGCCTGGATAAGTGGCTGGTTTAGGAGCTACATGTAGAGAAACAAGATCTAGATAAAAGCATATTTAATATAGTAATCAGTCGTTCATAATTTTCCTATATTCAAAAGTATTTTCAATGACGCTAGAACTCGACTGGCCGCAAATCGTCTTTTTATTTAAATAAAAAAATAACTATGGATATACACGTCTATCAGATATGTACATGTAGATATGTGTTCTTTTTTCGTGAATTAAGTCTCAATAAAACATCTTTTCTTAAATGAGTCATTATTTAATCGTTAATTGTGAAACCCTCTTTTGTTAAAATGTATTTGCCTAAGACAGCCAGATTTAATTGAAATGAAAAGTGCAGCTTTCTAAAAGGTTACTCAAGTTTCTTATCAGTAAGTACACTGGATCTTTAACCCTCCCTTACATACAACACATCTACAGTACACTTAGAAACACAAAGGCCAACATTTTAACATCTCTAAAAATGAATATATACTTAATTTATTGAAAACAGTGTGGCAAAAAGGAGATATGAGCCGACCCGCGAGAAAACCAACATTATGGTCTCTGCGTAATGTATCGATCCAGATCAACCTGCGCAGTCCGTGGAGACTGATCCGGGCCAACACATTCCGTCTTAGGGGAAAAACTGTATAGAGTAATGATTCCTGAAACAGAAAATCCACAGGAGGCGAAAAGTGTTTACCCGGGTAAACCTGCACGGCATGCTGGGGCTGATCCGGGTCGATACTTTACGCAGAGTCCACACTATTGGTTTTCTCGCGGGACGGCTCATATATTGATCGTTAATGAACAATTTCTCTTTTCTCTCGCAATGTCTTAAAACTGCAGATGCGTCAAAATACACGTGCATGTTGGCAAGGGTAACTCTTGTTATAAAACGTGTTGACAATTTATAATTCATCTTAATATCATTGTATTTTTTCATAGAGATCCGTTTATCCCAAACATTCTTAAATTAAGTCAAATTCTGAGTTTGATGACTCTTCTAAATATAAAGATGACTTAAGTACTCAGTGTTAATGGTTTCGCCAATAAGAACTGTTATTACTTAGTGAATTTAGAACTACGTTAGAATAATATTACAATTATCCACATTCACTCGTATCGAGCTTTTGTTTAATAAATTTTTTATTTGGTTTTCCAGGAAGTCGAAGCGGATCCACAAACCATATCCACCATACTAGACAAGAACTCGAATGTAGTTAACGACTTTATACAAATAAAAAGCCCACCTGAAACATTGATCAACAAGCGTGCTATCACAATTGAATACAAATGCAGTGACGCAACATTCGTAGGAGTTGAAATCCTCTCAAAACTAGACAATGGAAATAAACATGTTAAAGTGTTCCAAAAGAGATGGGCTTGTCCGGTCTTGGACGGAAGTGACGACACAGTTCGTACCAGAAGACTCAAACTCAGGTTACCAGCGAGACTGGCTTATAACTACAATGTGTTCAACGCGCATGTCACGGTTGCGTCTGATACGAAACTACGGGCGTGGATTGTGAACAGCGATTGGTGGGATTTTTGTAAAAGACGTGACGAATGTTACTCCAGGTCACGTGTTAAAGTGTCGTATGCTTCGGAGATTTTGACACCATACTCGAGGCCTTTTTATAGACCAATGTGTCGAAAGTGGTCTTTGGATATTCGGAATATAATAAATGCTAGATCGATTCCTACTTGTAATTTTGAACGAGGTATGATTTGATTTTTTGCATGTTAGTTTCCTCAAATTTACGGTGAGTGTCTGTAACATGCTAGACGCTGTGGCTAAAAAGAGAATTTCTCATAGAAAACATTCGAATTCTGAAAGAATACATATTGAAAAAGTTTAAACTCAATGATATAACTTTCTTCGTACCACTTACGATATGACAATCGACATAGTCATCAGTAAACTATACATGGTATGCTCGGAGACCAATGCATTCTCATTTGAAACTAATTGATTAATTGCCCTAAATAATAAATCCATTCTCAGCTTTAGTTGATTCTATTCAGACAAACTTAATATTATATACTGAATGATAAAATATAGAGATTTCCCAACTTGAGAAAACCTATAACATGCTTTTTGTCTACTGAGCAATATAGCCTAGTGCGCGATATAGCTCACTAGCCGGATTTTCGGAACTACTTTTTTAAATCTCTTTTAAACACTTTTAAGCTCCGTTTTCACTACTTAACACTTTATTTCCATGATGAACCGTTAAATAATCCACAATTGCACTTTTAAATCCGCAAATAAGAGCTTGAATCGACATGACACAAGTTTATTCACATTGTCGGTGACGTCACGTGTATTTATATATATATAGTGACGTCACTGCAAAACTGGCAGATTACGTCATTCAAATCTCTCCACTTCTGAGCTAAAATAAATGAACTGCACAAGGGTATTGTCGTTTAAAAACGAAAATTATCGCCGAGTATATAATATATAGTTTAATAAACATTGTTTTCATGATTTGGAAATTAAATCCCTCGTGAAAGAGATTCTTGCAAGAATCTCTTCCACTTGGGATTTAAATCCCGTATCATGAAAACAATGTTAATTAAACTCTATTTATTACCTTACATACAGAGAAAACTACGGTGGCACAGAGGTGACATGTGTGCGATTTTATTTATCTCGTTCCCACGACATAATATCTCGTGGGAACGAGTTATTATCTCGTGGGAACGACTAATTATCTCGTTCCCACGACTTATTATCTCGTGGGAACGAGATAATTAAAATCGCACACATGTCACCTCTGTGCCACCGTAGAAAACAGACAGATGGCGTTGTGCCAACTTGGCTATAATCAATGAAATACATATACTTATTGCCAATAGGGTAAGCAACCACATATGATGATGACCTATTGCCAATCACTGGTTAGATTTCAACCATCCAATACCGATCGATTAATTATGTATTCTTATTATCGTTTCACACTTAATTGCTTATCAATTAATGTCTCGCTATTCTCGGATTGCCAAAATATTAACTCTGTGAAACTGCTGTATCTGTGATATGCATAAATTATTAATTCAGAAAGAGATCGATATAGTGCGTTAGTAACGGCTGGCCAGTCAGTCATACGCATTTCTAATAGTTTGATTTATTGTATATTTGTATTTATATTTAATGCCGATTTCAACAGTATTTCAGTCATATCACAGTGTTTCCGTAAATAACCACTATTGCTAATAAGCTTAGCCTGACAAAAATTAATATATTCTAATGCTCTCCCCACAAACCTGAGCACAAAGTGGGGAAGCCCATTTACCAGTTTTAATGACTCTCTGGTATTATTTCCATTTATTGTAGAGGTGGTACAAGCAATAGAATATCCAGTTGTGCTGGGCGGTCTACCCTATGGTGTGTTTAGACAATTTCATCCGTACAATAATCCTGTACTAGAAGAACAACGTCAGCAGAGATTAACAAAACCAAGGTGAGCTTTCTTATCAACCTTAGGACATCAACGACCAGTGTAGATACAGATCAGTTTTCGCTTTTTGGCAGAATACTCTGGATCCGAACTTGTCGTGAAACACTCACATACTATTCTAATCAAATTTCCGATAAGCAGGATATACTGAAATAAGCATGGATGAGCAAACTGAGTCCGAAACTATAACAATCAGAACATGTTCTCAGTGCTCAGAAATGAACGCCATGCTTCTGGTTGGTCAATTTGGAGAACGAATTTGCTTCTGACCAATCAGATACTTGAGAGCAAATTCTGAACACAGATTAATTTGTTATAGTTTTGGAGCCTGCTCTTTATCTACACAATTCCCGAATACACTTTCAATGCTGAATTTTTAAAAATGACCATTGCAGCTGAAGGAAGGCCCAACTATAAAGATTTATTATATACCTGCACATTTTCAGGTGAAAAAACATGCAGATTGTCATGCGCAGTTCAAACACGACGGATTAAAATTCCGTATTTGTCGAGATCAAAAACGTTACTAAATATGGTAAAGGGACGTCACTGAAATATGATGTGACGTCATTGAAATATGAATTCACATCATTCAAATGAAGTATTGAGGCCTGGTTTACATGCCCATCATATTTTTCTTTTATCTGTAACTTGTGTTATTTCATTATCTAACATATAGAAATGTGTATATTTGTTCTGTATTCTGTCTTAAAAATTATACAAACTCTATAATAAAAGGAAAATTATGTTGCAGTAGCTATATTTTGCTTTGTATCGTCTAATCAGGGCGTGGACAATTTGACAGCTCTCTCTAACATCGGTCTCGCGAGATATCAATTATCCACGCTATTCGTAGAACAATACCAACCCCGATATCGCTACTGAACCATAGTATTCCCTATGTTTTATTTTACCATATTAACCATATCCTGACCTTTGCATATCATCATTATATACATCTATTTTTGATATTTGTTTTATAAAAAATACTGTGGACTCGCAATAACTATGACTATGAGATAATTAGAATATATCGTTAAACGCGAACGCATTTCTGGAACGAATCTGTTTGGTTTTTTAAAGTTCTGAGTGCTTAGACGGACATTCAGAAATGATACTGTTTTCCTTGATATGATTATATCACTGACTTGCTCCGTAATACATATTTAATTATATAGATACAAATAAATGAATCTAATAGTGGAAAAAGCATCCTGGAATCCGCCCGAGTACGGATATAACAACAGGCGTCTGAGTTTTCCCTTGAGCAAATTTGAAAAAAAAAAAATCCTAAGACCGGGTTTTTGGCCTGGGGCTTTAGCCCCTGGTCATAGTAGTAATACCGTTTTTTTCGGAGTTGGCAGCCTGCCAATTGCTGTTAGCACCAAACAACGCATGAGAAACTGCGCGAGAAAAATAGTTCATCATGGATTCAACAAAACTGCATTTAAAAGGCTATGATCTCCCCCATAAATATCATTTTAATGTTGTTGGAACATCAGTGAAAATCTTAAGGCGTCAGTACTCCAATATAAGTTTAAGAAATGCTTTAGAAATTGATGCGCCGAGATGTCAAATATGGACGCTTGTTAACATTATTAACATTCGCGAAGAGGAACGGAAAAAAAGAAAGGAGTCACGTGAAAAATACAGTGGCGGATTAACCGGGGGGGGGGGGGGGGTTTGGCCGTACCGTGCGTCGAAAAATGAATGGTAAACAAAGAAAAAGCGTGGCAAATGTAGTGAAAGATTTAGCGGGGGCCCATAGGGTCCATGTCCGACTCCCCCACCCCACGAAAGAAGTCACGTGAAATATACAGTGGTGGATTAACCGGGTGCCGTAGGGGCCCGTGCGTCAAAACATCCAACCTTCCAGCAGCCACCAGGCCATCAGCACTGCAGTGCTTTTATTATAAATATCCTCTTTGTATGATATATGAACCATGCTATTTTAGAATATGACTAAAGCTTAGAAACGTGTTAACTTAGAGGCCTGTGTTATGACCAAATACTTACTTTAAAAGTGTGTATAATTTGATCGTAAATACTATTCATGTCAACACCTAAGAAGATCGATTTTCGAATGACGTGAGAGCTAAAACACTTGATATGAATCACTCATTAAAGAGTGGACAGATAATATTTGATAACAATTTCTAGAAAGACTAGACTTTTGAATTCAACATTGCAACAAAGTTTGGTGAAAAATGGAAGAGGGTATAGTTCAAGTAGGATACAACGTATTCAAATAAAGGTTTTGTTGTTCCTATCAATTTTCCTAAATATCTTCAAGCAAGTATTTCCTTCAGTCGCAGCTTGTTTATTTACCAAATGCTTCTCACAACAAGCTGTATTGCCAATGCTGTACTTAAAGTGTGATATATGTACTTCATTTCAGATTCACAGTGGCTATATGGTTGTATATATTAGAATATTGCCCAGGATTGAATTTCGAAGGAAAAGTTTGTGGAATCATGTTTCACTTCAACTGGAATGCCAAAATTCGCACTTTCATGCTTATGTTGAAACCAGAAGGTAATCACTGATTTCCTTTCAAGGATATAGAGTTTCGTTTTCCCGTTATCTTGTTTAACTCGACTGAATAAGCTTCAGCTTTAATATATTTACGAGTGACGATATGTTTCTTTGAGTGGTATATCAAAGTGTTTTCAACCGCCTCGGTCGTGCAATGGTAGAGCGTTAACCTCGGGTGTGGGAGGTCGCGAGTTCGATCAGTGACCAGGTCATACAAAATACTTTAAACATGGTAGTAATAACGGTCCTTATTATCACTCAGGGTGGCGGGGTTATCATAACGACTGACTGACTGGTGTCAGGATAAATGGACCAGTGGTACTGGTAACTTACCCAGGAAACGATGTGATATAACTGAACAATTGTTAAAGGGGCGTAAAATACAAAACAATCAATCAACTACTAATACACTGTGATGAAGTACAGTTGATACATTGTGACTGTGATTGTTTGACCACTCATCAATACACAGTGATAAATTACAGTTGATGCATTGTTCCTGTGATTATTTGACCATTCATCAATACACAGTGATAAAGTACAGTTGATGCATTGTGCCTATGATTATTTGACCACTCATCAATACACAGTAATGAAGTACAGTTGATACATTGTGCCTGTGATTATTTGACCACTCATCAATACACAGTGATGAAGTACAGTTGATACATTGTGCCTATGATTATTTGATCACTCATCAATACACAGTGATGAAGTACAGTTGATACATTGTGACTGTGATTACTTGACCACTCATCAATACACAGTGATGAAGTACAGTTGATGCATTGTGCCTGTGATTATTTGACCACTCATCAATACACAGTGATAAAGTACAGTTGATGCATTGTGCCTGTGATTATTTGACAACTCATCAATACACAGTGATAAAGTACAGTTGATGCATTGTGCCTGTGATTATTTGACCACTCATCAATACACAGTGATAAAGTACAGTTGATGCATTGTGCCTGTGATTATTTGACCTCTCATCAATACACAGTGATGAATTACAGTTGATGCATTGTGCCTGTAATTATTTGACCACTCATCAATACACAGTGATGAAGTACAGTTGATACATTGTGCCTGTGATTATTTGACCACTCATCAATACACAGTGATGAAGTACAGTTGATACATTGTGCCTATGATTATTTGACCACTCATCAATACACAGTGATGAATTATAGTTGATGCATTGTTCCTGTGATTATTTGACCATTCATCAATACACAGTGATAAAGTACAGTTGATGCATTGTGCCTATGATTACTTGACCACTCATCAATACACAGTAATGAAGTACAGTTGATGCATTGTGCCTATGATTATTTGACCACTCATCAATACACTGTGATGAAGTTCAGTTGATACATTGTGCCTATGATCATCAAAACACGGACATGTTTTCGGTTCATTTCAAGTTTTCTATGGAATATATACCGTTTATGGTCAAACCGTAAATTTAGATATTCCTAACATTATCATCGTGTAGTCAATCATTTTTAAAATCGATATTTATGGCCACATTATGCTGTATAATTTTCGTTTGTTTTTCGTAAATAGGTGATGCACATATTCAAGTTCAACATACAGACGAGAGTTATTCTGCAGGCAGAACGAATGAGAAACTCCCCCTGAAACAGTGGATACGTATAGTAGTCACGTTTAACGTTCGAAAGGTAACGAAACACCGGAAATACCATAAATAAACCAAATCATTAACCAAAGATGCATGTAGACTTCGATCAGATCCCAATCGATCAGAACCCAATCGCTATGATTCACAATATAATAAAATGAACACTACTTTTTGAGGTCAAAAATTATCCTCATTATTTGCCACGCCAGGGGGGAGCTTCATACGGATCTCTTGATTACTTACGAAAATCTCTGGTTTGAAATCGCACGTAGATAACTACAATCGCTCCAGCTTATTACAACCACAAAACCGATACTCAGAATCCGTTAAAGTCCTTTGCAGAGACACAATGGCTCTTACGAGCTCGGTAATGGATTCTTTCCGATAATTGATCGAAATCATTCAAAATAAATAAAAATTAAAAAAAAAAAAATCCTGAAATGATTTTCTTTTTTTTTAAACAATCATCGCATGCAGATGTTTTCTTTCGGAAACATTTTTTGCAAAAGGAAAACTTTTTTTTTTTACCACAATGTTTTCAGCCACTCTTTTCACTTATTCTGCTATTATGTATACACATTTCGATACATTAGCATGTTTTCTAATTCGAAATATCATATTTATTGTTTTTCCTCCCAAAACTACTCTCAATGAATTTATTTTCTTGAAAGGCAAGTTTGATAAGTTTGTATATATCTTTTCAGTGGAGTCTGGTGGTCAATTACGGTGAAGATTTTAAAAATATTACGGAAAATTCCTTTGAGTAAGTAAAAACTGATAACATTTTAGTGGACCAAGGAGTTCCTTTAACATTAAAGTAATTATATTTTCACCCGTTTTGGATCATCTGTCTGTATGTACGTCACAGAAAGTATACTTTATTTCCATAGACATTTTGGATCATCTGTTTGTATGTTCGTCACAGAAAGTATACTTTATTTCCATAGACATTTTGGATCATCTGTTTGTATGTACGTCACAGAAAGCATACTTTTTTTTCTATAGATATTTTGGATCATCTGTTTGTATGTTCGTCACAGAAAGTATACTTTATTTCCATAAACATTTTGAATCATGTTTGTATGTTCGTCACAGAAAGCATACTTTATTTCCATAGACATTTTGGATCATCTGTTTGTATGTTCGTCACAGAAAGTATACTTTATTTCCATAGACATTTTGGATCATCTGTTTGTATGTACGTCACAGAAAGTATACTTTATTTCTATAGATATTTTGGATCATCTGTTTGTATGTACGTCACAGAAAGTATGCTTTATTTCCATAGACATTTTGGATCATCTGTTTGTATGTTCGTCACAGAAAGTATACTTTATTTCCATAGACATTTTGGATCATCTGTTTGTATGTACGTCACAGAAAGCATACTTTTTTTCTATAGATATTTTGGATCATCTGTTTGTATGTTCGTCACAGAAAGTATACTTTATTTCCATAGACATTTTGGATCATCTGTTTGTATGTTTGTCACAGAAAGTATACTTTATTTCCATAGACATTTTGGATCATCTGTTTGTATGTACGTCACAGAAAGTATACTTTATTTCTATAGATATTTTGGATCATCTGTTTGTATGTACGTCACAGAAAGCATACTTTATTTCTATAGACATTTTGGATCATCTGTTTGTATGTTCGTCACAGAAAGTATACTTTATTTCTATAGATATTTTGGATCATCTGTTTGTATGTACGTCACAAAAAGTATACTTTATTTCTATAGATATTTTGGATCATCTGTTTGTATGTACGTCACAGAAAGCATACTTTATTTCTATAGATATATTGGAACGCATGTTTATATGGACGTCACAGAAAATATTTGTATTGTTCTGTGTCCGGATGATAATCGGTAGTTGACACAGACACCTTAGAGCACATGTTTAAGTTGACGTCACATAGACATCTTGGAGAACCTGCTTGTATCGACGTCATAGAAAGCATACTTTATTTCTATAGACATCTTTGAACGTCTGATTATATGGACGTCATAGATGGCATGTTTATTGTTGTAAATTATACAATGTTTCTATAGACACCCTGTAGCTACCGTTTTAGTTGACGTCACAGAGGGTATGTTTATTGTTTGTTCCATAGACAGGAACGTTTGATCACATGGTTATATGGACGTCACAGAGGGCATTTATATTGTTGGAAAATGATTCTATGTTTCTATAGACAGAAACCTTTCACATGTTTATATGGACGTCACAGAAATAATGTTTATTGTTTATAAATGATTTTATGTTTATATAGACAAAAAGCTTGTATCACATGTTTATGTTGAAGTCACAGAAGGATGTCTATTGTTTGTAATTGATTCTATATGTCTATAGACAGAAACCTTTGATCTCATGTTTATTTGGACGTCACAGAAAGGATGTTTATTAGTTTAATTAAAGTGCAGACACCCTGGAGCACCTGTTTATGTTGACGTCACATAGCTTATTCTTATGCAAATTATACTTAAATTCTACAGACATCCTGGAGCACCTGTTTATATGGATGACACAGAGGGCCTTTTTTCGTTTGGAGGGGGTGAAAACTTTAACAGTTTTAGAGGTTATATTGGTCAGGCAACGGTTTATAGAAACACAATTGTTCATCATTCAAACGTAAGTTGAACTGTTTTATATTTTCTACATATAATCGAATATTAATCTAAATTAACGATATTATCAATATTCGCGAACACATAATATTAATATCAGCCTGCTGCCATTTCGTACAGTGTAACCTTGACTCTATCACATGTCGCACTTTCATTTGGTTCTTTTGGGGGTGAGGTCCAAAATATAAACTCAGTCCAAAAGTGATTGTTCAGGAATGCTATAAAAGCTGACAGTCAACAATGTAATTGGAAGATGACGTGGAACTGATTAAACTCCTGCTTTACTGGAAATTTGTCCTCGAATTTCGGAACTCCAATGCCAAGATGTCTTAAAACACACTACAAACGCTGTTAGACTAACCAAGTCACAGCCCCAAGTTAGGCGCCAATGTCACAGGGCGAGAAAAACATGCATTCAGTCTGGGGCTCGCTACTCGGGACATACCGCTTCCAGGGCGAGTACTCTACCGATTGAGCTAACCGAGCCGCTTACATGTACTCTCTCCAATTGCGTACAAGTTTGAACCGCTACACATACAATACAGTTGTCCACGTCTTAATCATATTTACTATATTATTGACATTGTAACTGTAGTATTATAGTGCTTAATGTTACTTCAATATAATTACAATTATTTCCGGTGAGTGATAATAGTCATTGTAACTAACGGCGCTCGTCTTCTACCACTAACACTAGTCTGCCAAAAATGTTGTTGGAATGGTGGTGCAAAAATCCAAGGATGATGATTAAATTAAAGTCCATCGTGACTTAATTGAAAGACTGTGGTAAACGGCATTAAATCCTATCAATTAAGTTTACAATTGGAAAAACTGATATTTTTTATAATTATCATATGATTAGATTCCGTAACCAAGTAGATTTCAAGTTAAACTTCAGTCAGTCTATTTACAATTGCAAACAATGATATTTATTATAATAATCAAATAAATAGTTTCGACCCCGCCAGTCAATTTACAATTGCAAACATTGATATTTATTATAATTATCCTGCGTATAGATTCCGTATCCAAGTCGATTCCACCCGATGTTTGAACTGAACCTGTCTCTCCGTGAACAAAGATGTCATCGATACATGAGTGGTGTGGATCAGAGAATATTCGTTTATAAACATTTACTGAAATATAAAATACAATCAAGTGAGTATCTTCATTATGATAATTAATAATACTAATAAGAATAAGAATAATAAAAATGATAATCATGATAATAATAATTATAATAATAATAATGGAAGCCTCTAGGGGATCGTTTCAGAACCAATGCCAACTATACGACTTTAGAAGTACATTTTTACCTTTGAAATTTTACCTTTGAAATAGCGTCATTTTGGAAATCAAAACGGACATTTTTGTGCCAATAATAGTGTTCTTAAAGAATTTGTCCTAACTTTCTTGTCTGAAGTGGTATTCAGATAGAATCGACAGCAGAACGTAGGGAATACAAGTATTGAAGATTTCTAAAACAACACTATCGTTGTCGCAAAAAAACCCAACACAACGACGATATTTCAAATGTATGATTCCACCTTAGCAGACCCTATTTGACGTTCACATACACATTTTTAATACTTTTTCATTTATAACAAATAAGTAATTTCTCCCGATACCATACTATTTTAAAAGCCGCGAGTTGCAAAAGCACCATTCGAAAAGTGTCTCCATATTTAAAAGGGTCGACGCTATCGTATATGCACCTGGAAACAGGCTATAATTTTCAATTGTTTTATTTGATTTTTCTATTTAAATTATCATTGTTCAGCTTGTTAAAAACAATCTTGTGTAACAACCTATGCAATGTCATACATTGTTACACAAAGAAACATGTTACCACATAGAATATGCCATTTATATCAACGTGTATGTATTAAATCTCATGCATTCTTTGTTTTTATTAGAAACATGTAGACATATTTTATATGACGGATTGGTTGGTAAAAACATCCAATGTCAACGTATTAAGTATTCTTTTTCGAGTAGAAACATGTAACCACATCGTATATGACGTTTTGCATAGGAAACAATTCCTAAATTAATCTACATGTATTTAATGTCATACTTTCTCTGTTTCCATAAGGAACATGTAAACATATTTTTTGGTTGGTAAAGACATCCTAAATCAACGCATGTAGTGCCACACATCCTCTGTTTCGACTGGAATCGTGTTGACACACCCTGTATGACGTTTTGGTTGGTAAACAATCCTATATTAACCTACATTTCATGTAATATCAAACATTCTCTATTTCGACTAGAAACCTGTAGACACATTTTCTATGACATTCTGATGGGAAAAACTGTGAATGATAACCAAAATACGTGTCGTTTGAGAGCAAAGAAACAACGTCGCCATTGGGCCATCGTGGATGCTATAGTTAAGAAAAAAGTGTACACAAGCAACGAGATTGATGTCAGGGACATATCTAATCAGCTCTATGACAACGCCACATATTTGATTGTAAGTATTACTTCATCATATTGACCTTGGTCCTTGACATTTGTGTATGAAAGGAATGGTACATGAAAAACGAGATATGTGTGAGGGATATATGTAATCTGCTCTTTAACAACGCAACATATTTGATTGTAATTATTACTGTACAATATTGACGTTCATCCTGACCTTAATCCAAAGAAGAACGTACATACCAACAGCCAAAATAATGTTAGAGATTCACCAATCTGCTCTATAAAAAAAACCAACTAGTTGGCTGTTAGTATAGCGTGATCATATGGACCTTGGTCTTTGACCTTTGTGTAGAACAAAAATCGTAGATACAAAACGTGTTATTATATAACCTATAAATAGACGCTTTTTCATTGGCTAATAAGTAACTTTTTAGAAAAAATATCTTGCGATATGCACCGTTTTTTTCTGATATGCACCCGTTTTATAAATAGTAACAGGGGAAGACGGGGAATCCCATGAGCCGCCTATTAATATCGTTCTCCTTTATCCGTACTCTACGGAATTTTCCGAGGCGCGTTCCGAATGACCACGGAAACTTCCGAAGCTCGTTCGGATGATCACGATTAAATGCAATCAAGCGTTTGACTTCCATTGATCATTTCCTGTGTTTCCAAACGACAAGTAACTGTTGATCAATATCAAAACAATATGATAAATTGAGGATTATATAATAAAACAGTTATGGGCTTTTCAGCTGTTATACATGATGTTGATATGTACCAAAAAAATCATTATTGATTTTGTTGGTGCATATTATACAATTATGGACTTTTCAGCTGTTATACATTGATATGCACCAAAAAAATCATTATTGACCGAGGCGATAGTCGAGGTCAATAATGATTTTTCGGTACATATCAACATCATGTTTAACAGCTGAAAAGCCCATAACTGTTTTATTGTATAACCCTCAATTTATCATATCGTTTTGATATTGATCAACTTAAAAGAAAACAGAGGACCACTCAAGGAACATTTCTGTTGTATGTTGTATAAATTTCTGTCTCATGATAACAGTACGTTTTTGACATGATAACAGTCTAAAACGCGCGTCTAAAATGTTGGTAATGCACGTGCATGACGTCATTTAAAAAAAATAACGTCACCGGAATGACCACTCGGAAGTTTCCGTGGTCATTCGGAACGCGCCTCGGAAAATTCCGTAGCGTACGGATAAAGGCGAAGGATATTAATAGGCGGCTCGTGGGATTCCCCGGTCTTCCCCTGTTACTATTTATAAAACTGGTCAATATCAGAAAAAAAAGGCGTCTATTTATAGGTTATATAATAACACATCATGTATAACAGCTGAAAAGTCCATATTTGTATAATATGTGTGAGAGATATATCTAACAACATTAAATACCTAGTTGTAAAGATATTTATATATATGTAGATTGACTATATTGACAATGAGTCTAACCTTTGATACATTTGACTTCAATGAATGCAAACTTTCTCAAATGTACATTACATGTTCTTAATGAGCGGTGATCCGTGGAAATAAATGTTGAATACTTTTTAGATCATTGTAGAGCCATATCAGCATGCGCATTCGTGTAGTCCAATATATCTTTGCATTGTTCGCCAATAAATCATGAAAACATTTCTTGTATAATCCAATAACATGGACGCTGATTAAGCTAACACGTGATAAGGTCTGCGTTTCTTGCTCTCTTTTTTTTAAAGTAACTAAATGATCGAAATAGTTTAGAAGAACAAAAAGGCAATATTTCGACTGTTTCATAGGGGATGAAGCAATGCCTATAACAAGCCTTGATAGTATATGACATATGAGCCGTCCCGCGAGAAAACCAACATTATGGCCTCTGCGTAATGTATCGACCTAGATCAGCCTGAGCAGTCCGCGAAGACTGATCCGGGCCGACACATTCCGTCTCAGTGGGATAGAGGTATAGCGTATTGATTCCTGTAACAGAAAATCCACGGGAGGCGAAAAGTGTCTATCCGGGTAAGCCTGCGCGACATGCTTAGGCTGATCCGGGTCGATACTTTACGCAGAGTCCAAAATGTTGGTTTTATCGCGGGACGGCTCATTTAATCAACTATTTACCTAATACACTATTTTAGAATCGTCTGCTATGAGAAAGACAGGGAAAAAGACTTTGAATATATTTAAGTTTTACTTTTGTTACTGAGCTTGAAAACGATATTGTAAAGGGCGAAATAGCTTACTCCCATTGAGAATATTTACATTTACAAACATTGTTCAAAAGGCGTCTGCTGCACTCAATGACGACTGTACCTGACTTATATATATATATTGTAAACAGGAGGAAGACGTCAGTAACATTCCCCAGGCAGTCCCGGTGCTCAAGCAGGCAGCGTGCTATGGCAATAACGATGCAATGTTTATGTTGTCTGTCATACTCAACAACGGTCTCTTTGTCAAATCGGATGAAATTCAGGTAGTTTATTGGTTTTATTGGGCGAAGGCCTCCGAGAATCGTCAAAACCAATCTGCACTACGCAATCCTGAGCGCCAAGGCAGAAAAAACCTTACTACATTTCTTTTCAAACATTTTGTATGACCCGGCCAGTAATGTATGTTTTTACTATACTTTGATTTAATCTGATTTTATTTTTAATGAAATGATTAAATACTGATCCTTTAAGTTTATTATTTTCGGGTGCCCTTACCTTGGAAGGTAGGCGGGCAGACACACCATATATATCCATATTCTATGCATTTCTACTGTAAAAAAAATATAATACATGTAATTTCTAAATAAGGGGTGTACGTCTTGTTCGTATGTGACCCTCTAAAACCTTATGTTTTGTTCGTGTGTGACCCTCCAAACCTTATGGTCTTTTTCGTATGTGACCCTTTAAACCTTATGGTGTGTTCGTATGTGACCCTTTAAACCTTATGTTTTGTTCGTATGTGACCCTCCAAACCTTATGGTGTGGGTCCTGAAAAGAACCGTATCAGTGAGAAGATTCTTATGAATACACACATTATTTATTAAACTATAAAATGAGCCGTCCCGCTAGAAAATTAACATTGTGTCTCAGCGTAAAGCATCGACCCGGATCAGCCTAAGCATGCCGCGCAGGCTTACCCGGATAGACACTTTTCGTCTCCTGTGTATTTTCTGTTTCAGGAATAATTACTCTATACTTCTATTCCCCTGAGACGGAATGTGTCGGCCCGGATCAGTCTGCGCAGGCTGATCTGGGTCGATACATTACGCAGAGGACATAATGTTGGTTTTCTCGCGGGACGGCTCAAATGTAGGATATACCCTCTCAGCTTGTCCTAAGAAAATCTTTTAAATTCGGAAATGGCGATGGTCGAGCTGATATGATTCATGTTGATAGGTTGTTATAGTTGATATCAAGAAACAGAAATGAGCCAGTTTGTTAAAAAAAGATACACGTTTGCTTATGTGAACATTGTACATTAAGATTAGCGTGTGCATTCGCACGGTCTGTTCAAGATCTACATTGTTCACTTTCTACTTGAACAAGCTTGTAGGAAGCTTCTGTCAATCTATATAATTTCCGATAAGACCTGGCAAATGAATAAGCTGATCGGAACCTATTGTGTTAGGAAATGGCAGCATGTATCTTTTCCCCTGGACGTGCTTAGATGCTAACAAAGTTAGGCAAATTAACGCTTCGTCTAGATTTGGTAAACATAAAATAGCAAAATGCCATTGAGATGTGGTTCAACCTATGACTAAAAGTGGAAAACATTGTGGCAAAAGGAGAAATTGCTCGTTTTGAGCAATTTCTTCTTTTGTCACTATGTTTTCAAAATGCAGTCAAATGGCGCAGGAAAGCGTATATATGAGGGAAAGGGTTAAAAGGTAACACGATATGAGTTATGTTTGTTTGTATTTTAAAGAGTCAAGCCTATCTAATGTTGGCTGCCCTCGACAGTCATCGACTATCCGAACTTGCTCTGGGACATAAGCATAGACACGGACTGGACGGAATGCCTATAGATTTCGAACAAAGCTTCAGTAAGTCAGACACGAATGTATTACTCATACTGGTTACACGTGTCAAAACCCTTTTTAATTCAGAATTGTAATAGAAACAAGCTTGATTTAACGACCACGTTAAATGACTGTTGATACTAAAGGAACATAAGCTATTAATTACAGTAATTGCAGGGTATGCAATGTCGCAACTTTGAGGAGAACAAAATAAGAGCTTCAATATCATCAAAACTGCATGGAATTGGTAAAAGTTAAGTGTTTTATCCAAAAACGTAGAAACTTGACGTTTTACTTTGAATATAGAAGAGCTCAGCACATAAATCTAGCTAGGTAGGAGTTTAATACAACGAGTGTGCAGCATGATACAGATGATATATGTTTAAATAGTCTTGGTACAATGATTATATATGAATAGCAGCCATTGATACTATATTAATAAAGAAAAATGTTTCTACATGTCACTTGTGGACCATTTAGCATAGTCAACATTTTTGGTCAAGCCTCAGCGATAGTTCCTTTTGCTTGGGTGTCACCCTTTTGCCTTTAATTATATTTGTACCTTTTCGTCCATTTAGAGTATCACAAGTATGTGGCCGATACGACAAGTCATGATAAACAGATACATAGAGATACTGATGTAAGTAGTAAATGGCTAAAATATTGGTTTCTTTACTTTATATATTTTTGTTTTTGGAGGCTGGCATGGCTTTAAATTTCACACATGGTCTTGAGTCCTACTGTCTGTCCAAGATGTTCAAGTCTTCGTATCTTTACATGTATTGCAATCCCGTACAGTGTGTCAGGAGTATAGGTTAAAGTATTGTCCTGTTTCATAGTCAAAAGCATTGTCTTTTTTTTGATGAAATAATTGCTGCATTTTTTTCTCTTTGATTAGTCATGCATACTTATGTTCCACAAAACTTCAGTAAGTAGTTAATTACAAATATTTGGTTATACGTTATAGACATTTTATTGTAAAGCGAAGTCATATTTTCATTATTCAACTTTAGGTTTTTACCGAGTCGATTCGGCTGACAGACGAAATTGCGCTTAAAGAACAGACAGACGAAGATGGGGATATTTTTCATTGGTTGAAACACCAAGCTAAACAAGGAGTCGCCTCAGCACAGGTAAGAGATCCCACACCTTTCGCTTGTCAACTTTTATATTGTAGAGTATTCATAATTGAAATGATCTACGTGGGAATAATAATATTAGAAAATGGCCGTATTTTTCAGATATGCTCGTGATTTGACAATGCCGTTTACGTTGCCGTTCATTCGTTCGATATTTTTAAAGAGCATTTGTGGAAAACGGCTCTTGTGATATAAAGTTTTTCTTATATGAATATAAATCAAAGTTAAAACTTGGTTATAAGAATGATGTAGTTGTTCAATTAGACAGGATGGCGGACGATTTCGTTTAATTGGCGGGTGCGCGGGATGGTGTGAAACTTATCTTAGCTTATATAGAAAGGAAGCATTTGGTTTCTCATGGAGTCATTTGGGTAAAGGCCAATGTCGTCGATACTAAAACGTTAAATATCAATTTGTTTCCTTGCTATTCCTCGATTCCTATTTCATATGTGTACGTCGGTGCTTTGTTTTGTTATTGGAGTTGAAAACCGTATATCATTGCGGTCAATTAACCTGACCATGTGTTTTCCTTTATAAACAATTTGGCCTATTTTGGAAAGACGAAAGTCACCGGTTACAATGACTTTTTTCAGACACCAGAAGTAAAGAGTGGCCGAGTCGGGGTTCGAACTAGCCGCGAAAGATTGCGTAATCGCGAATCGACATTAGTTAAAGCAGAATCAAGAAAGTGCCACTTTTACACTTTCCTTCAAATACATTTCATTACATCTGAAACTAGAACGATCGGCATTAAATTAATTGTCTCTTCCTTGGGTAATGAGTACATGGCTTGGTATATTTATCTTTATAGTATTTCCGTAGAGAATTATATATGTTTCCAAATAAAATCACTTTTTTATCAATAAATATTGGCCATAGACCTTCTTCATGTTATATTTTACAAAGATCAAACGTTGCGTCCATCTTGAAAGTAATGAACATGACGAGTAGTATATCCCGAAGAAAGCATATGGCCTAAACATTGAACAAAAGAGTGATTTTATTGGGAATATATTCATCTTTATGTTATAAACACGTAAATTATTATATATCGTAAGATTTTATTGTTTACCCTATCCGGAATCAATTGCATATTGTCATGGTACCTATTTCACTTACTGATATATTTTTCTTCATACAGACACGAATTGGACGTTTGTTATATTGGGGTTCACACGGATTGAAGAGGAATCTTGCTGATGCCATGGAATACTTTAAGATGAGTGCCGAGACCGGGGACGCTCAGTCACAGTATGATTACGGTATAGTGCTCATTAGGGTAAGGTGGATCTTTATGTGTTTTCATCACCTTTCTCAACAAGTGATACTAGCTTGAAGTTGTTAACTCTTTCAATGCCGGATAACACACGGTCGACTCTTCCGTGTTGAAAATTGGACCATAACTTTAGATTGTGCACACAGAACATAACCACATTCCCTGGACTCTTGAATACCAGAACCATAACTTTAGATTGTTCACAAAGATCATATAGCCACATTCCAATTTGCAATATGCACCTGATCCTGTCCTTTTTGCAAATATAATTGTTATTTGTTGGACAAAATTTACGATAAAATAATTATTATTATTATCTTAATTATTTTAATTAGTTATAGTATTTATATTAATAATATTCTTACTACTTTTATACATATTCTTATAACGTAGGCACCGAATAAGACCATTCAAATGCGAAACATGCGAGCAATACTAGTGGTTTGGATTTGGGTGCAGTCACACCAGCATCTTCACATGGAACTTCTGACTACGATTTCGAATTGTTGTACTCACATTGCTTGTATTACAATATCCGTTTTATGTTAGCGATACGGAGCTGGAATAAGATCAAAACCGCCAGACACATTTCATGCATATTACATCGTTACAGGGACAGGGTACCGAAAAGGATGTTAATAAAGGCCTTGAACAATTAAACAAAGCTGCAAAACAAGTAAGACATTTTAATTTATTTCTAATATATAATATAAATCTTTTTTTTTTTTTTTTTTTAAATGTATGTAGTTTAATCTATTTTGAGTTTTACGTTTGTTTTTCATCATTTGGTCTTTGCCAATGGCTCAACACTACACTTCGAAATTCATGTAATAAAATGTGTTGAATAATTTAAAAGATCAAATGTTTATAATGTATGTAGTTCATGTTAGTTCAACCTTCACTGAAGATCTTTGGGAGGATTATTCAAGAGACCGATATGTAGTGTTTGAATATTAGTATTCTTTTCTTTACACTTTCATATTATGTTAATATGTTTTTACGATGGTGATCTGTATTTTAGATCAAATCAATACACTTATGTTATGTTCTGTTCTGTTCTGTCCTGTCAGAGATTGGGCGTATTTAACCATGTGTATGCATTTTGGCAATAACTTAAGTTTAAACATATCTATTTTACATCGATTGCGAAACAAGCGATCAGCTTTATTAATCACGCTCGATGTCAGCTTCCTTGAGACTTAAGAAGTACTCGCGCCGTTTGTGTGGACAAATCTCAAAGGAAGAACCCGCTTATCACGGGTATTGTAAACCCTGGGACATTGATATTTCTTTCAACACTAATGAGCCGCCTCGCGAGAAAACCAACACTATGGCCTCTGCGTAATTTATCGACCAGATCAGCCTGTGCAGTCGGCGCAGACTGATCCGGGCCGACACATTCCGTCTCGGGGGGGGGGGGGGGATAGAGGTATAGAGTAATGATTCATGAAATAGAAAATCCACAGGATTTCTATCCGGGTAAACCTGCGTGGCATGCTTAGGCTGATCTGATTAGTTACATTACGCAGTGACCACAATGTTGGGTTTCTCGTGCGACGGCTCATTTCTTGTCCTAAAATTAGCAGGATGCCGAACATTTCACTATCGACATTATTTGTTTTCGAATTTATCTTTACGGGAAACCCACTGTCTCTAACAAAACTGAAATTTTCTACTATTTTAAAAACAGTGTTACTGTAGACACAAATCAAACTATGCACAACTGAGGTTGTTCTTGATTGCCAATAATTGCATACTCTTAAAAAGTCTTATTTTTTTCCTACCCGAATTGTTATGTAGTATCTAATACATTAGTACAATGCCAAAGAAAAAACAAAAAAAGGTTTTCATATGCGCACAGTCTGGTTACCTGTTATCAGTAACTATGGTTTCGCCAAGTATTTGTATCATGTATACATTATGTTTTGTAACTGACAACACATCCATGTAATATGTAAATGAATTAAAGAAGAAAAACACAGAAAAACCTATATAATATAACATTGTGGTAATAGAAGAAATTGTTCAATGTTCAATTTTCTCCTTTTTACCCAAAATGTTTTTTAGCCTATTCATAACATTTCCTTAGACTATTATACTTTGAATTAACGAGCGTTGACTGTATATCATGTATCTCTTTAGTAATACTCATCTACTAACAATTGTTGTGAGGTAAAAGGGAGGATGGCCACGACCTCTCTGTACACATAGACGTGGCTAATAAAGTTTTTTAATAAAAAGTATATCTCTAGGAACGATACGTATTTCACGTTACAAAATTTATGTTGGGCCCATAACTCCTATGTTATGGGTTCTAATAAGAGTAACCGTTACACAAGTTTAGATGAGTTATAAGAGAGAGTCATTGTATAATGGACCGATCACACTGGTCCGAATGCCATTCCGTTTGTTTTCCAAATATGAATTTGGGTGTTCGGGGAGCGAACGGATCTTATTCGGGAAGCATTCGGTGTGTTATAGGAGCGTACTGGCTATTCGGCTCCGTACGGATGCATGCATTCACGGCTTCAACAATTTGTTGTGCATGTTCAAAATAATTGTCTTCGACCATCCGAATGTGGCATTCATGTGTAGTCGGTAAGTATTCGGGAAGCATCCTAAGAGCATACGGCATGTACAGAAAACGTTCGGGAAGCATGCGTCTAGTTCTTGGTGCATTCGGAATGACAATTCGGAGGTGCTGGGTTCCGTATGCTTTCCGAACACCCTGAATGGACCTATAACATGACGAATGGTTTGCGAACGTTTTCAGTATCCTTTCAAGATATGTATTCATGTATGCCGCCGAACGTATAACGAAGAGCCAGAACCCTTCCAGTATTCTTTCAGAACATTTTCCGAAACCGTATGGTTTCCGAACAACCTGAATGGACATAGAACATGACCAACCCTTTCAGAACGCTTTCAGAATGCTGGTGAAGTCTTTTCGGAAAGCATGCGGAAAGAGTTCGGTCCATTCTTGGTCGAGTCGCCGTGTTCTGAAAGCATTCGGAAAGCATACGGAAAGGAAACCTTTCGAAGTCAACATGCGGGAAGTATTCGGTCTATATTCTGAAAGCAGTCTGAAACCATACTGAAAACATTCGGAAAGCAAACGGAAAGCATTCGGTGATACATTAGGAAATCACATTCGGAGGGACATTCGGCCAGTTTAAAAGATGAGACCCTTTCGTATACGGAAAACAAACGGAAGCTCATTCGGGCCAGTGTAATCACCCCATAAAAGAACAGTTTCAATTAAACTTCGATTTATAGAGATTTCTATTTTCAATTTCCAGCATAATGACCAAGCCCTAAATGCCCTAGGTTGGCATGCAAGAGAGTTCGAAAAAAACGACGTGAAAGCTGCGGACTATTTCGAACTGGCGTACAGGAAGGGAAATGCAGATGCGGCATACAACCTGGGCATGATGCACTTTCTTGGGCATTACCCGGGACTGGATGCTGATATGGTATGATTAACACACACATATGAGCTGTGTGTGAGGTGTAGGGTATTTTTTCATCTGCATACAGTAAAGACTCAATTGAGTCTTGCACGCGCATATTCATTGTTTACTTCTAATATAGATCGTATTGTTAAACGCCTGAAGTAAAGCTATAAGTGTAGTGCAACCCATTGTTCGTCAATATGACATAAAATATGCCCAACCGGGGTTGCATTAAGATCCAAAATTACCAGGCGCGACATAAATAAATATCTAGCATGGGATTGGATAGGTGTCTGTCTGGGAACAGATGCGGGCTTCATGGGATTGGATCGGTGGTCTGAGAACATATGCGGGCCTCCAGATATAGTAGTCCTATGTACAAGTTGAATGTATGTCGGAACTTTCGGAATACCTCTCAACGAAAATTGGCACGTGTGATGGCAATGTGCCATTGTACCAAGGCTGCAAGTTAAATAAGTGCCGACTAATATGTATATGATCCAGTTATGAAAAGGAGGGGTTGGGTCAAATGGAAGTATGTAAAATGCGTGTGTAAAGTGTTATAAAGAGTGAAAATCTAAACCTTAACAATTATGAATACGAACAACACATAATGAGGATTTTAATAATTTGTAATGAAATATAAAGTTCTTACAACGCATATTGATCACTGTCGATGCCTTCTTCCTAGATACTCATCCAATAATAACGCCAAATATAAGGGGAGGCTCCGAATTCTAACTCCGCTCTTTCTCGAATCGGACCCTAGACCAATGATGTTTCACGAGTCCAAAGCATTACCCCTGAATCGATATCTCCCTCGAATTAGATTATTGTTTTGTAAACGATAAATACACTAATAAATTTGTGAAAATGCACATCATGACAAAGCATAGTCCATGCTTCGGGACTGAAGATTGCAGACAAAGAAAGGGGAAGGACTGGCCAGTATTTTCAACTGACGTGGTTTGAAGGCTAGAAAACGTGTACCCTTGAATTAGTACATCTGAACGACGTTGTATAGAAACGTTCTACACACAATATGAGTACACAACACGCATTATAAGCCTGAAACCTTATTGTTTATTATATTATAGGTCCAGACATGTGCCATGCTAATTCAACTGTCACGTGATGATTACAGTCATAACAAGGGTTACTATAAATGTCCACGTAAACTGATTTTGTTATGTATCCATCATGTGACAGTTGAATTTCCATGAACCAATACACAATCAGAATCATGTTCAATGCATGTATTTTAGGACAAGGCTTTGGCTTTATTTGCATATGCGGCTCAAAGAGGACAGCTGGATGCCGGCGTTGCATTCGCTCACCAATCAATGAGGGGTACTAGTAAACTTCCACGAGATATGTATATGGCAGCAGAGTAAGTTCACATTTTCTTTTCCTAAATGGACTGGAACTGTTGATTGAAACAAAACACGCCCAGATATAAATGAAATATTGTTGATATTAAATGGTGTAAAAGTGATGCATCTTTCACATTCTTTTCAACTCAAGGCAACAATTATACTTGAATTTATAGAGATTTTATCATATTTACATATTTTTGCCAAAATATAGCCAAGATTATCGGTTGCAGATGTGTTGTATGTTTTAAAAAGTTGAGAAACAAGAATTAATGTTAAGATAAAAAAAAAATGAAATACTTACTTGAATTTACATGACTTTTGTGCAAGTTTTTATTGCTAGCCTAAAGTAATGGCGTATGTTTTATGACACGTTTTCATTTCAGATGGGCCCGATTCATCGCAGAGAAAAATCCTGCTATAGGCTATGTACTTAGAAAGGCTACGAAGGCATACAGAGATGGGAACACGTATGGATGGGATCATATATATCTTACATAAACTTTTGAAAATATATACTTACATATACCATGTACCGGATTATCTTTAAGACTTTTAGAGATCGCTGTTTCCAATATTGATGCTTCTTTAAAATTCGATCACAGAAATAAGGAAATTGTTTATAAACCTTACATTAGAGAAACAGGTTTTAGTTCATACAAAAGAAAATACCACATCCTAGATATATTGGTGGTAAAGTTCGCCTTTGAGTGGGATACAGAGCTCGAATCCCAGTATGGACATACCAAAGGCAAAAGAGGTAGTCATGGCATCCCGCAATTGCGCTCAGGCTTCTGGGATATTATTTCCACCGTCGTATCGGTGTCAGGATGAACGGTAGTGCTTTTTTTTTTTTACATAGGGCACGCCTTAATATAAATGACATACATGTAGTGTTTTAAAAGGCGTAAACCAGCATTTAATCAAACAACAAAAGAAAAGTTAACTTAACATGAGTGCCTTGACGATAAGTACAGGTGTCCTTTTGCCTTAATGTTTTCAAAAGTCTTCTGCTATAATTACGTCAAACAGCTTTTGCAAGTGGGAAAACGTTGGCAATGTATTTTAAATGTATGGTATGATGAACCCCAAGAACATGTTATTTATTTACAAAGGGAGCTCAGCTTGGTTTATTATGCAATGGCGGCCGATGCGGGACTTGAAGTTGGTTCGTTCAATATGGCGTGGTTGTGCGAAGAAAACAAGGTGCGTTATCATTGTATGTCCTTTACAGATTGTATCAGATGTTTACCCATGCAAACACATTTTGAGGCATCGACATAACTTTTTTTTCGAAATTATTGTGTCAAAGGAAAACTTGCTCATAAATAGCAATTTCTCTTTTTTTACAAGAAGGATTTCACTGCCTTTTTTTTTCTAAGTCGTCTGCTACAAATTTGTAAAAAATGGTTCAACCCTTTGATTATTATCGTCAACTATAACATGTAGTAGTACTTTTGAGACAATATTTTTTATTATATTTCATAAAGCTAAGTCTTTGATGATTCAGTGTGTCAGGACCATTTGAATAACAATAACTTTTCCAATTAAATTTCGTTCATAATGAAAGGAATCCTTTGACTGGTCGAACAAGTGCAGTCAGTAAAGTTCCAGTCCGCGTCGTCTGATCAGGCATTATACTGTTAGCCGTCTATGCATGTTAACCTAGATATTCCCATACTTAGTCATGCACTCTTCCAAATACAAAACTGGATAAGTCTGTTTTAAAACAAATTAACATGTACATTGTTAAAAGATGTTTCCTATTTCTCAGCAATATGATTCGAGTTTTAGCATTCAATATTGACAATAAATTGCCCTAAAACGTCGCTTGTCAGATTACTCGGGTCTGGTAATTCAGGGTCCTCTTGCGTCTGCGTACAGTGAATATTCGGGTAAGTGTGCATACCAACAGTCTCACCACAGTTTAAAACATCTACCTATATTGTATATAGACATAACAACTATAAGTATAGTTCCACTAGTTGAAAATGTAAGCACATACAACATTAAATGATGCCAAACCAGGACGTCAATAAGATCCCAAATCGACAGACTGTATGATAACTGGCAGGACTATTGACTTATAAAGGCAATTAAATGTTTTTGCAAACAATGCATATTCAGGCAAGACAGATCGTAACGAGCTGTCTCTCCTGAAATAAGCATTGTTTGCCACTTAGACATTAAATTTTACCAAATGTCATGTTGAACGAAAAAAATTGGTGGTCCAAATTTCAACACGGAAGAGTCGACTATGTAAAATTCGGCAGCGAAAGAGTAAATCAAATCTTTCTTTTTAAAATTTTATAGAACGGTATTACCAGTTTCATAGAGAAAGAATGTCAATGGAGAAATTATAATGTATCAACATTGCGGGAACCTCACTTTGTAGATTCATATGGTAAGTGATAATTCGCTCAGCTCAGCTCAGGGACAATATATGTACGGTTCCTGTTCATCTCAGGGACAATATATGCACGGTCCCTGTTCATCGCAGGGACAATATATGCACGATCCCTGTTCATCTAAGGGACAATATATGCACGGTCCCTGTTCATTGCAGGGACAATATATGCACGGTCCATGTTCATCTAAGGGACAATATATGCACGGTCCTTGTTCATGTCAGGGACAATATATGCGCGGACCTTGTTCATCGCAGGGGCAATATATGCACGGTCCCTGTTCATCGCAGGGACAATGTATGCGCGGTCCTTGTTCATGTCAGGGACAATATATGCGTGGTCCCTGTTCATCTCAGGGACAATATATGCACGGTCCCTGTTCATCTCAGGGACAATATATGCGCGGTCCCTGTTCATCTCAGGGACACTATATGCACGATCCCTGTTCATTTAAGGGACAATATATGCACGGTCCCTGTTCATCTCAGGGACAATATATGCACGGTCCCTGTTCATGTCAGGGACAATATATGCACGGTCCCTGTTCATATCAGGGACAATTTATGCACGGTCCCTGTTCATCTCAGAGACAATATATGCGCGGTCCCTATTCATCTCAGGGACAATATATGCACGGTCCCTGTTCATGTCAGGGACAATATATGCACTATCCCTGTTCATCTCAGGGACAATATATGCATGGTCCCTGTTCATCTCAGGGACAATATATGCACGATCCCTGTTCATCTCAGGGACAATATATGCACGGTCCCTGTTCATCTCAGGGACAGTATATGCACGGCGCCTGTTCATGTGCAAAGCTTCAAACTAATACTTTTATCTGAGTAATGAGTTTATTCTCTGTTTAATGTGTAAATATTTTTACCATTGAGACCTGAAAACATACTTCGGACCACTTTACTCGAAACTATAAAAATATGGTATACTAGTATATGATAGATAGATAGATTTTAATTGACTTATACAAAAACATGTATCTCATCATTTACATACATTTACGTTAACAATATTAATACGTAAACAACAAATAATAATCCGATTTTGGTAGATTTCAAAAATAGGTTATAACAAATAAATAAAGTTTAACATTTAACTTAAAGGAGTTTAGGAGAGTGTTAAATTAACAATTGTTGGAAGACATATCTTATTCCAAATTCATACTGTCAATCACCTACATATATTACCTCAAAATCATCTTATGTAGGTGATCTGAAGCTTATAGTATGTGAGTAATGGGTAATTAGGAATATATAAAACTGTTGAGCACTATCAACGATAAATGACATACATTTAAGCAGTAAGCAACCTGCATTAGAAAAAAGTTTGTATGTTTGCCTGTATTTTCCGAACTATTTTGTCGCAAATTGTACATATAATAAAATAGTTAATACATACTCATTTCGTATTAATAAGGCTTTTGTGATAACATTGCATAATTTTACAATAGTTGATATCTTATTGCAATTTAATAGTTCAACAAACTTATACACGCTTTGTCTTTTATAAAAATAAGGTTTTATATACGTGTTTCTAATTTCTGTGTAAGCTTCACATTGTATAACAAAATGAAATTCATCTTCTGTAACATCTGAGTGGCAACACGGACATTTTCTTTCTGGTCTAGGTACTCTATTACTTCCATGTCTACCAGTTTCTATTTTAAGGTTAAGCGAGGAAAGACGAAGTCTAGTCAAGTTTACTCTTATATTTCTTGGTATGAGCTGCTCCGTAAGAAAAACCAACATTATGGTCACTGCGTAATATATCGACCCAGATCAGCCTGCGCAGTCCGCGCAAGCTAATCGGGGCCGACACATTGCGTATCAGGGGGATAGAGTAATGATTACTGAAACAGAAAATCCGCAGGAGACGAAAAGTCTATGTCCGGGTTAGCCTGCTCGGCACGCTTAGGCTGATCCGTGTCGATATTGTACGCAAAATCCACACTGTTTTTTTCCCTTAGGACGGCTCATATGTATTATACATTGTGCACATATTATATCATATATTACGGATACAATTTATACAATTGATAATGGAAGCGTTTCATTAACGGCATGGACTCAAATTGAACATCCGTTCAAAATGTCGGGTAACACTTGGGTGATTTGGTCAGTTATGTGGCTGTCTTACATAGACTGAAAACGCAATAATAACATGTTGATTTGGTCAGTTAAGTGGCTGTCTTACAGGGACTGAAAACGCAATGATAACATGTTGCATTGAAACCTTTCTTCAGCGGGAGACAGTAGATGACAGGGTGAAGCAGACATCGAGATTGATTAAGAAGTTGTAAGTTGTTTCACAACGGGTATAAACTAATTTGCTTTTAACTGTCTAACTAAATATAGCTGTGTTTGTCTCTGCAAGAATGTTTGATTATTTCATTTCAGCCTTAATAAAGATGGGTGATTACTACTGGTATGGCTGTAAAAGTAGGCGTGATACGACAAAGGCAGCAAACTACTACGCAGACGCCGCAGCAAAGCATAATCCACAGGTATGTTTACATTATCGCACGAAACAACAACATACCAAGTTTGGTAAAAGTATTTGCATACGAAACAAATACCAAGGTGGATAAACATGCTTTCATACAAAACATAATACATGAGAAAAACATTCTTGAGATGTAATGATGGTATGATTGGTGGCTTAAACCATGCCTTCGCAGCTGAAATACCGTTAGCTGTTCGTTTCTTTTTGTAGGCTATCTTTAACGTTGCATTCATGATAGAAGAGGGAGTAGATATTTCACCGGAAACGTTTGACAGGATGAGGGTTCCGCGCAGTTACCTAAGAAACAACGTTACCTTGTTAGATCATCTGTATACCAGGTACGTTGTTGATTGATTACAAGCAATTACCATCAAAGCGATATATTCATTGATTTTCAACACATTTCATTCATATCACGCCGTCCCATTCACTTACCCGTGCGTTGTTTCCTGGCCATCTCACACCAGAACCAAAGATAAGAGTCTTTACAATCGATCTTTTTCACAAAGACTTTTAACCCGTAGGTGGAAGACGATTGACGATTGTCAAGCATTGACTTTTGGAAAAAGGCTGTCCAATGTTAAAAATACCAGGTTGTGTCAATCATCCAATGCCAATTTTAGAATTGACATAAATACTCCTGTTTACGAATACTTTCCGAAACCTTTCACATCAAGGTATGAACAAGATTCATGTTGAACACTTATAAAGCTATATTTATTTTTGGTGTAATATGAAAATAAACTATTGTTACATTCTTTTCTTGATTTCCTATCTAAAGTACCGCATTGAAATTTTTCTCTCTTTTTTTTCTTTCTGAAAATTAAAGTCAAAATGTTGATACAGTGTTAAACCCATGAGAGGTTTGTTTCCTTTACCAAAATGGATCTTTCCAATCGACCGTTGTTAAAAAGTTTGTATATAATCCAATATTTGATTTCAGATGTAAAGATTCCAGACAATCCGAGGCATATATACCCTGCTCTATTGCCCTATGGCGTTTACACATGAAAGTAGCATGGACGCAGTATCAAACATTAATTAAGGTTAAACAGTCTGCCTTTTTATTCCTTATATTTAGCTGTATGCATATCAATGCGCACTTTGATTTATCAAGTGAACAATTTATACCTTTGCAACAAAGTTTTCAACTGAACTCTATTCAATATATTTACTTTAATCCATAAAAATTGTCCCATACTTGTGTTTAGATGTTTTCAAAGTAATCGTGTAATTGCGGAAGGGTCAAACAGACTGCATTGCATCTGTTGCCAGAGTCAGCCGAGTATGTTATGGCTTGACATGAATGTGGTTCAGTATTATATTATGGCCTATATTCTTCTAGTTTTAAGTCGATTATTTTATTAAAATTAGCACCAGTAGACGAACAGAGAAGGTTCTGGCTAGACTGATGAGTTTCTAGTGCTCACTTTTCGAAATCGCAAAGAGTTTAGTCTTTAGTTTGGTCTTTAGTTTGGTGTTTAGTTTGGTCTTTAGTTTGGTATTTAATTTGGTCTTTAGTTTAGTCTTTAATTTGGTTAGTTTGGTCTTTAGTTTGGTCTTTAGTTTGGTCTTTAGTTTGGTCTTTAATTTGGTCTTTAGTTTAGTCTTTAATTTGGTTAGTTTGGTCTTTAGTTTGGTCTTTAATTTGGTAAGTTTGGTCTTTAGTTTGGTCCTTAGTTTGGTCTTTAGTTTGGTCTTTAGTTTGGTCTTTAGTTTGGTTAGTTTGGTCTTTAGTTTGGTCTTTAGTTTGGTCTTTAGTTTGGTCTTTAGTTTGGTCTTTAGTTTGGTCTTTAGTTTGGTCTTTAGTTTGGTCTTTAGTTTGGTTAGTTTGGTTAGTTTGGTTAGTTTGGTTAGTTTGGTCTTTAGTTTGGTCTTTAGTTTGGTTAGTTTGGTCTTTAGTTTGGTCTTTAGTTTGGTCTTTAGTTTGGTTAGTTTGGTCTTTAATTTGGTCTTTAGTTTGGTATTTAGTTTGGTTAGTTTGGTCTTTAATTTGGTTAGTTTGGTCTTTAGTTTGGTCTTTAGTTTGGTCTTTAGTTTGGTCTTTAGTTTGGTATTTAGTTTGGTCTTTAGTTTGGGCTTTAGTTTGGTCTTTAGTTTGGTCTTTAGTTTGGTATTTAATTTGGTCTTTAGTTTAGTCTTTAGTTTGGTCTTTAGTTTGGTATTTAGTTTGGTTAGTTTGGTTAGTTTGGTCTTTAATTTGGTTAGTTTGGTCTTTAGTTTGGTCTTTAGTTTGGTCTTTAGTTTGGTCATTAATTTGGTCTTTAGTTTGGTCTTTAGTTTGGTCTTTAGTTTTGTCTTTAGTTTGGTCTTTAGTTTGGTCTTTAGTTTGGTCTTTAGTTTGGTCTTTAGTTTGGTTAGTTTGGTCTTTAATTTGGTCTTTAGTTTGGTCTTTAGTTTGGTCTTTAGTTTGGTCTTTAGTTTGGTCTTTAGTTTGGTCTTTAGTTTGGTCTTGGTCTTTAGTTTGGTCTTTAGTTTGGTCTTTAGTTTGGTCTTCAGTTTGGTCTTTAGTTTGGTCTTTAGTTTGGTCTTTAGTTTGGTCTTTAGTTTGGTCTTTAGTTTGGTTAGTTTGGTCTTTAATTTGGTCTTTAGTTTGGTCTTTAGTTTGGTCTTTAGTTTGGTCTTTAGTTTGGTCTTTAGTTTGGTCTTTAGTTTGGTCTTCAGTTTGGTCTTTAGTTTGGTCTTTAGTTTGGTCTTTAGTTTGGTCTTTAATTTGGTCTTTAGTTTGGTCTTTAGTTTGGTCTTTAGTTTGGTCTTTAGTTTGGTTAGTTTGGTTAGTTTGATTAGTTTGGTCTTTAGTTTGGTCTTTAGTTTGGTTAGTTTGTTTAGTTTGATTAGTTTGGTCTTTAGTTTGGTCTTTAGTTTGGTCTTTAGTTTGGTCTTTAGTTTGGTTAGTTTGGTTAGTTTGGTTAGTTTGGTCTTTAGTTTGGTCTTTTCTAATTAATTATCTTGCTGAATTCATGCAACCGGAGGTATTACCTCTGACTTGTGACAAATTCATACATATAGGTTGACTAGTTTACTTAACAAACAAATAGCGAAAAAAAACCACAAGAAAACATGTAGATTCAGATTTGACAGCAAAAATGTGCAGACTGATCTCAGTCTACACACTGGTCACAATTGTTGCTTAAAAGTGTTTAAAAAGTGATACGTAAACGTAAAGTCGCATACAGCAAGGTAAGGTTAACCATGGGTCATCTGTTTTATTCTACTTATCTTCCACAGATTGCTGGCTTTACGGGAGTTCTGTCTATCCTATCGGCTTCATCATACGTGCTGCTACGATCCCATCTCCGAACAACTAACCCAGACATGAATACTATTTGAACGATGAACACTTACATAAGATGTATCGTTAAATATCGTTATTTATCGAAATAATGAATGAGCGTATATACCCTCCTGCATGAAATATTTTGCAATATCTGATAGAGTAAATCTGGAAATTTAAATATCATTAAGGAAAATGATACACCCAAAGTCGTATATGATTTTAATTCTGGTAATCAATGATTTATGTCATTCTTAATGTATTTGTATGTGATTTGTTTATGATTTGCATGTGCTTTGTATATGATTTGTCAAGTGTGGGTATAGTTGGACGGGGTGATTTGCTAACATAATATAGACATTTAATCCTGATGCATATTGACATTTCATGTGGTTTAAAACAAAAAAGCTGTCATCAATTCAATTATGAATCCTGATTGACTAGAAGAAACAATTATAAACAGCAGTTTATACATGGCGTTAACCGCAGTAGAATGTTTTCAAAAACACGGTCAAAACACTACATAAATAATCTCCATAAACAAAAACTTTATTTGTTCAATAAAGTTTAAAAATGTGTGGCATAATTCATCTGCTACAGATGCTCCAACATGCGTCTACATGTTGGAAAGGGTAAAATGATTGGAAATTCTAATGCCGTGTTTTATTATATCATACGCTGACAACTTCAATACTAGCAAAGTATAATGTATTTGGAATCAGAAGACAGATTTGCGATCTGACAATCCTATTATTTAAATAAATGTATTAAATATGTTGTGTGCTATCTTTTCCCACGAAACAAACCCTCGGGCATCACTTAACACTTTCTTACATACAACACATCTTCAGAGCACAATTCTGAACACATTAAGTAAGAATAGAGAATATCTCTAAAAAGACAGAATACTTATTGAATATAGTTGAAAACATTGTGACAATAGGATAAATTGCTCATCATAAGTCGTCTGCTGCAGAGGCGTAAGAAGGCATCTGGAAAGGGTTAAGGCAAGTGTCTTTGTCCAGGAATAAGAGTCCAACACCCTCGTCAAATAAAATGTTATATTCATATTTAAACAAACATGCCAGTTGACAAGCCAAAAACAACATTAATCAGTAATTTTATTTGCGATTTCAATGTGTTTATTTGTGTACATAATTTACTAAGAGGTTTCAATACAATCTCTATGTGTTTGATAATTGTCGTCTCTCTTTAAACATTATTCGGACCAAATGATTTATCTGCGTAGTTGTAAGGAACACCTCATTTAAGAAGCAGGCTGTTGTGCATTAAGGCGGTATCTTCACATTCGACCGTCCGACATCAGTTGATTAACTCAGTTCGCTGCCTCACCTTCTCATAGTAAATTGATCCATGGAAAATTCAAAAAACTTCGCGGTAAATGCCTGGATGGGTGACTATCGGTTCCTTAACTTAGTTACATCTGCCGATTTGACGTCTTAATGAATCGGCGCACATTGCGTATTCAATGCACGCTTGCATGAAGCAAAGACTCAGACTTGACATCTGACAAAGAATAAGAAATATATATATATAGTACCGTGGGTCTTACTACCATATCCAAATTTGAGGTCCCTTTATTGGGATGCAATAAGACTCAAACTCGCAATATTCGGTGGATGATTGTATGACATTCCAATAGGAAGGTGTGATCGTTTAAATATGCAATAGTGATCAAAGTACTGAACGAATTGATAGCTGATTGGGTCAGATTGTTATTGACAAGAACATTGCTGCTTCATAGCGAGCTGTGTGTGAATATAACAAGTTACCATATGTAACAATGTACACTCCGGAATAAAATGTAACAGTGGTTTAATTTAGATTCAGGAGGAGTTGGTTAATCCAGTTAATCGTCGGGATATTCACGGTCGAAAATCGGTCAGTTATTTTTATAGTCATCCTCTTTATAAAACATGTGGTGTCGCATATTGTTGCGCTTCTTTTTCGCCTTGCATTACTACCGAAAGGTATGTATATCTTTATCACACGACAATGCTTGTATCTACGAAAGCCTACTAGGACCATCTGAGAAAAAATAAATATTGTAAAGTCGTAATAACGCGAAAAAAGGCATTATAATGCGAAAAAAAGGCGAAGTAACGCGAAACAAGGCATAATAACGCAAAGTATAGGCGTAATAATGCGAAGTAAGGCGTAGTAACGCGAATAAAGGCATTATAACGCGGAAAAAAGGCGTAATAACGCGAAAATAAAGGTGTATTAACGCTAATAAAAAGCGTTATAACGCGAAATAAAGCCGTAATAACGCGAAAATAAACGCGTAATAACGCTAAACAAAGGCGTATTAATGCTAATAAAAGGCGTTATAACGCGAAAATAAAGTAAAAACGCCTTTTTAGCTATATATATAAATCGATTACTGCTTTAAAGACTCTTTTTCAACCATGAATCTATGACCCAGATCAACCAATTCGATATGTTTTTTCATTGGCTGAGCTACGATTTACGACCCAGATCAACCAACTCGGTATGTCTTTTGAGTGGTTCAGCTACGATCTACGACCCAGATCAACCAATACGCCAAGTTTTTCTCAGTGGCTGAGCTACGATCGACGACCCAGATCGACCAACTCGCTATGTTTTTATATTGGCTCACCTACAATCTACGACCCAGATCAATCAATTCGAATTTTTATTTCAGTGGCTGAACTACGATCTACGACCAAGATCAACCAATAAGCTATGTGTTTTGAGTGGATGAACCTTGATCTATGACCCGTATCAACCAATTCGCTATGTTTTTAAATTGACTTAGCTACGATCTACGACCCAGATCAACCAACTAAGTATGTTTTTTCATTGGCTGAGCTAAGATCTACGAGCCAGATCAGCCAATCCTCTATGTGAATTGAGTGGCTGACCTACAACCCAGACCAACCAATTCGCTATGTGTTTTGAGTGGTTGAGCTACGATTTACGACCCAGATCAGCCAATACGCCATGTGTTTTCATTGACTGAGCTACAGATCCAGATTAACCAATGCGCAATGTTTTTTTCATTAGCTGAGCTACGATCTACGACCCAGAACAACCAATTCGCTATGGGTTATCAGTGGCTGAGCTACGATCTACGATCCAGATAACCAATTCGCTGTTTTTACACTGGCTGAGCTACGATCTACGACCGAAATCAACTAATTCGCAATGTTTTTTCATTGGTTGAGCTACGATCTACGACCCAGATAAGCCACTTCTGTATGTTTTGTCAGTGACTAAGCTACGATCTACGTCCGAGATCAACCTATTAGCTTAATATGTGTTTTGCGTGGTTGAGCTACGATCTACGATCCAGATTAACCAATACGCCATGTTTCTTCAATGGCTGAGCCACGATCTACGAACATTGCGAATTGGTTGATTTCGGTCATTGGCTGATCTGGGTCGTAAATCGTAGCTCAACGACTCAAAACACATAGAGAATTGGTTGGTTTGGAGTGTAGGTCTGCCACTCAATTCACATAGCGGATTGGCTGATCTGGCTCGTAGATCTTAGCTCAGCCAATGAAAAAACATACTTAGTTGGTTGATCTGGGTTGTAAATCGTAGCTAAGTCAATGAAAAAACATAGCGAATTGGTTGATACGGGTCATAGATCGTAGTTCAAGCACTCAAAACACATAGCTAATTTGGTTGATCTTGGTCGTAGATCGTAGCTAAGCCACTGAAAGAAATAGAAAATTGTTTGATAGTAGCTCAGCCAGTGAAATAAAAACTCGAATTAGTTGATCTGGGTCGTAGATCGTAGGTGAGTCAATATAAAAACATAGCGATTTGGTCGATCTGGGTCGTCGATCGTAGCTCAGCCACTGAGAAAAACATGGCGTATTGGTTGATCTGGGTCGTAGATCGTAGCTGAACCACTCAAAAGACATAGCGAGTTGGTTGATCTGGGTCGTAAATCGTAGCTCAGCCAATGAAAAAACATAGCGAATTGGTTGATCTGGGTCGTAGATCCATGGTTGAAAAAGAGTCTTTAAAGCAGTAATCGATTTATATATATATAGCTAAAGAGGCGTTATTACGACTTTATTTTGCGTTATTACGCCTTTTTCCGCGTTATTACGACTTTATTTTCGCGTTACTACGCCTTTCTTAAGCGTTATAACGCCTTTTAATCGCATTAATACGCCTTTGTTTAGCGTTATTACGCCTTTATTTCGCGTTATTATGCGTTTATTTTCGCGTTATTACGCCTTTATTTCGCGTTATAATGCCTTTATTCGCGTTACTACGCTTTACTTTGCATTATTACGCCTTTACTTTGCGTTATTATGCCTTGTTTCGCGTTACTTCGCCTTGTTTCGCGTTACTTCGCCTTTTTTCGCGTTATTACGACTTTACGATATTTTTTTCTCAGATGGTCCTAATAGGCTTTCGTATGTATCCGATGTAATTTACCCAATACGTATTTCTTAATATGCGACACGTGTAATATATATAACACGACCGAATCACTATTTGTGTATTCATCCGCGAATGTATACAAAATGGCTAAAACGTGTATCCGGTAAACTCAAACGTCGCGATAGATGGAAGAGGTAAAGGAACCATTATCGGTCATAAAAATATATTTGTGTGTGATTAGTTAAAAGTCTATTAAGTATTACATGTTGGGACTATTTTCTGATAGCAAAAACTCGATTTTCCTTTTGTGTTTCGTAATGATATCAAAAGAATCTTACATTCGTTGTCATTTCATAAAACTCGTCCAAGAAATTTTATATAAAATGACAACTCATGTCAGATCCTATATGTATTGTTATGTTCATTATATATCTGGATGAAACGACTTTAAAGGAACACTGGCAAATTGATTCTTGGTTATCTTTTAGCATTGACAAGTCATGCATATACAGTCTCCTTATCGTGTATCAGTGTCCATTTACATGTCATACAGACTGTCTCCCTATCGTGTATCAGTGTCCATTTACATGTCATACAGACTGTCTCCCTATCGTGTATCAGTGTCCATTTACATGTCATACAGACTGTCTCCCTATCGTGTATCAGTGTCCATTTACATGTCATACAGACTGTCTCCCTGTCGTGTATCAGTGTCCATTTACATGTCATACAGACTGTCTCCCTATCGTGTATTGGTGTCCATTTACATGTCATACAGACTGTCTCCCTATCGTGTATCAGTGTCCATTTACATGTCATACAGACTGTCTCCCTGTCGTGTATCAGTGTCCATTTACATGTCATACAGACTGTCTCCCTATCGTGTATCAGTGTCCATTTACATGTCATACAGACTGTCTCCCTATCGTGTATCAGTGTCCATTTACATGTCATACAGACTGTCTCCCTGTCGTGTATCAGTGTCCATTTACATGTCATACAGACTGTCTCCCTATCGTGTATCAGTGTCCATTTACATGTCATACAGACTGTCTCCCTATCGTGTATCAGTGTCCATTTACATGTCATACAGACTGTCTCCCTATCGTGTATCAGTGTCCATTTACATGTCATACAGACTGTCTCCCTATCGTGTATCAGTGTCCATTTACATGTCATACAGACTGTCTCCCTATCGTGTATCAGTGTCCATTTACATGTCATACAGACTGTCTCCCTGTCGTGTATCAGTGTCCATTTACATGTCATACAGACTGTCTCCCTGTCGTGTATCAGTGTCCATTTACATGTCATACAGACTGTCTCCCTGTCGTGTATCAGTGTCCATTTACATGTCATACAGACTGTCTCCCTATCGTGTATCAGTGTCCATTTACATGTCATACAGACTGTCTCCCTGTCGTGTATCAGTGTCCATTTACATGTCATACAGACTGTCTCCCTATCGTGTATTAGTGTCCATTTACATGTCATACAGACTGTCTCCCTATCGTGTATCAGTGTCCATTTACATGTCATACAGACTGTCTCCCTGTCGTGTATCAGTGTCCATTTACATGTCATACAGACTGTCTCCCTATCGTGTATCAGTGTCCATTTACATGTCATACAGACTGTCTCCCTATCGTGTATCAGTGTCCATTTACATGTCATACAGACTGTCTCCTTATCGTGTATCAGTGTCCATTTACATGTCATACAGACTGTCTCCCTATCGTGTATCAGTGTCCATTTACATGTCATACAGACTGTCTTCCTATCGTGTATCAGTGTCCATTTACATGTCATACAGACTGTCTCCCTGTCGTGTATCAGTGTCCATTTACATGTCATACAGACTGTCTCCCTATCGTGTATCAGTGTCCATTTACATGTCATACAGACTGTCTCCCTATCGTGTATCAGTGTCCATTTACATGTCATACAGACTGTCTTCCTATCGTGTATCAGTGTCCATTTACATGCCATATAACTCTAAATCAAGCTCGCGACAAACATATTTAAGACCCGCAAAGACACAATCGGCTACAATAGAATATGGAACAATGATATATTCTGCAATTGTACACAAATAAGCACATCTGCTCATTTTTGTAATAGAGTGATATTGTTGAAGGTAAAATACTTTTAAAGCACAGGTGTTCAATACCGCATAAACAGTCGGCTGTATATACATTTTTGTACACCTATCATTTACCATCATGCAGACGCTACAACGACAGCAGCCAATGTTTTGACGACATTGTGGCAAAAGGAGAAAGTATTCATAGTGAGCATTTGTCCTTTTCCCTTTTTAAATTAATTTTTGTTATAATTATACTTTCATTAATAGAGTTTTTCGATCGATTCGCCAGCTATTTTCAAAATCGGCTTGTACAGGTTTGCAATGTGTTTTTAATTTAATTGGGAGGCATCTAAAGGTGCTGAACTCCAGATTGAGATCACAGTTTTGAAATGTTGAACATTCTGCAAATATTGCTTATAGTGACAACAAAGTAAGTAATAAGTAGTTCAAGACTATTTTGGCAGTAAATATTGAAAAACTGTCAATTGAAAGTCATGAAAATGTACGACTTACTTTGGCTTACTTCGTATGTCTACCAAGTATAAATGAAGCATACACGATCAATATTTAGATGCTTATTGTACTCTAATTTTATCCCAGAATTGTGACTCTAATATTTTAAAACAACTTTTTGAGAACAGTTTTGAAAACTTTGACTGTAATATCTATTTTCTGGAGTTCAGCACCTTTAACTCCAATTGAACCTGACGAAGCTCATATATGAAGAGAAAAAGAAGTCAACAATGTATATGTTATCCTGTGTATTACAAATTACGCAGTTAAATTACGCAGTACAAATCAGATCTAAAATCTGGGGAATAAGGGTGTTGAGATCGTTGAACTGTCTGACGTCAAACACGTGATTGCGATCTGTCGCTATCGCGTTCAGCTCCGCCATATTGATACCTTAGTGAGATAAAAGACTATGCTCAGAACATTTCTCAAAATATCTCATGACCAAAGGTCGTCTCGAAATGAATTGTTGAACAATGAACTGCCCTACATCCAAATGACACATATTTCAGGAAAACCCATTATGTTTCAGTATGTTTCCCCATGAAAACGGAACAGTTTTCAAGCCCCATTGAACACATTGTCGTTGGAAGCGATATACACACAACAAGATCCACGTGGACTCCGATTTCAATAGCTCTTATTGTTCAATAACGATCAACAAACATTAAAAGCGGAGATAACGTGACGATATTATCATGAACCTCGGCGGTACTATTCATTCTTTTCGAAGATTGACACAATAAATTGTGACTGGAGTCATTTGCAATAGAATGACAACATTTGCTTAAATATATATATGTAGAGCAGTTCTCAGTTAGATAGATGGACAAAATAGAAATTGGAACTTTAGATGATAGGAGACGGACATACATAGGTAAGCCATGGTATTACTGAAATACTGTTAGAAATACCCAAATATTTCGATTAAGATGTCAAAGTCGCGCCTTTTTCTTAATTATTAGGTTAAAAGTAATGAAATGATATAATTATAAACAATAAAATAAAGTTAAAGTACATTGAACATTGTAAATTTAAGTATTTTCCGATGTTTAAGAACGAGCACTAGACAGTTGGATACGTGTAACTAAAACCAGCAAGTAACTTTCATCTGTATAACCAGAATAATAAGCATTGTAAAAGTTGGGTAGAAATATACATGCTCTTCGTGACATTCAGGTGAATGTATAACATATTAGGATTTTGTTGAATATTGACGCATCTTTACGAATGTTACAAGTATGTTTAATACATATTGAAGCACGGAGACTATTAAGTTAAAACAGCCCTAGTTGGCTAGTCTCTTTCCGTATGCAGTGGGTATAGTTCAAAACTGGTCGTTTGCTTGTCAAAAGGAATTTAGCTACAAGTCCACAAACAAATCCGATCTCTTATCATTTCGGACGGAAATCCTCGAGTCTTTATACTGTTAATAAATACCTACTTCGTATGGATTAATTAGATTGATTCTACGTAAATTGGAATAAAGACATTTTCTTTTCTTTTTTTAATATTTAAAAAAACAATGATGCGCATTAATAGAAAATGACGTACCTTGTCCAACAACAATACTAATGACGTCATGACTAACTACGTGAAGGTTGTTGGCCTCATGGATGGTGTCCGATTTATCATTGGATTGTCCGTCGGTCAGCACAATGACTACGTTGTCGGCGTTGGATCGGTCCCCATGGTTGTATTGGAATATTTCGTTCCTGACTGCCTCCAATGCGTCGCCAGTCCTCGTGATACCCCCAATGTACCGCACTTTGCTGATCGCATTCTGAATCTCGGCTTTCGTACCGTGCGTGTTAAGGTACCATTCTAACTGAATATGTAAGCAAACACATGTGCTGTTCTGGATAATAACAATGCATTAAGGTTGTATTTATATATAATATCAATATTTTGGAATAGGGCTGTTTTTCTTAAAGAAAAGTGGTAACAAATTATTTGTGTTAGAGGTCATCTACATGTAAAAGAAAAACAACATTAGGACAAGGCGCAGTGCATAATATAAAATAGAAATAAATAAAAGTAAGGTAAACCGATAAGAGACATTTAATGTTCATTATTAATGTATTTGTTCAGAGAACAGAAATGGACCTAAATAATAATGATACGGATAGGGCAGACACGAGCGATAATGATACGGATAGGGCAGACTCGGGTGATAATGATACGGATAGGGCAGACTCTGGTGATAATGATACGGATAGGGCAGACTCTGGTGATAATGATACGGATAGGGCAGACTCGGTTGATAATGATACGGATAGGGCAGACTCGGTTGATAAGGATACGGATAGGGCAGACTCTGGTGATAATGATACGGATAGGGCAGACTCGGGTGATAATGATACGGATAGGGCAGACTCTGGTGATAATGATACGGATAGGGCAGACTCTGGTGATAATGATACGGATAGGGCAGACTCGGTTGATAATGATACGGATAGGGCAGACTCGGTTGATAAGGATACGGATAGGGCAGACTCTGGTGATAATGATACGGATAGGGCAGACTCTGGTGATAATGATACGGATAGGGCAGACTCGGGTGATAATGATACGGATAGGGCAGACTCGGGTGATAATGATACGGATAGGGCAGACTCGGTTGATAATGATACGGATAGGGCAGACTCTGGTGATAAGGATACGGATAGGGCAGACTCGGTTGATAAGGATACGGATAGGGCAGACTCGGTTGATAATGATACGGATAGGGCAGATTCGGGTGATAATGATACGGATAGGGCAGACTCGAGCGATAATGATACGGATAGGGCAGACTCGGGTGATAATGATACGGATAGGGCAGACTCGGTTGATAATGATACGGATAGGGCAGAATCGGTTGATAATGATACGGATAGGGCAGATTCGGGTGATAATGATACGGATAGGGCAGACTCGGTTGATAATGATACGGATAGGGCATACTCGAGCGATACTGATACGGATAGGGCAGACTCGGGTGATAATGATACGGATAAGGCAGACTCGGTTGATAATGATACGGATAGAGCAGACTCGAACGATACTGATACGGATAGGGCAGACTCGGGTGATAATGATACGGATAGGGCAGACTCGGTTGATAATGATACGGATAGGGCAGACTCGGTTGATAATGATACGGATAGGGCAGACTCGAGCGATACTGATACGGATAGGGCAGACTCGGGTGATAATGATACGGATAGGGCAGACTCGGTTGATAATGATACGGATAGGGCAGATTCGGGTGATAATGATACGGATAGGGCAGACTCGGTTGATAATGTTACGGATAGGGCAGACTCGGGTGATAATGATACGGATAAGGCAGACTCGGTTGATAATGATACGGATAGGAAGACTCGGCTGATAATGATACGGATAGGGCAGACTCGGTTGATAATGATACGGATAGGGCAGACTCGGTTGATAATGATACGGATAGGGCAGATTCGGGTCATAATGATACGGATAGGGCAGACTCGGTTGATAATGATACGGATAGGGCAGACTCGAGCGATAATGATACGGATATGGCAGACTCGGGTGATAATGTTACGGATAGGGCAGACTCGGTTGATAATGATACGGATAGGAAGACTCGGCTGATTATGATACGGATATGGCAGACTCGGCTGATTATGATACGGATAGGGCAGACTCGGTTGATAATGATACAGATAGGGCAGACTCGGGTGATAATGATACGGATAGGGCAGACACGAGCGATAATGATACGGATATGGCAGACTCGGCTGATTATGATACGGATAGGGCAGACTCGGTTGATAATGATACAGATAGGGCAGACTCGGTTGATAAGGATACGGATAAAAACACTCGGCTGATAATGATACGGATAGGGCAGACTCGGTTGATAATGATACGGATAGGAAGACTCGGCTGATAATGATACGGATAGGAATACTCGGCTGATAATGATACGGATAGGAAGACTCGGCTTATAATGATACGGATATGGCAGACTCGGCTGATAATGATACGGATAAGGCAGACTCGGTTGATAATGATACGGATAGGAAGACTCGGCTGATAATGATACGGATAGGAAGACTCGGCTGATAATGATACGGATAGGGCAGACTCGGGTGATAATGATACGGATATGGCAGACTCGGTTGATAATGATACGGATAGGGCAGACTCGAGCGATAATGATACGGATAGGGCAGACTCGGTTGATAAGGATACGGATAGGAAGACTCGGCTGATAATGATGCGGATAGGGCAGACTCGGTTGATAATGATATAGATAGGAAGACTCGGCTGATAATGATACGGATAGGAAGACTCGGGTGATAATGATACGGATAGGGCAGACTCGGTTGATAAGGATACGGATAGGAAGACTCGGCTGATAATGATACGGATAGGGCAGACTCGGTTGATAATGATACGGATAGGAAGACTCGGCTGATAATGATACGGATAGGAAGACTCGGCTGATAATGATACGGATATGGCAGACTCGGCTGATAAGGATACGGATAGGGCAGACTCGGCTGATAATGGGCTGATCAAAATCGGGTTACTGGTTACACGTATCAAAAGGGCAATTGTTACCTGTGGATGGGAGCTGTAGGCCATCATAGCAACTTGGGCTTCAAACGGACCGACGGGCACCTGGTTAACAATAGCCTTCGCAAAGTCCAGTGCAAATTTAAAATTTGCAGTTCCAACAGAGCCGGAATCGTCTAGAACAAAGACTATGTCCCGCATGCACCCTATATGACACATTATATATAAAAATGAAGGAAACAGTCGACTTTTGATAACTCAAATTCGACCGGATTAAGTAACAATTCGAAATGCACGAACATCTGGAAAGCATTGAATGGTCGTCACCAAAAGTCGAAATTACAAATATCATTTGATGAGAAAAATCTTAGAAATAAGCGGGATATCCAAACATATGATTTCGAGAGACCAAGTGTCATTTTTTATATTATATCAAATACTCTTTGATGCTCATAACAAACAGCATCTCGGGGCAAAAGCATATAGATTGTAACACAAAATCGCAAATTGCTTATCGTACTTAACACGATTTGCGATCAATTTGGACTAACATCAGCCTACACATCCGGGCAATCTAAGCTATTTAGTACGCTATTCCTTCAATAATAACACTAACACAACTCTAGTCCATAAACATATGATAATAACAACTCATGGGTGAAGCTTGCGATTACATAGTCTTACATAACCTGCCATGAAGCTATCGTCAACATTGTAGGATCAGTCATACACCAATAACGCAAATGCACTTTGGAAATGTTGTTTCAAACTCTGCCTTATAATTCTCTTTTCAGTCAAAACATCAAGTTGTAATGGCCACTGTAGCGTCTACGAACACCAGTCGGTAATTTACTAATTTACTATAAATGCGAAAGAAATATATAAGGGGAGTCGACTTATCTAATCGCAATTGTTGGTTCATGCCAGATGTTCTAATTGACTTAATTACGCCATGTACTACACTAGCGGTTTCAGGAATTCCTAAACTCGTCTGGCTGTGTCTTACCTGATGGCTGTGGAGTAGTTGGTTTAGTTGGTTGTTTTGTTGTAAGAAAGGGGAAGTTGCAAAAGTCTGTGTCACAACACGAAAGAGATACGTCACGGTTTTGTCGGTCTGGCGCATGCGCAGAACGACGCCTGCCGAATGGAAAACCAAGTCCAAATCCCTCGCAAATCTGAATTTATTTCAAGATAAGACAACTGTTTCAAACACCTGTTAAATATATATGCTTTGAAGTATTTCATTAATAATTTCATTTGCACATTTGTCATGTGACTAAAAGGTCATTGAATTCTTCATATGAACGCTTTCTTATTGCATACGCATCTTAAAGTATCTGCAGCAGACGACACTTGTAAACATTGTGTCAAAAAGGAGAAATAACTTATAAATTATCCTTTTTCTATTATGTTTACAACTCAATTCAATACTTATACTTTCAGTTAAAGAAGTTGTCCATGTTGTTGCCTTACTAGTTTTAAAGTCGTCTGCTGCAGACTTGTTGTATGCGGGAAGAGGTTAACGTTATAATGATCTACCGTTATATATATTTTTGCTTTGGTGTTCAGTGCCCGAAACTTTATAACTCTTAAAACGTTCTCCGCGTTCAGAAATGAACGCCATGCTCGAAACAAGACATCTAATTGGTCAATTTCTTGAATGCATTTGATTCTGACCAATCGGATACTAGAGGTTAAATACTGATTACAGATTTAACTTTTATAGTTTTAGAGCCTGATGTGTAATCCATATAACCATGAAGGCCGAAGGCCGAAAAGGTTACGAATTGTTCTTTGTACAAAAGTTGATTTTTCATATATTGAATATAGCTACATATCTGAGAAGGATGTAGTTAAGTTTAGCATGTTCAACTCCAATTTATTGTCCAGGTGTCAAGAGCTCGAATACCAACTCGGCCATATATGCCTAGTGATTGACACTAAGCAATGTGCTTAATGTCACTCTTGTTCCTGTAATCGGCTTTGAATCGTCTGCATAGGGTGGTTGCCAGCTGCCAGAGACGAATGTGGATTGGGGGAACTGGTACGAAAAAGCAATAAAACTCATGATAAGGTGAACTGGCCGCCGTGATATAACTGAAATATTCTTATTGCAAACAGCGTTTAACTCCAATCAATTAATAGACATACCTGTTTGTCCTCACATGACATGATGTACTCGTCGTGTCCGTCCAATGCATGAAGATGTTTCGTCATACACGTCTATAACCATGAATATAATACAAACAATTAAATTCCTCATCGATTACGTAACCCTTTTCCGATCGTAGCCGCACTTTGACTCATCTACAATATATCAATTCTGAAAACATTTTGGCAAAAAGAGATTTTCCTCATGTTTTGCCTACGGTATGTTTTACAAACCGTCTGCAACATATTTGCTGTATGTGGGAATGGGTTGAAGACCAGTTAAGAAGGGGAACGGGTTGTGTTCTAAAATTGTTGTAAGACACACATCCAATATGTTTAGTAGCAACAAGTTCTTGCTTAAATAAGTTTTTTGTGGATCGAAAACCAGGCGGTTTTCAGATTACCCTTGCAGAAATAAATGTTTAATACTTTAAAAATAGTAGTAATGGCTTTCCCTCCTCAGTGCTAAGGATTGTGGGTAAAGCATAACGCCTGACTCGCTGATATCAGGATAAATGGATCAGAAGTACTTGTATATGTAACTTACGAAGGACACGCAGTTATGTAGCTGAACAACTTTTGAAAGAGGCGATTGATTTTCTTTTTGTATTGCTTGGCGTTTTACGTCTACAACACTTTTCTGTTATATTACGGCCTTTCCTGGGTGACTTACCAGTTATACTGGTCTATGTATCCTGACACCAGTCAGTCAGTCATAATGCTAACTCCGCAACCCTGAGCGCGAAGGAGGGCAGCCATTACTTCCATATTTGAAGTATTTGGTATGACCCGGCCGGGGATTGAACCCGCGACATATCGCATCCAATGCGGACAGTCTGCCACTACACCACCAAGGCGGTATTGAAAGAGACTAGAAACACACTTACAACAACAAATAATATATATATATATATTCAAGTTGCCTACCATATTAGCGCCACACGCGGTGGTAGTGTTACAGTCGGCAGGGTTCAATACGGGTGTTGGACAAGCGTAACATTCCAAAGCTGTAAAACATGTGCTCAAAGCTATAATTCGACCATTTTGACCTGACGCTGGCATACATTACTATGACGTAGATGTTTTTTCAACAAATCCGAGATTTGGTTTTCAAAAGAACAAACGATGAAAACATGTATAAGTATGAAAATACATGTTGAAAGTCATATGTATTTAACCCTTTCTATACAAAGGTCAGGATCGGGTCGATATTGCAAAAAGAAAGACTATTACAGGTATCACAATATGAATTTGAACTTTATCCTGTTACATGATTTAACAGATCTCACTCATAAGAAACTCAATACAGAGTATTGGAGATATCCATGCATTCCTGCATCCTGGCCAGTGTTGCAACTTATTACTTGAAGATTCTTCACTAGTCTGTTAACATTAACATTTTATATATGCATTATATTTCGCATTCTAAATCCCCAAAATAACACAATTTCTGATATTTCGCATTCTAAATCCCCAAAATAACACAATTTCTGATATTTCGCATTCTAAATCCCCAAAATAACACAATTTCTGATTGGCTAAACCATGTGATTTAGCGAATCGGAAATTGAGTTACTTTGAACTTTGGGACATTCTTCTCACATAAAATGGGAACGCTTTAGAAATGTTGGTGCATAAGGCACTGATCTATATCTTTCGGATTGTTCTTGTCTTTTAATCCGATACAGAAAACCAAGGCATGGGTGTCATTTTATCACTTAAGTCACAACGAACATTTTTGCATAATATTATGAGTCTTCCATGTAAATTATGAATTCAGAATCTATTTCACTCTGACAGTAGATTGGTTGGAAGTTTTGTGTTTTACGCCGCTTTCAACACTTTTTCAGTTGTATCACGGCGTTTCCTGGGTAAGTTACCATTTCTACTTTACCATTTATCTTAACACCAGCCAGGCACTCGTAATGCTAACCCCGCAACGCTGAGCGGCTAGAAGGGCACAGCCATTTCTAACATTTTTAAAGTCTTTGGTATGACCTGGCCGGGCATCGAATATGCGACCTACCGTATCCGAGGTGAGCGCTCTACTACTGTACCACTGAGGCGGTAGAACCCTCCCCCGATGAATAATGACTGGTCTTTTGTCACGTCATTGTTGTCTTTGAGTGCAATGGGCCGAGCCCCCGGTTGCTCAGTCGGTAGCGACGCGGGCTGTCCATCCAGGGGTTGTGAGTTTGAACCCCAGCTCGGCCAACATGCTTTCCGACGTTTGACAAAAGTCACTGTGACACGCGTCAATCGTCTTTCACCCATGGGCTAACAGTCTATGTGGAAAAGCAGCCAGTTGCTTTGAAAGTATGTTGTATGGAGTACTGGTGTGAGAAACCCAGGAAACATATTATTAGGTGAACTGGCCAACGTGATATGATTGAAAACTTGTTGAAAACGGCGTTAAACCTCAATCATTAAGTGCATTGGAACGCTGACGACTATATATAGTTCTAAGTACTACAATGTTTTTACCTCCCCTGGAGGCCATCTTGATTAGCACATTTCTTACATATAAAATAATTAAATCAGGTAGCACATTTAACCAGATAAAACAATATCTCTGTCGAAATATGGTTGTCAAGTTCAAATTCCTCTATTCAAGTTCCTATATGTCGGTTAGTAGTGCATGGATGCTTTTTATTGCTTATAATATTTACCTGTTAAAATGGCGGACAAGGGAGGTAATACATGTAGTACTGTAAACCATTTAATGTATACAGATACCTCGCGTCAAGCAAAAGGTTGTCGAGATGCTTATGCAAACCCCTGCCGAACCCTTGCCTTTGTATACACACAATTTTACCAGTTTATTTACTGTCCGCTTATATTTAGAAGCGACATAGTTGAAACTTCTAACGAACAATTAGCACAGTAGCACCAATCACTTTGCGATCATCGTTCCTTTAACCCTCTACCACGTACTACTTTGACATCACGTGCAAAATGTTGGATTATCTGTATAAATGATACTTTAATTATTTAATAGAGTTGAAAAACATTGTGGCAAAAGGACAACTTACTTCTTATGAGAAATTTCTCCTTTTATTATAAGGATTCAAAAATGGTTTGCTGCAGAGGCGTTACAATGCTTCTGTGTGTTAAAAAAAAGCTCAGTGGTCGCGATAAAGAGATACAACAACAACAAACTATCGCCACGCCAGCTAAGGCCATTTTTTACATTCAATTTTGCTGAAGACACTTATGTTTACGTATACTTACGACAGTTGCCACAGAAACGTTGACACGTGCTCATGGAGAATGCTGGGTCTGTACATAGATCCGGTTTCGCAGTTTGAAACAACAAACATGCAGACGTGTCTAAGTCTTTACACGAACTGATGGGCGCCTGACCAAGGCTTAAACCAACCAGCGTCCCTTGAAAATAGTATAATATATATAATAAAATGTATAAAGGAAATTATGTCTAAATATGGGAATAAAAACGTTTATTATATACCTGCACATTGTCCGGCGCAAATAAATGCAGATGCAGTTCAAACGGATTAAAAGTCCGTATTTGACTAGGTCAAATATGATACTCAATATGGCAATGGTAGTCCCTGAAATATGATGTGACGTCTTTGAAATATGCTTTTACGTCATTCTAAAAGGTGGCAGTTCGGCCTGGTTCTACTCGGGGCGTGGACAATTTGACATCTTTCTCGACCTTCGGTCTCGTGAGATATCAATTGTCCATCCCGCCCCTATCGTAGTACAATACTTAAACATGTATCGCAATTGCAACATGATATTCCCTATTTCACAATTATTATTAATTTCTTTTCTGTTGATTTTGTGTGTGTTCCTTTTCTACATTGAGAATCACAGATCTGTCAAGTGGATGAGGACGAAATGAGTATATGGTTGTATCCTCACTTTGTAACTTCATGTGATAAACAAAGTGTGTTACATATTTTGTTATTATCTTTTTTCTGTTGTAATCTATGTATATTTATTGTACAATCAGGTCGATTGAATTATTCCTTTCCTACATTAAATACCACAAAGATGTCACGTGGATGAGGTGACCTGATTAAATGGTTGGATCTTCACTCTGTTAATTGTAACTTAATTGAACAAAACATTGAATTGAGTCGTTCTCCATGACATATCCATGTGTGACAAATGTAGATACACAAGACAAGTGCGTACTTGAAATTCGAGACGATTTCAAACTGATCTGTGGTCGAAAATGTGATGAGTAAAGAGTATTAATGATATAAAGTGTAATCTGAGTGTGTTTGCGACAGATGTAGTTACACAAGATAAGCTCTTACTACTTGAAATTCAAGACAATTGCAAACTGCTATCCATTTCTGTTTAATGATATGTGCAGCTTGTTGCGCGATCAGCACAAATCCATTACGGTATGCGCTGATATGCAGACTCAATTCCCCAATAAAAATGCCAAAATATTTCATTTTCTAATAAGAATTGTTAGTCAACAAGGTAACTATTTATGTCAACTTGGTTGTTTATTTGAATACATTTCCCAATTCATTTTGGGAAGGTGATTATTATGAAATAATGTCCTTCCTATGCGTTTAGACTGTGACCGTAATCAAATTGGACCTATAACAACCATTTCTGTGGGACCTTTTTTTATACATACGCTAATCAATATAGTGCGATTAATTCAAAGTAGAATATTCCTAATAGTCCTTTCATGTACAATCAGTTTTATGTAAAATATAGTTTGAACACACTATTTTCAAACAAAAATTGTATTTTGCAACTTTTAAAATGGATTTTATTTTGAGAAATACAAATTGTTCTGCTTTAAACATTGTTATGTATATTCACACGCCAAGCTTTTGCGAACAACTGCAAAACACAGGGCCAGAGACATATAGGTACACGAATTAGGTCAATTCGTGCATCGATCCTATCGTCGAATTGATAAAATAGAATAAGCATAATTTATTAGATATATTAATATATAATTAATTAATTGAATTAATTTCATATTTTATTTTGTAATCGTATGATGAGGGATGTTTCGTACAACTCTTTATACGCAATTCGACAATGTTGGACATATTAATGTATACTACTTCGATGTTTTATCTTGTGTCCATATGTTTTCAAAATAATCTGCTGCAGAATTATTGTATATTAAGTTAATATTTTGCCAGTAACAATTTAGCGGAGTGAAATTGGGAACAAATGAAAGAGCGATTTTCAAGTTATTTTCAAGTAATTTAAATAATACGTGTGAAAGCTCGAGCCGAAGATCAGACTGTTTTTCACATATCAAATCTCAACCCCATAATACTTTTTTGCGGCCATTTTTCCGCGGTTTTACTGGACTGAATAAGTAACTTCGTAACCGGTAAGTCCGCAGACACGATATTCCTTAGTTTTGACAGGTCTTTTCTACGTCCCTGGTTTTGATTATATGAAACATACAAATTACCAAAAGAAAATTCTAGAGGGAATAATCAAATAATACAATAGATCTACCTACTCGATAAAGGAATGCAAACAAAGATTCAAATTCAAATTCGTTAATACTCAGAATCAATTGAATGATTTACATGAGAATACTACAGAAATTATACATTGTTGATGGCGATATATGTATAAAACAAAAGTAATATCTTACAATTGATGACGACGTATAGATAGAGAGTTAATGTCCAGGTAGTTTAGATCAAAGTAAACATATTAAGTGATATCTTTATGTAAATTATGTATGTACCAGTTACCAAATGCATATTTAATAATTAAATACATATTTAATTAATACATGCATGTACATATCTAGCAAAACTTCTACCACAGTAGAGTGTTTGTTAGAGCAATTTATCTGATATGTGATGATTTGCGTGTAATTACACTCGTTTTCTTTTTTTTAAATAATATTTTCTCAACAAACCGGATGAAAACACATCCAAGTGTGACGTCTTTGTACCGCATGTAATGAATAATTAACAAACGGAAAACGACAGAAATAGTAGGAAAGGATAGTTAAACTCGTCACGAGTGTAGTTCCATAAATTATGGATTTTGTTCATTGGAAGTATTTTGTGAAGGGTAAGTCGACTATTCTTGTAGTTCATGGGTTCATGAAGTTCATTGAGTTTATATCTTGGCAATATAGAGAAGCAATAAACATTTGAAAATGATAGTAAACATTTCAACGGAAGTAATCGTTCGTTACATTGTCCAAGTGCTCGAGACCTCGGATACTATTTTAACTGAAACAGACGAATAATTCTGTTTCTATATCGACATAGTTTCATTGTATGGTAAGATGACAATATCAATAATTTGCTCAACAATATAACTTCATTTCTAAATTATTTTTTATTATCTGTTGAGAACCGTTTCACGATGCTTTCGTTACGTCGAGTTTAGTGTATGTGTCCGTATCTGTCATCTGTCAGTTAAAGCCGAAGCCGTCCTGTCAAATATCATATCATCGGCTGTCCAGTTTTATTGACCTTAAGACTTATATCTCTATATTGCAGTAAATGTAGAAAACAAACAAAATGACAGTCAACTTAAAATTAGTTACCTTCAATTTACATTTGTTTACATTGTACAGTTTAACAGTTTATGTCTATGACCTAGCTTTTGTCAAATTATGAAAGTACGACCAGAATCAGTGCACCATGTTTTTTTAGTTTAAATAGTAAATGTCTTAAGCCATATATCCTCTAACCTGATAGAGAGGAAAACACTTTCATGCCTTCAAATGAGTCCATTGTTTGAAAGAACTGTAGTTTAATGGTAAAACACCTGGTCTAACAAGAGTTCTGAGTTCAAATCTCAGCAGGAACTGTTTTGAAAGAAACAACTAAACTTAACAATTTAAACATGAAACCATTATGTTGTCAACTTGCGAGGAATCATCAGAGTTGTCTTTCTTAAACACTTATCACATTATTATCCAGGCTTCTAGTGAAAACATTTTATGCAAACAGTTCTTTACTCCCTGTACTCTTTTCAAAAGCTTTTATAATTGAGCAATAATAATCTTTTTTATACATTTGTAATTTACTATATACTGGCTATCTAGATGGAGGTTCTTTCGAGTTAAATTAAGGATAACATAGAGATCATAAATAGGTCAACTGTTGTTGAAGACCTACAATTTGTCAAAGAAAGTTTTCCTGAGTATTCGTGGATTTGCAGTAGAGTGACTTATGTGATTTCATATCGGTGAAGTATTTTTTCTTAAAGTCAAGTATGTATGGATGGTATTGCTATATTTCGTAATCCCAGGCAAAGTAAAGTTCGATAATCAAAATTGTACTTATTATTGGAATGTGATTGAAAAAGAAAGCATTTACTATTGACTGACATTACTCAGTTTAAAACATTACAGTGCATTTCTATGTCTATATGTCCAAATACTTTTCCCTCTTTATCGAGCCGAGCCCCGGTAGCTCAGTCGGTAGCGACGCGGGCTGTCAATCAGGGTGTTATGAGTTTGAACTCCAGCTCGGCCAACATTCTTTCCGTCGTTTGACAAAAGTCATTGTGACAAGCACCAATGGGCAAACAGTCTTTGTGGAAAAGCAGTATTGTGAGAATGCCAGGAAATAAATGAATAGGTGAACTGGCCGCCGTGATATGACTGAAAAAAATGTTAAAAACGGCATTAGACCTCAATCAATTATCGACTGACATATTTGCATTGACGACTTCATTACTTTCTTCAGGTTGCTTGGAAAGGAGGTTGTGTGGAGTACTGGTGTGAGAAAGCTAGGAAACACATGAGTAGGTGAACTGACCGCCGTGATATGACTGAAAAGATTGTTGGAAACGGCGTTAAGCTCCAATCAATCAATCAATCAATCAATCAACAGTCTTTAGGAATGTCTTACATCTTACACCTCAATACGTAGCTCTGTATGGAATTTAATATAATTTAGGTACATGTACCTGGTTTGATTTAAACAGTCGTTAAATCGTTAGCATACCAGCAATCTTTGCTTACTAATGTAAATATAAATGTTATGTCAAGGTGTCAACAGTTTTAAAGTGTTTATTCTTTTATATTTATGTTATTGTATTCTACTGACGAATGCGTAATTTCGAAACTATATAGTATACAATAAATAACTTAACAACAAGTGTAAGTGTGATTTTATATTATAAATATTTCTTTTTAATACAATTTTACCTATTCTGAAACTGTAGCAATATAAATAAGTTTTAATGATTTAAATTCTTTGTTTCTGTTATTTTTAAAATATTTCATCTCGTTTGTTGCTATCCACATATCTTTACCATTATCTGTTCATACCTTGCATACATTTCATCACCCCATCTGTACCTGGCTCACATAACTCTAAAATTACCTTCCAATTAGTACTTTCAGTACTTTGATTTACACAATATTAGGGATACAAAAATTATGAAAAAGTTTTCAAGTATTGAAGTATTACCTAGCGATAAGAAAAGTGTGTGGAATTGGACCCTGCAGACTAACCTATTTACCATATTCTTGGCTAATTTTCATCTCAATTTTTCTAAAGTAGAATCTATTTGGTATTGGTATGCTGAGTGTGAACATTAACCCATCCCCACCTACAGTAGACACATTTTGAAACATTTTTTTAATTAAGGACACGTTTGCGTATTTTTGACTAAATGTTTTGAAAGTCGTCGCATCAGACTCGATTTTTATACGAAAGGGTTAAGTAAAACGAATTGTTTATCCTGTTCGAAATTGGTGACCCACATATCGTTGGAAAGTTCCTTTATATATGTCACAAGATAAATTCTAGATATTCATGTAAAAAGTGTACTTAAAACGTGTCGAAATAATAATGTATCAGTTACTTTGACTTAAATTATAAAACAATGCAATACAATACAAATATTTATTGAGTTGAACAAACATTATGATTAAATTAAAATAAAATAATAAGTGCAGAAAAACATATAAATATGTAACAACGTGCAAAATAACTAGGAAACCTTGTCTATATTTTAGCAAAGCATAGTGTATAAATGTTTATATATTTTCGAACAAAATCTCCTTGGGATTAATCGTATTTTTTTATCAAAAACATTAATTCAATGGACTTACCAATAAACGTCAATAAATGAAACATTTTGATTATACCAGACGACAGACGATCCGTATGTCTCAGTGATAAGGACAGAAGATAAGATATTCGGATCACCTCGGTTTAAACCATTCACACACGTCGACGCATTTTAACATATCTGCAGCAGTCGACTTTTGAAAACCTTACGTAAATAAGGAGAAATTGCTCATAATGAGTAATTTCTCCCTTTTTCATTATGCATTTAATTGTATTGCCTGATTATATTCTGATCTAAAGAAATGTTCCGTAATACTGCCATGATATTATCAAAAGCTTCCATTTCAGAATTGTTGTAAGTTGAAAAGGATAATCCCTTAACCGAATGTACGTGACTTTAAACCCTTTCGCTGTCAAAGACTATTAAATGCTCGTAACGAGCTGTCTCACCCAAAATCCGCATTGTTTGCCACTTAGACATTAAATTGTGCTAAATCTCCTTTTTGGACGAAAAATGGAGTGGTCCAATTTTCAACATGGAAGAGTCGACTTTGTGAATTTCGGCAGTAAAAGAGTTAAACAACGTTTACGTATATCGTGATCATGACACATATATATATAAATCACATTTGCGATCAATGCATACCAAGATCGGCATGCATAATCATGCAGTCTTGTACTGATCTACACAGTTCTGGTTTCATGCATTAACATGTAGCAACACTACCTCATACATTTATAAGAAGTTGTTAAAAGTTAATGGTGGTGATTTAAGTCGCTTGCCTTCAACGGAATGTGGGTTAACCCTATCCCACACACAGACGTCTTCTGGCGCCTCTGCAGAAGATGATTTTGAAAACAATATGGCAAAATGAGAAATTGCTCATCATGAGCAATGTCTCCCTTTTGCGATAATATTTTCAACAGTAATGAATAGTTGTTCATATACAATGATAAATGTTCCCTAGTTTTGCCTATATGTTACCTAAGTCGTCTGCTGCAGATTGGTTGTATGTGGGAAAGGGTTAACTCGTTATCTCATTGCTGACCCCAGACGTCATGAGATCACAGATACACGGACAGTTCGCGATAAAGTCAGCATCTTAACTGCACTCGAACTCAATAATCGCTGCCAAGTTTTCGTTTAGTTACATTTAAAGTAATCTTTCTTTAAAGAGCAGCTATCTTCTTTAAAGAAAACCATTTAGTGTGCTAATATTGCCGATGTCCATTTCCGAAAACAGCCGAAGGAACCCGTCGAGAGATAAAGAGTTGTTGCCAAACGAGGTCATATTCAGTGTCACAGACTAAATCTAGCTGAAGAATTAGTAGCTACTTAAGGTCAAACGTGATATTTGAGCTTAAACAATATGGAGCCTATCCTGTGTCAAAAATCCAGCCTTGTATATTTGTATTTTAAGGTGTGTCAAAACTAGAAATACTTTTGTATGATGGTCACTTTACTTTTTCAACTATACTTTTCCGGTTTAACAAACGCATGTCGAAAATCCAGCCTCGTATATCTGCATTTGTAGGTTTGTGAAATCTCGAAATGATTATGTAGATGGTAGATTTACTTTTAAAAGCATACTTTTCCGGTTTAACAAACGCATCTTTACACTTCTAGAACCAGAAAATATCATTCTCAAAAAAAAAAAAAAGTACACTTGGCGATTAACAAACGTTTGTTTATAGCCGCACTTCGCGTACATCAACTGGTCAAATGTCAGTGTTGTATTATGAACTTTTGATTTACGCTAAAAATAAAAGTCTATATTTAAATAAGCCCCGCCTACGCCCGCCTATTATACTTCCCGTAAAAAATCGACCGTTTACGTTAAAGTTCGGTATTTACGATTGATGTGGTACCAGGCTTAGGTTTCCTAACACTTGGTTGAGATACTGTAGTAGTATGTGTGTATTGTTCACACTTGATGCTTGGTGTGAGAGAAGTGTAAACAATACACACATCCTACAGTATCTCAACCTGCTCTCACACCGCGCATTAAGTGTGAACAATACACACATATACTAGAGTGTCTCAACCTGCTCTCACACTAAGCATCAAGTGTGAACAATACACACATACTACAGTATCTCAACCTGCTCTCACACCATTCATCACACTTGATGCTTGGTGTGAGAGCAGGTTGAGATACTGTAGTATGTGTGTATTGTTCACACTTGATGCTTGGTGTGAGAGCAGGTTGAGATACTGAAGTATGTGTCCCATGAGTAAGTGGGTCAGGATGGGAAATTCAGTCGGATGTTGTTGAACCTGGGCTTTATTGCATGGCAGAAGGGATCCAGGAAATTCTTACCCTGAGTATTCATTGTGGAGGACCCACACAGAAATATATCTGAAATAAACAAAATAAATATGATTAATTGTTTATGGCTTTTGAGCATAATAGTATTATCATCTGTTGCAGAGTGGACATAAAGCCTCTGTAAGTGGGAAAGGGTCTTATTATAATGTTGAAAAAATGCACACAAATGATTCATAGAAGATAAAAATATTTCGAAAACATCTATAAATATTGTAGCAAATAATGAGAATAGGCTCATTATGAACTATTTCTCCTTTCTCCACAATGTTTTCATAAGTCATCTGCTATGAGTGTCAGAAAGTGACTGTATGTGGGAAAGGCTTAATTACAAGTTTACTTTCCGGTTGACGATAATGGAGCGTCTCGATGATCTTGACTAATAATTAGACGGAAATTGATGAATCATCAGTTCGCCAACAGTCGTCAATAGGCTCCGCCCATTTGTAAATCGACTTTTGTAAAGCGCGACTTTCCATTGTACATTCGTACCTTGACTTCTTAACATTTGTCTCGTAAAGTGTTTTTTGTTCAATTGAAAATGTACATTTGCGGAATTTGATTTGCAAACACGGATTTATTAACTAGAAATTAACGGGTTTAAAAGTAACTTCACAACAATACATCTGCATTTCAACATGTTACTATCTAAAACGTACAGACATACACAGTTGAAATTTTGAAACAGAATCTAGACTTGCAAACATGAGTTTGTTAAACCGGAAAAGTATAGTGACCATCATACAAACGTATTTCTAGTGTTGACAAACCTAAACATGCAGACATAGAAAGCTGGATTTTTGACACAGGATAGGCTCCATAAAACAAGAGTGTTTCATTTGTTTGTATGCTATTTGCGCCGTTTCAACATTTGGTTCAGTCATATAACGTACTGCCTTTCATTTACAACATACCAGTACTATAAGTCCATTTATCCTGATACCAGAAAGTCACTCCGCAATTCTGAGCGTCAAGGAAGCAATACAATTACTACCATTTGTAAAGTATTTGGTATAACCCGGCTGGGGATTGAACCCCCGACCTCCCACACCCGAGGTGGACGCTCTACCACAATACCGCCGAGGTGGTAAATAATAACGAATTCTCACATAAACTGTTTTTGGACGGTACCCCTAAGGGTACTGTCTATAGCCATGTGCATTTTGAGAAATCGTACAACAATTGGCTCCCTGATTATAAACAGTATGACAGAGTAAAGCTGGGTACCAAAAACCGAGAGGGATTTTGTTATACCCACAACGAAAAAGTAGTGCCAATTATCAGGCAATATAACTGCTTTTCGAAAACATTGGTGAATCAAGATATCTGAATTTTGAAAAAGGACTGTAAAAAGGCAGCATTAGTGGTTGAAGTATTACGTTTACAATTTTGCGTTGAAGTTTGAATTAATATATTCATAAACAATGTATGAATATATACCAATTTTTTACATGTTTCAATCAGAAAGAATTTAATTATTAGAAACGAAATAATATTGACACTATTATAATTCATACGTTATTATGTTTCTTAAAATTTCGTTTAATATAAAATCGTAGTACGGCAATTTTGATGATATCACGTGATATTTTGATTTTCTTGTAGATCAGAAGTGATTTTGGGATGTTTGGTAGTATTAACAATAATGCCAAACGCTTCGATGAAAAACTATCTCCCAACTAATTATCTAGCCAATTGATTCATTTTACTGAAAGAGATGGTAAGGAACGACAACTCTGCGAAGGAGAACTTGCAACTTCCGTTCAAAATGAAAGTAGAAATCTGACAAGCTGCCCTGACGACAGATTGTTATTATGGAGAAAAGACACATGAAGTTTTATATTGAGGAAGACTGACAGGAAAGAAATGTGTGCACGCCTAAAATGCTCTTTTAGTCATCAATCCGTGAAACGTTCGAGGTAGGTCTGTCAATTAAACTGTAATTTGGAGTGGATTTATTTTCCGCCCTGTGCTGTATCGTAACCGAATATGAAAATAAGCTCACATGTATTTCATGTACACGTATGTCTGAAAATAGCCCAATTCCTGTAGACATTCGCTTGTTCGTTTTATCATCTGACATCTGTTAATTATTTAAAAGGGTGGCAATAGGAAAAAAAAAAAAAAAAATGAAGGACTTCGGAGACTTCGTACATATATTATATATTATGTATATCATCGTTACTGTATGTATACACTATTTAGGCTCATTTGAGGACTTAAGAGACAAAAGTGGTTAAGTGATGTGAAAACTGCTTTCAAACTTAAGTGTGTACAATTATTTGTATTGATGATAGTCCAGGTTTCTGTACTAGGAATGCGATTTTTTATTTTGACTGTTCGCATCCTAGACGTTACAATGCAATATGTAACGGCGATATATTGAGACTAGTATTGATGATATCAAAGTTCTTTGATGATATTATGTACATACAAGTTTATTATTGAAAAGAATGAAGAAATACAATGTATATTGATAAATGAATTTTCCAGATTTTGTCTATACTTAGATGGAGCATATGCATGATGCTTTGCCAAAAATGTTATTCAATTAACGCACAAAAGCATATGTATATTTGTGTACGTTATGTTATAAATTGTCTAGTGAATCCATGTCTAACTGACACTTTGCCTTGACATCATTTATAAAGTTATATTGACATAAAAGTAGTGAGGCTACGCCGTTTCTAGGTCTAAATTACATGTAAATGGTCAGTTAAGACTGGTGAGACTGCATAATATGATACATAGGCTCCTATGAGTCTTCACTTGATACATATGCATTATAAGTTATAACCCCAAATAACTTAATGCAGATCAATAATTGCAAAGTATCTATTATAAACGGACTATTTTATTATTCAAATCATAGCATACATATATATTGATAAAGAATGGTTTTGTGTATACACATCTTGATTGTATTTTTATTGTGCAATAAGTAACTGTATGTATTTTTGTTTCGTTTCAGATCATGGAAATGTTGACGGATCATAATGCACAATACGTAACATTACTTGTGAAGAAGATTCATAATGTCAGTGTATGGGACATTTTTACAACCAACCTTTATGTATTGGAAAAGTTGGGGTATATTTACTGTTATTTCCGGTTTCGTTTTTAGTTGAATCAGAGAAATAAAAGACAAATGGCAAGTCCTGGACGCAACAAAACGGGTAGAAAACAAAAACAAAACGACGTTAATGACATTCTTCAAAGCTGGTAACAGCAGCGAGTCGTTGTGATAATTATTCTGAATGAAAGTGTTTATTCTGTAAAGGTAACTCGGAAAACAATAACGGAATGGAAGGACAAGTATCTAGGAGATGTAAACGACACAAATACGAATCAAGGATGCACAATGTGATCTGTTTTTGTTTTCTCATAATACAGGAAGATAACTGTGTAATTAACTAATTACTATGAACAAGACATTCAAGTAAATCATTTTGAGCTATAACACAGCCTTCCAGGAAGACACTTGTACACGATAACTAACATTAAGTAGATCATTTTGAACTACATATTGTGTCACACAGGGTGAACCTGTTGATCATTTTGATCAGGCAGATCATTTGTTTTGTTAAATGACCCAATATGTAAAAGGTTTGTTAAATGACCCAAGATGTAAAATTTAAAAGTAAAACTGTAAGTTTACTAGCATTTGTCAACAGTAAGAGGCATGAGTAAAAAGCATTGTGACAAAAAGAGAAATTGCTCGTATGGAGCAATTTCTTCCTCTGCTTCCATGTTTTCAAAAAGCCGTCTGCTGCAGAGGCATCAGAAAGTGTCTATTTGAGGGAAAGGGTGATTAAAATATTATAATTAGCTCCTCTGGCTGAAAGCTAGTCGAGCTTATGTCATGGCGAATTGTCCGTCGTGCATGCGTTAACTTTTTGCTTCAAACGACTTAACCACTTGGCCAATTAAGATGAAACTTCCTAGGAAGCATCCTCTTAATGTCTTCTTCTAACTTCATTCAACTTTTTTGGATCCATGCAAAATTCTGGTTTCCATGGCAACCAAATTAAAACAATAGGGAAAACTTAAAAAAGCTTCTCCTCCGAAAGTGTCAGGCCAATTTTCAAATAATTTTGTAGAAATGTTCCTTGGGTGACCCTCTATCAGATTCCTTCAAGCCAAGTTGATTGGTTGAAAAACCTGGTCGCCAGGGAGGCGGGGCTATTTTGCATTATATGGCTATAGTGAAAACTTAAAATATCTTTACCTCAAAAAGAGTTTGGCAAATTTTCAAATTATTTTGTAGAAATGTTCCTAGGGTGACCCTCTATCAGATTTCTTCAAGCCATGTTGATTGGTCGAATACTATGGCTACCAGGGGGCAGGGCTATTTTGCCTTATATGGCTATAGTGAAAACTTAAAAAATCTTCTCCTCCGAAACTTTCAGACAAATTTTCAAATAATTTTGTAGAAATGTTCCTTGGGAGACCCTCTATCAGATCCTTCAAGCCATGTTGATTAGTCGAAAAACATGGCAGTCAGAGGGTGGGGATATTTTGCCGTATATGGCTATAGTGAAAACTTAAAAAATCTTCTCCTCCGAAAGTGTCCGGCTGATTTTCAAATAATTTTGTAGAAATGTTCCTTGGGAGACCCTCTATCAGATCCTTCAAGCCATGATGATTAGTCGAAAAACATGGCAGTCAGAGGGTGGGGCTATTTTGCCGTATATGGCTATAGTGAAAACTTAAAAAATCTTCTTCTCCGAAAGTGTCCGACTGATTTTCAAATAATTTTGTAGATATGTTCCTTGGGTGACCCTCTATCAGATTCCTTCAAGCCAAGTTGATTGGTCAAAAACTATGGCTGCCAGGGGGCGGGGCTATTTAGCCTTACATGGCTATAGTAAAAACTTAAAAAATCTTCTCCTCCGAAAGTTTCGGGCTGATTTTCAAATAATTTTGTAGAAATGTTCCTAGGATGGTCCTCTATCAGATTCCTTCAACAATGTTGATTGGTCAAAAACATGGCCATCAGGGGGCGGGGCTGTATGAAGAATTAATTTTTGCCTAATGGCCGTGGAGCGATACTGGCCCTCTTGGGCCTCTTATTTGTGATCAAAGCTTTCTCTGTCTAGATTCCAGAGAGTACATGTTCATAAGAAGAATTAATTTCACAATGAAATTATTGATCACAAAAGGAAAAAACCCATTATGAGATTTAACTTCTGACATAAAGTTTAAGATTTTCTATTGCATCATTATTGTCTACAGCCTATATACATTCAAAGGTCAGTTTACTATTTTTTTCTATGTATATTCAGGTTGATATGTACTCATCATGCAACAGAATTTACATGTACAAAATATGTCCCCAATTTTTCAATTGTTGAACATAGTAATGGGAAGAAAAGTTTGAAATTTTTAACACAACTGTACATTTTGACCTGTTGATTTTTTTGCAAACTTCAAGGATTGGAAGAAATATTAGAACGGAAACAATATCACAGGCTCTTTTTAAAAAACTTTACCCAAATTAAACCAATCTACAGCAGACAACTTTGAAAATATCTTTGCAAGCTCACTTTGGTACAGCATGTTTCCTATTTTATTACTCAGTTTACCGTAGCTCAGTCAGTAGAGACACGGGCTGTTAATCCAGGGGTTGTGAGTTCGAGCACCAGATTGGCCTACATTCCTTCCGACATTTGACATGACTACCACCAATGGACTTTCAGACTATGTGGAAAAGCAGCCAGTTGCTTGGAAAGAATGTTGTGTGAAGTACTGGTATGAGAAAGCCAAGAAACATATGAGTAGTTGAACTGGCTGCCGTGATATGACTGAAAGATTGATGAAAATGGTGTTAAACTCCAATTAATCAATCAAACTATTTTATTGCCTAATACTTTGAGACTTGGAAAACTTGTTCATCTAATACCCTTCTTCTCATTGTATACTAAATAGGCTGAGTGTAGCCTATTTTTTTGGGTAAAAAGTATCAATTTTGATGTATTTTGGTTGTATTGGAGAATTGGACATTGTTGGTTAAGTTACAGGTCAATTTGACAGAAAATCCACAGGTGAAATTTGTCTATCCATGCTTAGGCTGATCCGGATCGATACTTTACGCAGAGTCCACAATGTTGGTTTGCTCGCAGGACTGCTCAAATTATAGGAAAATCTAGTTAACACTCTGGACGCCGCATGTTTTACTTGAGCATGTTGAAATTTTCTCAGAATATTTGCTTGTATGATATCTAGCCTAAGTTCGAATATGTGTCAGATCCAGTAAAGAACTAGGTCACTTAGCCAAACACTGTAGAAAAATCTTGTAACACTATAGACACTGCATTTTTGTATTGAGCATTTTGAAACCTTGTCAGAAAGTTTGTCTTGATGATAGGCCAATTTCAAATATTGGTTATTTTGGATAAAACATTAGGGCACTAAGCCAAGTTGGAGGAAAATCTTGTTAACCCTTTCCCTCATATTATAGAGGCCTCTGCAGCAGATGGCTTTTTGAAAACATAGACGAGCAATTTCTCCTTTTGCCACAATGTTTTCCACTTTTAGTCATAGGTTATCCATTCAATTATAGAGGTTTTGTATCATTTGACAAAATATGTTCAAAGTCGTCTGCTGCAGAGTTGTCGTATGAGGGAAAGGGTTAAGACTCTGGAAGCGGCACGGCACTTTTAGCTTGAGCATGCTGAAACTTTGTCAGAATGATTGTTTTTATTATATTTATTTTGAATATGGGTAATGTTTGTTAAAAAAATAGGTCACTATGCCAAGTTGTAGGACAATCTTGATTTAACACCACAATTTTGACTTTAGCGGCTTGAAACTTTGTCAGACAGTTTTTCTTGATGATATACAGGCCAATTTAGACATTGGTTATGTTGAGTCAAAAATTAGGTCCCTTGATCAAATTTAAGAAAAATCTTGTTAATGCTCTGGAAGCCATGTTTTTAACTCTAGCATGATGAAACTTTACCAGAATGTTTATCTTGATGATATTTAGGCTAACTTCGAATATGGTCTGGCTAAAAACTAGGTCACTAGGCCAATATTGAGAACTATTTTGTAAACACTCTAGTCACCACATTTCTCTCAAATGTTCCTTGCGTGACTCTTTACTAAGAGTGTTAATATTAAGTTGATTCTTTAGATACTATAGATAATAAATAGCTTTGCTACAGGTACTATTTTACCCTTTCTACACTACAGACACATGTTGTCTAATCTTCAACAGATGGATGGTATGAGAAATTTTGACAGTTTTCTCAATACAGATTTACCAATATCTTTAGTTAAACATTTTCAAATCATCTGCTGTAGAGTTTATCCATGTGATAAATTACCTATCACAAATGTGTTTGTTTATCTAACTGTATCTACTGTCTACAGTTCAAGAGTTTAATTATAGATCTCTGGAAATAAGGTTAAGGTTTTTTTAATCTTAAAAAAATGTTTGAACTGTATGCATTTCTGCTTTTTTGTTTACATTTTTTTAAATTATGTGTCTTGTGTTGTAACTTTCCAAAAAATGGAACAGTTGACCATCTGTTTTCCCCTCATACAATGGATACCGTCCCACAGCACTTTCAGTGCTTTGATTCAACTATAGGCTTCGGGAATCTGCCGAATGATTAGCGTCAGTGATTTTGAACCGATCCCCAATCGCGGCGATATTAGTGGAGTGTCCTTTGGGGAGGCAAATTTCCTAGCCTCAGAATGTATTTGCCTGATATCAAGATAGTTCAGTAGAAATTGTCCTAAGGTGACACTCCATTTCTTTTTTCGTGTTTCGTGGCACAGTGATTGGTTAAAAATGCGTAAAATAATAAAAAATCTTCTCTAATTGACTTGCAAGTCTACAATGAAGCGAGGGATGTTCCTTTGGTAACCCTTTGGTTAAGTGAGTTTTTCAAATTCTTCTCCGGTGAGACTGCTCGTCTGATTGTTAGATTATTTGGCATACATACTCCTCTGGTGACCCTCTGGATTAAATTAGACGGTTGAAAATCATGACCATTTGACAGCTATCCGCGTTGTCTTTGTCTTACTACTTGTTACTTTGGGATTACATCAGCTCGTTTATCAAATACAACCATTACAGATTTACTGTTTCGTTCTCATCCATTACATATCTACTGTTTCGTTCTCATCCATTACAGATCTACTGTTTCGTTCTCATCCATTACAGATCTACTGTTTCGTTCTCATCCATTACAGATCTACTGTTTCGTTCTCATCCATTACAGATCTACTGTTTCGTTCTCATCCATTACATATCTACTGTTTCGTTCTCATCCATTACATATATACGGTTTCGTTCACATCCATTACAGATTTACTGTTTCGTTCTCATCCATTACAGATCTACTGTTTCGTTCTCATCCATTACAGATATACTGTTTCGTTCACATCCATTACATATCTACTGTTTCGTTCTCATCCATTACATATATACGGTTTCGTTCACATCCATTACAGATTTACTGTTTCGTTCTCATCCATTACATATCTACTGTTTCGTTCTCATCCATTACATATATACTGTTTCGTTCACATCCATGATAGATATACTGTTCCGTTCTCATACATGACATATTTAATGTTTCGTTCTCATCCATGACAGATATACTGTTTCGTTCTCATCAATGACAGATAAACTGTTTCGTTCTCATCCATTACATATATACTGTTTCGTTCTCATCCATTACAGATATACTGTTTCGTTCACATCCATTACAGATATACTGTTTCGTTCACATCCATTACAGATATACTGTTTCGTTCTCATCCATTACAGATATACAGTTTCGTTCACATCCATTACAGATATACTGTTTCGTTCACATCCATTATAGATATACTGTTTCGTTCACATCCATTGCAGATATACTGTTTCGTTCACATCCATTACAGATAAACTGTTTCGTTCACATCCATTACAGATATACTGTTTCGTTCTCATCCATTACAGATATACTGTGTCGTTCTCATCCATTACAGATATACTGTTTCGTTCTCATCCATTACATATAGACGTTTTCGGTCTCATCCATTACAGATATACTGTTTCGTTCTCATCCATTACATATATACGTTTCCGTTCTCATCCATTACATATATAATGTTTCGTTCTCATCCATTACAGATATACTGTTTCGTTCTCATCCATTACAGATATACTGTTTCGTTCTCATCCATTACATATATACTGTTTCGTTCTCATCCATTACAGATATACTGTTTCGTTCTCATCCATTACAGATATACTGTTTCGATCACATCCATTACAGATATACTGTTTCGTTCTCACCCATTACAAATATACTGTTTCGTTCTCATCCATTACAGATATACTGTTTCGTTCACATCCATTACATATATACTGTTTCGTTCACATCTATTACAGATATACTGTGTCGTTCTCATCCATTACAGATATACTGTTTCGTTCTCATCCATTACAGATATACTGTTTCGTTCACATCCATTACAGATATACTGTTTCGTCCTCATCCATTACAGATATACTGTTTCGTTCTCATCCATTACAGATATACTGTTTCGTTCTCATCCATTACAGATATACTGTTTCGTTCTCATCCATTACATATATACTGTTTCGTTCTCATCCATTACAGATATACTGTTTCGTTCTCATCCATTACAGATATACTGTTTCGTTCACATCATCGAAAAGACACAATGGTCGAGTCGGGGGTTCAAATTCACGACCCTTCGATTGATGGCCCTCGTCTTACCTACTACACACAATGGGTATTATTGTATAGTCTGGTGACAAAGACGCGAATTGAATATAAATAGATAACGCAAAGTCAAAGAAACGTGATCGCATAGTGGTTTTATTTATGAATTCCTGTACAATATCTGTAACAGTTTGCTATTTCAAAATTATATCAATTTGGAACACTGACATTTCAGTATCCCCAAAATTTAACGTAACAGTTGTCTCTTGTTTCCACCCAAATGTTTCCATCTCAAATATTATTAATTAAAGTTCAGCTCTGGTAACTTACCCAGGAAATTCGTGATATTAGTGAAAATAAGTTGAAAGCGGCGTTAAACACTGATCGATCAACCATTGTCCAGTTGGCAAAGTTAAGAACATGCAATCACGAAGCTTTAAATCTGAATAATAGTAATATACATTATTTACGAGAGGTAATTCGTAATAACCATTCTTAATCATTATAAACTGTCCATGCACGCACTATTACAAGCGATTCCAATAAGAATTTTGATGCAAAGCATCAAAGACGCCGCGCATGATTTTGAAGCATGTCTTAAAGGAAGCAGATGCAGTTCAGTACATTCAAATAACCTGTGCAAACAGACAGGATGTAAATATTTCGAACATAAAGGCCAAATGTCCCTTTATTTTAAACGAGAAGGCCAAGATGTGCCTATATTGCTCACCTGGCTACAGTCTATGATAAAAGGTTACCAAGAGCAGAAAGGGTCAATTTTGACGTAGGTATTAAACATTTTATATGCTACGATATATATGTGATATTCAGCATGTGAAGTTTGGTCATGAAATGACAAGTTAAGTCCTGAAACAATTATGTTTACTGTTTGATTAACATTCACTGCAACTATAATATGTCATACAAGCTGTAGTTTCTCAAGTTATTTTGACCAATAAACTGTTTTAAATCCTCTAACTAGATCAATTCAAAAACAAAAAAACATAGGTGCTTAAATATTAACATATATTAAGGTTTATTGCCTCTAGTTGTAAGTTAAGTGTGACACAAGCTTTGGAAGGAGAGGGGGAAGTCTATTCTCCTTCCTGTTTAGCAGAAATATGATAGCAAAAACGGGAGTATATAAACAACAAATACGAAATAAATTAAAGATATTTATGATCAAGATTGAGCATTATAAAAGTTCACATGTATAGTCAACATATAGCAACAATTATTAAGTCTGTTTTGTTTGTTTGTATTGTCAGTTTAATCGTTTTGAACATGCCAGAAGAAAACTGAAAAATAAACAGAAGAAAATGGTCAAGTCAGTTCCCCAAGAGCAAAGAACGAAACCAAATGGTACGAATCGTTCATCTCGAACGAAACATGAAAAACCTAGTACGAATCCAATGAATTTTAGAAATCGGGTGAAATCGTGAAAACAGCAAACTATTCATAACGGAAGGAAGCAGAGACAACTTAATTACTCTATGGGAACCGATGACACCTTGTCATCTATTAAATAAGAAAGACCAAAATCGCCAAGCGTTGACATGCTGCATTTACAAATAATAGAATGGGTCACGTTACGGCCCTGCCTATTGCATAATTGGGTTAATGTTGTTTTTACAGTTTCTAGAATTATACTGTAATATGTAGTAATTAAAATGAATCATCATTGATTTTTTAAAGATTACCCATTTATTTAAACATCTCAATATTGTAAATAGGCAAAAACATCGCAAGAAACAGTTTTCTGAGCTTTGGTGAATCGGGTCGTAAACCAAACTATAAAATAAGCGTAGCCTAGGAAGTTAGGGGAAAGTTATTAAATGCCCATTACATGTGTCTAAAGTTTTGTAATAACGGTAGAAGACATACGTATTTGTATCTTGCTGTTTCTTACATAATTTTATACAATTTATTTATTCATAAAGGTTGCTTTTTTCAAACATATGACAGAGTTTTTCTTAACAATAATAATATTGGTTGCTCCCTTTTCGATTACGTCACCCCATGGTACAAAATTAAAACCTATCCCATACTGAGGTCGCGCTTCCACGCGGCGTCAATAACCGAACGTTTTTTTCTTTACGTAACAACTTGTTTGACAACAAAGGCGACAGCAAGAGATCCGTTTCAAGACCAGCCTGTCGTGTAAAACAAACATTTCAAAACTAGATAAACCTGGACGTGCGTACCAATAATGTACCCTTGCTCTAGACTGCTTGGTTTTCATTAATTTGAATCTCATAAAATAGCTATACAAATGATAAGGCCTGAGATTAACACTTCTGAAGCGGTTGTTCCATTTCGAAATAGGTTTTTGTTGAAGAGTTGCAAGCATCGTGGTGAATAATTTCAAGTTATTTCCTTCGGCATATAAAGTTATATTACATCGCCGTTAACAGAGTATATGACAGTTTAACAAATGAACATATATACATCAACAAGAAAAACGCATACATGATTGTTAGTTAGGTGTCAACATTTACAGCATTTACAAATACAAACACAAGGCAATATGTTGAAAATCGATGTCGAGTAGTGAATGACAGACAAGAACATATATGTTGTTTCTGTAAGGATTACCTCCCTTTCAAGCTGTTCAGCGATGAGGGGTCTGAATATGTTTTTAAAATTTTATAACGCGGACCGTGAAGACTCGTCTGAGACTGTGTGGATGAACAGACTTGCCCGAGTCTTCACTGTACACTGAGATTGTGTGGATGAACAGACTTGCACGAGTCTTCACTGTACGCTGAGATTGTGTGAATGAACAGACGTGCCCGAGGCTTCACTGTACGCTGAGATTGTGTGAATGAACATACTTGCCCGAGTCTTCACTGTTCACTGAGATTGTGTAAATGAACAGACTTGCCCGAGTCTTCACTGTACGCTGAGATTGTGTGAATGAACAGACTTGCCCGAGTCTTCACTGAATGCTGAGATTGTGTGGATGAATAGACTTGCCCGAGTCTTCACTGTACGCTGATATTGTGTGAATGAACAGATTTGCCCAAGTCATCACTGTACGCTGAGATTGTGTGAATGAACAGACTTGCCTAAGTCTTCACTGTACGCTGAGATTGTGTGGATGAACAGACTTGACCGAGTCATCACTGTACGCTGAGATTGTGTGAATGAACAGACTTGCCCGAGTCTTCACTGTAAGCTGAGATTGTGTGAATGAACTGACTTGCCCGAGTCTTCACTGTACGCTGAGATTGTGTGAATGAACAGACTTGCCCGAGTCTACATTGTACGCTGAGATTGTGTGAATGAACAGACTTGCCCGAGTCTTCACTGTATGCTGAGATTGTGTGGATGAATAGACTTGCCCTATTCTTCACTGTACTCTGAGATTGTGTGGATGAACATGAACAGACTTGCCCGAGTCTTCACTGTACGCTGAGATTGTGTGAATGAACAGACTTGCCCGAGTCTTCACTGTACGCTGAGATTGTGTGGATGAACAAACTTGCCCGAGTCATCACTATACGCTGAGATTGTGTGAATGAACAGATTTGCCCGAGTCTTCACTGTACTCTAAGATTGCGTGGATGAACATGAACAGACTTGCCCGAGTCTTCCCTGTACGCTGAGATTGTGTGGATGAATAGACTTGCCCGAGTCTTCACTGTACGCTGAGATTGTGTGAATGAACAAACTTGCCCGAGTCTTCACTGTATGCTGAGGTTGTGTGAATGAACAGACTTACCCGAGTCTTCACTGTACGCTGAGATTGTGTGAATGAACAGACTTGCCCGAGTCTTCACTGTACGCTGAGATTGTGTGGATGAACAGACTTGTCCGAGTCTTCACTGTACGCTGAGATTGTGTGGATAAACAATACGTCCGAGTCTTCAATGTACGCTGAGCAGACTTGCCCGAGTCTTCACTGTACGCTGAGCAGACTTGCCCGAGTATTCACTGTACGCTGAGATTGTGTGGATGAACAGACTTGCCCGAGTCTTCACTGTACGCTGAGATTGTGTGAATGAACATATTTACCCGAGTCTTCACTGTACGCTGAGATTGTGTGGATAAACAGACTTGCCCGAGTCTTCACTGTACTCTGAGATTGTGTGAATGAACAGACTTGGCCGAGTCTTCACTGTACGCTGAGATTGTGTGGATGAACAGACTTGCCCGAGTTTTCACTGTACGCTGAGCAGACTTGCCCGAGTCTTCACTGTACGCTGAGATTGTGTGGATGAACAGACTTGTCCGAGTCTTCACTATACGTTGTGATTGTGTGGATAAACAGACTTGCCCGAGTCTGCACTGTACGCTGAGCAGACTTGCCCGAGTCTTCAGTGTACACTGAGCAGACTTGCCCGAGTCTTCACTGTACGCTGAGCAGATTTGCCCGTGTATTCACTGTACGCTGAGATTGTGTGGATGAACAGACTTACCTGAGTCTTCACTGTACGCTGAGATTGTGTGAATGAACATATTTGACTGAGTCTTCACTATACGCTAAGATTGCGTGGATAAACAGACTTGCCCGAGTCTTCACTGTATTCTGAGATTGTGTGAATGAACAGACTTGGCCGAGTCTTCACTGTACGCTGAGATTGTGAGGATGAGAAGACTTGCCCGAGTCTTCACTGTACGCTGAGATTGTGTGGATGAACAGACTTGCCCGAGTTTTCACTGTACGCTGAGCAGACTTGCCCGAGTCTTCACTGTACGCTGAGATTGTGAGGATGAATAGACTTGCCCGAGTATTCACTGTACGCTGAGATTTTGTGGATGAACAGACTTGCCTGAGTCATCACTGTACGCTGAGATTTTGTGAATGAACAGACTAGCCCGAGTCTTCACTGTACGCTGAGATTGTGTGGATGAAGAGACTTGCCCGAGTCTTCACTGTACGCTGAGCAGACTTGCCCGAGTCTTCACTGTACGCTGAGATTGTGTGGATGAAGAGACTTGTCCGAGACTTCACTGTACGCTGATCAGACTTGCCCGAGTATTCACTGTACGCTGAGATTGTATGAATGAACAGACTTGCCCGAGTCTTCACTGTACGCTGAGATTGTGTGGATGAACAGACTTGCCCGAGTCTTCATTGTACGCTGAGATTGTGTGAATGAGCAGACTTGCCCGAGTCTTCACTGTACTCTGAGATTGTGTGGATAAACATGAACAGACTTGCCCGAGTATTCACTGTACGCTGAGATTGTGTGGATGCACAGACTTGCCCGAGTATTCACTGTACGCTGAGATTGTGTGGATGAACATGAACAGACTTGCCCGAGTCTTCATTGTACTCTGAGATTGTGTGGATGAACATGACCAGACTTGCCCGAGTCTTCACTGTACGCTGAGATTGTGTGGATGAACAGACTTGCCCGAGTCTTCACTGTACGCTGAGATTGTGTGGATGAATAGACTTGCCCGAGTCTTCACTGTACGCTGAGATTGTGTGAATGAACAGACTTGCCCGAGTCTTCACTGTACGCTGAGATTGTGAGGATGAATAAACTTGCCCGAGTCTTCACTGTACGCTGAGATTGCGTGAATGAACAGACTTGCCCGAGTCTTCACTGTACGCTGAGCAGACTTGTCCGAGTCTTCACTGTACGCTGAGATTTTGTGAATGAAAATACTTGCCCGAGTCTTCACTGTACTCTAAGATTGCGTGGATGAACATGAACAGACTTGCCCGAGTCTTCATTGTACGCTGAGATTGTGTGAATGAACAGACTTGATCGAGTCTTCATTGTACGTTGAGATTGTGTGAATGATAGACTTGCCCGAGTCTTCACTGTACGCTGAGCAGACTTGCCCGAGTCTTCACTGTACGCTGAGATTGTGTGGATGAACAGACTTGTCCGAGTCTTCACTATACGTTGTGATTGTGTGGATAAACAGACTTGCCCGAGTCTGCACTGTACGCTGAGCAGACTTGCCCGAGTCTTCAGTGTACACTGAGCAGACTTGCCCGAGTCTTCACTGTACGCTGAGCAGATTTGCCCGTGTATTCACTGTACGCTGAGATTGTGTGGATGAACAGACTTACCTGAGTCTTCACTGTACGCTGAGATTGTGTGAATGAACATATTTGACTGAGTCTTCACTATACGCTAAGATTGCGTGGATAAACAGACTTGCCCGAGTCTTCACTGTATTCTGAGATTGTGTGAATGAACAGACTTGGCCGAGTCTTCACTGTACGCTGAGATTGTGAGGATGAGAAGACTTGCCCGAGTCTTCACTGTACGCTGAGATTGTGTGGATGAACAGACTTGCCCGAGTTTTCACTGTACGCTGAGCAGACTTGCCCGAGTCTTCACTGTACGCTGAGATTGTGAGGATGAATAGACTTGCCCGAGTATTCACTGTACGCTGAGATTTTGTGGATGAACAGACTTGCCTGAGTCATCACTGTACGCTGAGATTTTGTGAATGAACAGACTAGCCCGAGTCTTCACTGTACGCTGAGATTGTGTGGATGAAGAGACTTGCCCGAGTCTTCACTGTACGCTGAGCAGACTTGCCCGAGTCTTCACTGTACGCTGAGATTGTGTGGATGAAGAGACTTGTCCGAGACTTCACTGTACGCTGATCAGACTTGCCCGAGTATTCACTGTACGCTGAGATTGTATGAATGAACAGACTTGCCCGAGTCTTCACTGTACGCTGAGATTGTGTGGATGAACAGACTTGCCCGAGTCTTCATTGTACGCTGAGATTGTGTGAATGAGCAGACTTGCCCGAGTCTTCACTGTACTCTGAGATTGTGTGGATAAACATGAACAGACTTGCCCGAGTATTCACTGTACGCTGAGATTGTGTGGATGCACAGACTTGCCCGAGTATTCACTGTACGCTGAGATTGTGTGGATGAACATGAACAGACTTGCCCGAGTCTTCATTGTACTCTGAGATTGTGTGGATGAACATGACCAGACTTGCCCGAGTCTTCACTGTACGCTGAGATTGTGTGGATGAACAGACTTGCCCGAGTCTTCACTGTACGCTGAGATTGTGTGGATGAATAGACTTGCCCGAGTCTTCACTGTACGCTGAGATTGTGTGAATGAACAGACTTGCCCGAGTCTTCACTGTACGCTGAGATTGTGAGGATGAATAAACTTGCCCGAGTCTTCACTGTACGCTGAGATTGCGTGAATGAACAGACTTGCCCGAGTCTTCACTGTACGCTGAGCAGACTTGTCCGAGTCTTCACTGTACGCTGAGATTTTGTGAATGAAAATACTTGCCCGAGTCTTCACTGTACTCTAAGATTGCGTGGATGAACATGAACAGACTTGCCCGAGTCTTCATTGTACGCTGAGATTGTGTGAATGAACAGACTTGATCGAGTCTTCATTGTACGTTGAGATTGTGTGAATGATAGACTTGCCCGAGTCTTCACTGTACGCTGAGATTGTGTGGATGAATAGACTTGCCCGAGTCTTCACTGTACTCTAAGATTGCGTGGATGAACATGAACAGACTTGCCCGAGTCTTCACTGTACGCTGAGATTGTGTGGATAAACAGACTTGCCCGAGTCTTCACTGTACGCTAAGATTGTGTGGATGAATAGACTTGCCCGAGTCTTCACTGTACTCTAAGATTACGTGGATGAACATGAACAGACTTGCCCGAGTCTTCACTGTACGCTGAGATTGTGTAGATAAACAGACTTGGCCGAGTCTTCACTGTATGCTGAGATTGTGTGGATGAATATACATGCCCAAGTATTCACTGTACGCTGAGATTGTGTGAATGAACAGACTTGCCCAAGTCTTCACTGTACGCTGAGATTGTGTGAATGAATAGACTTGGCCGAGTCTTCACTGTATGTGGAGATTGTGTGGATGAATAGACATGCCCGAGTCTTCACTGTACGCTGAGATTGTGTGGATGAATAGACTTGCCCGAGTCTTCACTGTACTCTGAGATTGTGTGGATGAACATGAACAGACTTGCCCGAGTCTTCACTGTACGCTGATATTGTGTGGATGAATAGACTTGCCCGAGTCTTCACTGTACGCTGAGATTGTGTGAATGAACCGACTTGCCCGAGTCTTCACTGTATGCTGAGATTGTGTGGATGAATAGACTTGCCCGAGTCTTCACTGTACTCTAAGATTGTATAGATGAACATGAACAGACTTGCCCGAGTCTTCACTGTACGCTGAGACTGTTTGAATGAACAGACTTGCCGGAGTATTTACTGTACGCTGAGATTGTGTGGATGAACAGACTTGCCCGAGTATTCACTGTACGCTGAGATTGTGTGGATGAAGAGACTTGCCCGAGTCTTCACTGTACGCTGAGCAGACTTGCCCGAGTCTTCACTGTACGCTAAGCAGACTTGCCCGAGTATTCACTGTACGCTGATATTGTGTGGATAAACAGGCTTGCCCGAGTATTCACTGTACGCTGAGATTGTTTGGATGAAGAGACTTGCCCGAGTATTCACTGTACGCTGAGCAGACTTGCCCGAGTCTTCACTGTACGCTGAGATTGTGTGAATGAACAGACTTGCCCGAGTCTTCACTGTACGCTGAGATTGTGTGGATGAACATGAACAGACTTGCCCGAGTCTTCACTGTACGCTGAGATTGTGTGGATGAACATGAACAGACTTGCCCGAGTCTTCATTGTACTCTGAGATTGTGTGGATGAACATGACCAGACTTGCCCGAGTCTTCACTGTACGCTGAGATTGTGTGAATGAACAGACTTGCCCGAGTCTTCACTGTACGCTGAGATTGTGTGGATGAATAGACTTGCCCGAGTCTTCACTGTACGCTGAGATTGTGAGGATGAATAGACTTGCCCGAGTCTTCACTGTACGCTGAGATTGTGTGAATGAGCAGACTTGCCCGAGTCTTCACTGTACGCTCAGCAGACTTGCCCGAGTCTTCACTGTACGCTGAGATTGTGTGGATGAAAAGACTTGCCCGAGTCTTCACTGTACTCTAAGATTGCGTGGATGAACATGAACAGACTTGCCCGTGTCTTCACTGTACGCTGAGATTGTGTGAATGAACAGACTTGATCGAGTCTTCACTGTACGCTGAGATTGTGTGAATGAACAGACTTGCATGAGTCTTCTCTGTACGCTGAGATTGTGTGGATGAATAGACTTGCCCGAGTCTTCACTGTACTCTAAGATTGCGTGGATGAACATGAACAGACTTGCCCGAGTCTTCGCTGTACGCTGAGTTTGTGTGGATAAACAGACTTGCCCGAGTCTTCACTGTACGCTGAGATTGTGTGAATGAACAGACTTGGCCTAGTTTTCACTGTATGCTGAGATTGTGTGGATGAATAGACATGCCCGAGTCTTCACTGTACGCTGAGATTGTGTGGATGAATAGACTTGCCCAAGTCTTCACTGTACGCTGAGATTGTGTGAATGAATAGACTTGGCCGAGTCTTCACTGTATGCTGAGATTGTGTGTTTGAATAGACATGCCCGAGTCTTTACTGTACGCTGAGATTGTGTGGATGAATAGACTTGCCCGAGTCTTCACTGTACTCTGAGATTGTGTGGATGAACATGAACAGACTTGCCCGAGTCTTCACTTTACGCTGATATTGTGTGGATGAATAGACTTGCCCGAGTCTTCACTGTACGCTGAGATTGTGTGAATGAACCGACTTGCCCGAGTCTTCACTGTATGCTGAGAATGTGTGGATGAATAGACTTGCCCGAGTCTTCACTGTACTCTAAGATTGTATATATGAACATGAACAGACTTGCCCGAGTCTTGACTGTACGCTGAGACTGTGTGAATGAACAGACTTGCCCGAGTATTTACTGTACGCTGATATTGTGTGGATGAACAGACTTAACCGAGTATTCACTGTACGCTGAGATTGTGCGGATGAAGAGACTTGCCCGAGTCTTCACTGTACGCTGAGCAGACTTGCCCGAGTCATCACTGTACGCTAAGCAGACTTGCCCGAGTATTCACTGTACGCTGAGATTGTGTGGATGAACAGGCTTGCCCGAGTATTCACTGTACGCTGAGATTGTTTGGATGAAGAGACTTGCCCGAGTATTCACTGTACGCAGAGCAGACTTGCCCAAGTCTTCACTGTACGCTGAGATTGTGTGAATGAACAGATTTTGCCGAGTCTTCACTGTACGCTGAGATTGTGTGAATGAACCGACTTGCCCGAGTCTTCACTGTACGCTGAGATTGTTTGGATGAAAAGACTTGCCCGAGTCTTCACTCTAATCTAAGATTGCGTGGATGAACATGAACAGACTTGCCCGAGTTTTCACTGTACGCTGAGATTGTGTGAATGAACATACTTGCCCGAGTCTTCACTGTACGCTGAGATTGTGTGAATGAACAGTCTTGCCCGAGTCTTCACTGTACGCCGAGATTGTGTGGATTTATAGACTTGCCCGAGTCTTCACTGTACTCTAAGATTGCGTGGATGAACATGAACAGACTTGCCCGAGTCTTGACTGTACGCTGAGATTGTGTGAATGAACCGACTTGCCCGAGTCTTCACTGTACGCTGAGATTGTTTGGATGAAAAGACTTGCCCGAGTCTTCACTCTAATCTAAGATTGCGTGGATTAACATGAACAGACTTGCCCGAGTTTTCACTGTACGCTGAGATTGTGTGAATGAACATACTTGCCCGAGTCTTCACTGTACGCTGAGATTGTGTGAATGAACAGTCTTGCCCGAGTCTTCACTGTACGCCGAGATTGTGTGGATTTATAGACTTGCCCGAGTCTTCACTGTACGCTGAGATTGTGTGGATAAACAGACTTGCCCGAGTCTTCACTGTACGCTGAGATTGTGTGAATGAACAGACTTGGCCGAGTCTTCACTGTATGCTGAGATTGTGTGGATGAATATACATGCCCGATTATTCACTGTACGCTGAGATTGTGTGGATGAATAGACTTGCCCAAGTCTTCACTGTACGCTGAGATTGTGTGAATGAACAGACTTGGCCGAGTCTTCACTGTATGCTTAGATTGTGTGGATGAATAGACATGCCCGAGTCTTCACTGTACGCTGAGATTGTGTGGATGAATAGACTTGCCCGAGTATTCACTGTACGCTGAGCAGACTTGCCCGAGTCTTTACTGTACGCTAAGCAGACTTGTCCGAGTATTCATTGTACGCTAAGCAGACTTGCCCGAGTATTCACTGTACGCTGAGATTGTGTGGATGAACAGGCTTGCCCGAGTATTGAATGTACGCTGAGATTGTGTGGATGAACAGACTTGCCCGAGTATTCACTGTACGCTAAGATTGTGTGGATGAAGAGACTTGCCCGAGTCTTCACTGTACGCTGAGCAGACTTGCCCGAGTCTTCACTGTATGCTAAGCCGACTTGCCCGAGTATTCACTGTACGCTGCGATTGTGTGGATGAAGAGACTTGCCCGAGTCTTCACTGTACGCTGAGCAGACTTGCCCGAGTCTTCACTGTACGCTGAGCAGACTTGCCCGAGTCTTCACTGTACGCTGAGCAGACTTGCCCGAGTCTTCACTGTACGCTGAGATTGTGTGGATGAACAGACTGGCCCGAGTCTTCACTGTACGCTGAGATTGTGTGGATAAACAGACTTGCCCGAGTCTTCATTGTACGCTGAGATTGTGTGAATGAACAGACTTGCCGGAGTCTTCACTGTACGCTGAGACTGTGAGAATGAACAGACATGCCCGAGTCTTCACTGTTCACTGAGATTGTGTGAACGAACAGACTTGCCCGAGTCTTCACTGTACGCTGAGATTGTGTGAATGAACAGACTTGTCCGAGTCTTCACTGTACGCTGAGATTGTGTGAATGAACAGACTTGCCCGAGTCTTCACTGTACGCTGAGATTGTGTGAATGAACAGACTTGCCCGAGTCTTCACTGTACGCTGAGATTGTGAGAATGAACAGACTTGCCCGAGTCTTCACTGTACGCTGAGACTGTGTGAATGAACCAACTTGCCCGAGTCTTCATTGTACGCTTAGATTGTGTGAATGAACAGACTTGCCCGAGTCTTCACTGTACGCTTAGACTGTGTGAATGAAGAGACTTGCCCGAGTCTTCTCTGTACGCTGAGATTGTGTGAATGAACAGATTTGCCCGAGTCTTCACTGTACGCTGATATTGTGTGAATGAACAGACTTGCCCGAGTCTTCACTGTACGCTGAGATTGTGTGAATGAACAGACTTGCCCGAGTCTTCACTGTACGCTGAGATTGTGTGAATGAACAGACTTGCCCGAGTCTTCATTGTACGCTGAGATTGTGTGAATGGACATGAAAAGACTTGCCCCAGTCTTCACTGTACGCTGATACTGTGTTAATGAACAGACTTGCCGGAGTCTTTACTGTACGCTGAGATTGTGTGAATGAACAGACTTGCCCGAGTCTTCACTGTACGCTGAGATTGTGTGAATGAACAGACTTGCCCGAGTCTTCACTGTACGCTGAGACTGTGTGAATGAACAGATTTGCCCGAATCTTCACTGTACGCTGAGATTGTGTGAATGAACAGACTTGCCCGAGTCTTCACTGTACGCTGAGACTGTGTGAATGAACCGACTTGCCCGAGTCTTCACTGTACGCTGAGATTGTGTGAATGAACATATTTTGCCGAGTCTTCACTGTACGCTGAGATTGTGTGAATGAACCGACTTGCCCGAGTATTCACTGTACGCTGAGATTGTGTGAATGAACAGACTCGGCCGAATCATCACTGTACGCTGAGATTGGGTGAATGAACATAAACATACTTGCCCGAGTCTTCACCGTATGCTGAGACTGTGTGAATGAACACACCTGCCGGAGTCTTCAGTGTACGCTGAGATTGAGTGAATGAACAGATTTGCCCGAGTCTTCACTGTACGCTGAGACTGTGTAAATGAACCGACTTGCCCGAGTCTTCACTGTACGCTGAGACTGTGTGAATGATCAGATTTGCCCGAGTCTTCACTGTACGCTGAGATTGTGTGAATGAACAGACTTGCCCGAGTCTTCACTGTACGCTGAGATTGTGTGAATGAACAGACTAGCCAGAGTCTTCACTGTACGCTGATATTGTGTTAATGAAGAGACTTGCCCGAGTCTTCACTGTACGCTGAGATTGTGTGAATGAACAGACTTGCCCGAGTCTTCACTGTATGCTGAGATTGTGTGAATGAACAGACATGCCCGAGTCTTCACTGTACGCTGAGATTGTGTGTATGAACAGACTTGCCCGAGTCTTCACTGTATAATGAAATTGTGTGAATGAACAGATTTGCCCGAGTCTTCACTGTACGCTGAGACTGTGTGAATGAACAGACTTGCCGGTGTCTTCACTGTACGCTGAGACTGTGTAAATGAACAGACTTGCCCGAGTCTTCACTGTATACGGAGATTGTGTGAATGCACAGACTTGCTCGTGTCTTCACTGTACGCTGAGATTGTGTGAATGAACAGACATGCCCGAGTCTTCACTGTACGCTGAGATTGTGTGTATGAACAAACTTGCCCGAGTCTTCACTGTATACTGAAATTGTGTGAATGAACAGATTTGCCCGAGTCTTCACTGTACGCTGAGACTGTGTGAATGAACACACTTGCCGGTGTCTTCACTGTACACTGAGACTGTGTAAATGAACAGACTTGCCCGAGTCTTCACTGTATACTGAGATTGTGTGAATGAACAGACTTGCCCGAGTCTTCACTGTACGCTGAGATTGTGTTAATGAAGAGACTTGCCCGAGTCTTCACTGTACGCTGAGATTGTGTGAATGAACAGACATGCCCGAGTCTTCACTGTACGCTGAGATTGTGTGAATGAACACACTTGCTAGAGTCTTCACTGTACGCTGAGATTGTGTTAATGAAGAGACTTGCCTGAGTCTTCACTGTACGCTGAGATTGTGTGAATGAACAGACTTGCCCGAGTCTTCACTGTATACTGAGATTGTGTGAATGAACAGACTTGCCCGAGTCTTCACTGTATGCTGAGATTGTGTGAATGAACAGACTTGCCAGAGTCTTCACTGTACGCTGAGATTGTGTTAATGAAGAGACTTGTCCGAGTCTTCACTGTACGCTGAGATTGTGTGAATGAACAGACTTGCCCGAGTCTTCACTGTACGCTGAGATTGTGTGAATGAACAGACTTGCCCGAGTCTTCACTGTATACTGAGATTGTGTGAATGAACAGATTTGCCCGAGTCTTCACTGTATACTGAGATTGTGTGAATGAACATATTTGCCCGAGTCTTCACTGTACGCTGAGACTGTGTGAATGAACAGACTTGCCCGAGTCTTCACCTTACGCTGAGATTGTGTGAATGAACAGACTTGCCGGAGTCTTCACTGTACGCTGAGACTGTGTAAATGAACAGACTTGCCCGAGTCTTCACTGTATACTGAGATTGTGTGAATGAACAGACTTGCCCGAGTCTTCACTGTACGCTGAGATTGTGTGGTTGAACAGACTTGCCCGAGTCTTCACTGTACGCTGAGTAGACTTGCCCGAGTCTTCACTGTACGCTGGGTTCATTAATATCTTTAGATTGTTTAATGAAAATTACTAGCATATGGCTTTCTACACACACACACACACACACACACACGCACGCACTCACACACATGTATATACATATACGTGTGTATTTACGTCAAGTTTGCGATCTATTTTATTGAAAATACACATGTGGGTAGAATAGGCCTATAACTATGAAATTCAGTTTAAATTGATGAAAATACATCTTCCATAGATGTCAAGATCATGTAAATGCTGTCTAATGATATTGAATGAAAATGTATTTACGAGAATAACCGATCAAGTGCAGATGGTATACATGATATTATTTCATATAAATTATCAACATGTATAACTATAGGCCATTCACAGTCTGTTTGGTAACGATCATTTCAGTGAAGAGGCAAGTTTATCGACCATGGCATCAAAGGGGGCGGACGAAATCATCAAGGAGATCGGAGGATGCGGTCGGTTTCAGATTGTACTGGGTATTGTGATGCACACTATAAAGTTATCTACTGTGTGGAGCATGTTCACAATGGTATTCGCAGCCGCAACGCCAAAGTGGTGGTGTTACGATGACGTGTATGGTGACGTCATGTCGGCCCTGAATACGACCGACGGATATCTAAATGTTAGCAACACGAATTACTCGGCTAATGTCGAACCTTTATACAAGAGTTGCACCAACAGAAATGGAGGGGCATGCAAGAACATTGTATATGACTACTCCATGCGAACTATATTCAACGAGGTAATTATTTACTTTACATGCAACTATCGGCTGCGTAAGGGGAAGTTTAAAGAACGGCCCTCACAGTTTCACAAGTTAATTCAGTGTTCTCATAATATATCTATAGGTGCTACCCATTTACGAAAAATCATTAAATGATTGTAAACAAAAAATTAAAGAGTATTCTTCGGTCATTAGAAAATATTTAAAAAGTAATTGACTAGACGATGAAAATCTTCATATCATGTGTTTTGCATGATCATGACATGTTTGGACTTCGTATTACTGTCGTCTATTAATACGTACAGAACATAATAAAGTAAAGATTTTCAGACAATTTATAATGAATTAATAAAGACAATGCTTGATAAAGGGGCTAAGTAGACCCTTACTTTGTCATCTGAATGATGGTATAGAAGCAAATATATAACTGATTATATCAGGGGATTTAATATGGCTGCAACAAATTATGGAGGTCAAATTTCTGCTCAACCCTTTTTCTAATACAGTCGGTTTCTTAAGCCTCTATACGACGTAGGAAACATTTGCGACTAAGGAACAATTGTTCATTATGAGCTATGTATCCTTTTGCCACAATGCCCGATCAATATTTATACTTTCAGTTATAGATATGTTATCTCCTTGCCAAGTTGTTTTCAAAGTCGTATGTAGCAGATTTGTTTTAGGTGGGTAAGGGTTTATCATCTTGATATCGATAATACACAAGTGGATAAAGATGGTTCTAAATCGACCACATTGTAATTGGTTAGGTGGATTAGGAGAAGATGACATTTAAAGTTCAATTGACCTCTTTTCTGATGCCGCCAGATTGTTATTTCTTTCGGCCAATCAATATAGCTTCTACCATGACTGCAATGAGTTTCAACAGATCAAGATCGCTTAAATAATTGAGCGGATTAGGAGTATATGTAAATTGAAACTTTAAGTTCATTTAACCTCATATCTGATGCTGAAAAATTGCAGTCTTTCAGACAATCAAAATGGCTTCTACCAATTGTATACTGCCTTATGTGTAATGGTAGAGCGACCTTTTGGGGTGCAGTAAGACGAGAGTAAGATCCCCGGCCGGGTTATACTAAAGACTTTAAAAATGGAATGACTGCCCTCCTTGGCGGTTATGGTTGCGGGGTAAACAAATATTGACTGACTGACTCGTGTCAGGATAGTGTCAGGATAGTGTCAGGATAGTGTCAGGATAAATAAGTAGTATTTGTAAATTATCCAGGAAACATGTGATATAGCTGAAACCATAGTGGCCATGGATCGTTCATCACATAGTCAATGACAACAACTCTTTCGAACTTTACATAGGTATCATCACAAGACAATCCTTCTGACAAAATACTGCTTCCAGACTGTTAACAATATTTTCCTTCAATTTGGCCTAGTGACCTAGTTTATTTTTATCAGACATGACCCACATTCAAATCTTACGATCTTCAAAACACCAATTCAAGTTGAAAATGGGGCCTCAAGTGTTTACAATGCAATGACCGTGGCATTTGAAAATGTACATTTGTTAATAACAGAGGATGCAGTGTTGTTGGCTACATTGCTACCATGCGTTTATACCTTTCATGTTGAAAATCCAAATATGTAATCAGATCATTGTTTAATCAGTTTTTCAGTTAAAGTGAATGATATCTCAATTGACCCGGTGCATAACAATGTCACTGAAAATGAGCAGCAACGTATCCCATTTAGATACGTTTGGGACCAGGAGAATAAACCTAAGTATGTTAATAAATTGAAGACGGAGGAGTCACTGCAAAATCTAAACGAATTATTTGAAAATATCAACGGTTCTATTAGCGATAATGACATAGAAAATTGTTAAGACAATTTTAGTTCTATTATTTTTACAGCTGCTGATCATGTGCATAACGAAATAACATATCCAAAAAAAAGCTACTTTATTTACTGTTTTACGCTTATATGTGTCAACAGTGATAACTTGCACTATATTTAATGTTTTACGCTTATACATCACAACATTGGGAACTTGTATTATACTTCCTGATTTACGCTTATACATTACAACAGTGGGAACTTGCATTATACTCCCTGATTTACGCTTATACATTACAACAGTGGGAACTTGTATTAGACTTCCTGATTTGGGCTTGTACATTACAACAGTGGGAACTTGTATTGTACTTCCTGATTTACGCTTATACATTACAACAGTGGGAACTTGCATTATACTTCCTGATTTACGCTTATACATTACAACAGTGAGAACTTGTATTATACTTCCTGATTTGGGCTTGTACATTACAACAGTGGGAACTTGTATTATACTTCCTGATTTACGCTTATACATTACAACAGTGGAAATTTGTATTACATTTCCTGATTTGTGCTTGTACATTACAACAGTGGGAACTTATAGTATACTTCCTGATGTATGCTTATACATTACAACAGTGGGAACTTGTATAATACTTCCTGATTTACGCATATACATTACAACAGTGGGAACTTGTATTATACTTCCTGATTTACGCCTATACATTACAACAGTGGGAACTTGTATTATACTTCCTGATTTACGCTTATACATTACAACAGTGGGAACTTGTATTATACTTCCTGATTTACGCTTATACATTACAACAGTGGGAACTTGTATTATACTTCCTGATTTACGCTTATACATTACAACAGTGGGAACTTGCCTGTTCTAACGAATGGATACCGTCGATGATAGCTTCCATACAGATGGCTGGACTGTTTCTTGGACATTTTATCAGTGGTCATTTAGCCGACAGATTCGGACGGAAAGTACCGTTGATGCTTTCACTGATACTGATGCTGATATTTAATATTGCTGCATTCTTTGCACAATCGTGGATAGTTCTGGCTGTGGCGGGTGCTATAGTGGGTAAGTGCATTATGAGAGATAATAGAAGGGCTCTAGAAGATCAAATATATTGCAATTCTGAATAGGTGTAGATAGTGGTCGGCCTCCGCTTTAATATAATCTGATCCGAATTGATAATTATTTATCAGACGTAACTATGCACTTGCTACGTCTGACCAATATTTACTCTTGGTAACTACATTGTTTTTACTTTCTTAATACAACGCTCTTGTGATCATTTGACGAAAGCGTACATTATCAATGTGATTGTCCGATGTCAAAGTTGTCTACTTTATAGTCCTTTGAAGGACGACTATTGAAGAAACATTGTGATCAAAGGAGAAATTGCATAAAACGCGCCACACAGTTTTCAACTCTATATCATAATTAAACTCTCATTTATGGAAAGTTTTCACTCTTTAGCTAGGATGTTTTCAAAGTCGTCTGATGCCGTTTTCTTGTATGTGGGAAAGGGTTAAATGAAAGTTGAATCAGGGACTACAATTGAAAACATTGTGGCAAATGGAGTATTGCTCATCATTTCTCCCTATGCCACAATGCTTTCAAAACTCGTCTGCTGCAGAGGCATTAGAAAACATTTATATTTCGGGGGAAAGGTTAATCTCCCTTTTCGTTTATATGTCGTGGAAGGATAATATCCCTTTTCGTTTATATGTCGGGGAAGGATAATCTCCCTTTTTGTTTATCTGTCGGGGAAGGATAATCTCCCTTTTTGTTTATATGTCGGGGAAGGTAAATCACCCTTTTCGTTTATATGTCAGGGAAGGTTAATCTCCCTTTTTGTTTATATGTCAGGGAAGGTTAATCTCCATTTTCGTTATATGTCAGGGAAGGTTAATCTCCCTTTTTGTTTATATGTCAGGGAAGGTTAATCTCCCTTTTCGTTATATGTCGGGGAATGTTAATCTCCCTTTTCGTTATATGTCGGGGGAGAATAATCTCCCTTTTCGTTTATATGTCGGGGAAGGTTAATCTCCCTTTACGTTTATATGTCGGGGAAGGTTAATCTCCCTTTACGTTTATATGTTGGGGAAGGTTAATCTCCCTTTTCGTTTATATGTCGGGGAAAGTTAATCTCCCTTTACGTTTATATGTCGGGGGAGAATAATCTCCCTTTTCGTGTATATGTCGGGGAAGGTTAATAGCCCTTGTCGTTTATATGTCGGGCAAGGTTAATCTCCCTTTTCGTTTATATGTCGGGGAAGGTTAATCTCCCTTTTTGTTTATATGTCGGGAAATGTTAATCTCCATTTACGTTTATATGTCGGGGAAGGTTAATCTCCCTTTACGTTTATATGTTGGGGGAGAATAATCTCCCTTTTCCTTTATATGTCGGGGAGGGTTAATAGCCCTTTTCGTTTATATGTCGGGGAAGGTTAATAGCCCTTTTCGTTTATATGTCAGGGAAGGTTAATCTCCCTTTACGTTTATATGTCGGGAAAGGTTAATCTCCCTTTACGTTTATATGTCGGGGAGAATAATCTCCCTTTTCGTTTATATGTCGGGGAAGGTTAATCTCCCTTTACGTTTATATGTCGGGGGAGAATAATCTCCCTTTTCGTGTATATGTCGGGGAAGGTTAATAGCCCTTGTCGTTTATATGTCGGTGAAGGTTAATAGCCCTTTACGTTTATATGTCGGGGGAGAATAATCTCCCTTTTCGTGTATATGTCGGGGAAGGTTAATCTCCCTTTACGTTTATATGTCGGGGGAGAATAATCTCCCTTTTCGTGTATATGTCGGGGAAGGTTAATAGCCCCTTTACGTTTATATGTCGGGGGAGAATAATATCCCTTTTCGTTTATATGTCGGGGAAGGTTAATCTCCCTTTTCGTTTATATGTCGGAGAAGGTTAATCTCCCTTTTTGTTTATATTTCCCGGAACGTTAATCTTCCTTTTCGTTTATATGTCGGGGAAGGTTAATCTCCCTTTTCGTTTATATGTCGGGGAAGGTTAATATCCCTTTTCGTGTATATGTCGGGGAATTCATTTATATGTTGGGGAAGGTTAATCTCCCTTTTCGTTTATATTTCTGGGAAGGTTAATCTCTCTTTTCGTTTATATGTCGGGGACAGTTAATCTACCTTTTCATTTATATGTCGGGGAAGGTTAATCTCCCTTTTCGTGTATATGTTGTAGAAGGTTAATCTCCCTTTTCGTTTATATGTAGGAGAAGGTTAATAGCCCTTATATTCACTTACAGGCTGTGGGATGGCTTTTTATCTAACCATACAGTATACACTGGTAGCAGAAGTATCCCTCGTCCAATGGCGGTCTCTTAATGTAAACAGCCCTTCATGGGCCATCCAGCTGTCACTGTTCGCACTTCTGGCGTACCTTGTACCAAACTGGAGGACACTGTCCCTCATATCGGGGCTATCATGTCTTCCGTTTATGGTCACGTGGTTGTGAGTATTGAAACTGAGCGTATCTCACATGATTTCCTACATTTGCGGTGTGTGACTAAAAAACAGGATTTTTTATTACACGAAGAAGTTGTCCTAAATGCCAATATGAACACAATAACTCGAGCGTTGTACATCCCTATGACCTAAGATAATGTTTACACGTGTTTCCATATTTTTATTACACGTATAAATTTGTCTAAATTAACGAAACTAATCATGCAATATAAAGCTTGCATGGTTTTCTACGAATACTAGCATGAATGTGCTCTTCATAAAATACAATATTTAAACATATGAATGCTGATGTGGAAGTAATAGCATGAAGTGGCTCCCTATGACCTAACATTATATTTACATGTTTTTACATATTTTCATTAGACGTAGAAGTTTGTTCTAAATACCATATGAACAAAACTAATCGAGCAATGTATAACGTGCAGGATTTTCTACGAATACTAGCATAAATGTGCTCTTCATAATTAGCATGCATTATTTACGTCTTATAATGATTTTTTGAGAATATTTGCATTTATTGCTTCCTTACGTCATTTAATCAATATGCACTTGTTTTAACACAAGACGTTTGTTACAAACTAAATTGTGAATCTTTATTTGAATGTTAAAGTATATACTATATATATCTCGATCGGCTATCTAAGAAAGTTCCATAGTTGTTCAATATGTTCATGTTTCATCACAGTTTTATTCCCGAGAGTTTTCGATGGTATTTATCTCACGACAAACACGCTGAAGCCAAGAAAGTGATAGATTGTATTGCACGATGTAACGGGAAGTCGCCGCCACGGGAGTTAACTCTTGAAAGCCACCTAATCAAGGAAGATAACTCAGCAAAGGGAGATGATAAACACTATTCCGTTATTGATCTATTTAGACACAGAGCATTACTGAAAACAACATTGATCAGTTTACTTAACTGGTAAATAGACCTACTGATTCTCGTAAATACAGAAAAGCTTGGACATTTTAAATTATGTGGTGTTAACTTGTCCTTGTATGGATTACTTTGACCTGATATGACCTTTGTTCAAACATATTAATTATTATGATGTAACACTTTTTCATAAATTATGTCATTTGATTTATGAAAATACACTCATTATGTTGAATTACACGGAGTTTAAATTAATATGATACATTGACGTCATTATTATCAACATTTCCAAAACAAGGTAAATCTTAGATCAATCATGTTAAGTAATGTATTTGTATAAAGGAATGTACGAGTAATGATTTGTATTAATGGATGTAAAAGTAATGATTTGTATTAAGAGATGTAGAAGTAATGATTTGTATTAAGGGAAGTACGAGTAATGATTTGTATTAAGGGATGTAAGGGTAAAGATTTGTATTAAGAGATGTAAGAGTAATGAGTTGTATTTAGGGATGTAAGAGTAATGCTTTGTATTAAGGAATGTAAGAGTAATTATTTGTATAAAGGAATGTAAGAGTAATGATTTGTATTAAGGGATGTAATAATACTGATTTGTATTAAGGGATGTAATAGTTATGATTTGTTTTAAGGGATGTAAGAGTAATGATTTGTATTAACAGATGTAAGAGTAATGATTTGTATTAAGAGATGTAAGAGGAATGATTTGTATTAAGGGATGTAATAGTAATAATTTGTATTAAAGGATGTAAGAGTAATTATTTGTATTAATGAATGTACGAGTAATGCTTTATATTAAGGGATGTACGAGTAATGATTTGTATTAAGGGATGTAAGAGCAATGATTTGTTTTAAGGGATGTAAGAGTAATGATTTGTATTAAAGGATGTAAGAGTTATGATTTGTATTAAGGGATGTAAGAGTAATGATTTGTATTAAGGGATGTAAGAGTAATGATTTGTATTAAGGGATGTAAGAGTTATGATTTGTATTAAGGGATGTAAGAGTAATAATTTGTATTAAACGATGTAAGAGTTATTATTTGTATTAAGGGATGTAAGAGTAATGATTTGTATTAAGGCATGTAAGAGTAATGATTTGTATTAAGGGATGTAAGAGTAATGATTTGTATTAAGGGATGTAAAAGTAATGATGTGTATTACGGGTTGTAAAGGTAATGATTTATATTAAGGTATGTAAGATTAATGATTTGTTTTAAGGGATATAAGAGTTATGATTTGTATTAAGGGATGTAAGAGTATTGATGTGTATTACGGGTTGTAAAGGTAATGATTTGTATTAAGGGATGTACGAGTAATGATTTGTATAAAGGGATGTATGAGTAATGATTTGTTTTAAGGGATGCAAGAGTAGTGATTTGTTTTAAGGGATGTAAGAGTAATTATTTGTATTACGGTATGTAAGAGTAATGATTTGTATTGAAGGATATAAGAGTAATGATTTGTATTAAGGGATGTAAGAGTAATGATGTGTATTACGGGTTGTAAAGGTAATGATTTGTATTAAGGGATGTAAGAGTAATGATTTATATTAAGGGATGTAAGAGTACTGATTTGTTTTAAGGGATGTAAGAGTAATGATTTATATTAAGGGATGTAAGAGTAATGATTTGTATTGGGGGTTTAAGAGTAATGATTTGTCTTAGAGAATGTACGAGTAATGATTTGTATTAAGGGATGTAAGAGTAATTATTTGTATTAAGGGATGTAAGAGTAATGATTTGTATTAAGGGATGTAAGAGTAATGATTTGTTTTAAGGGATGTACGAGTAATGATTTGTATTAAGGGATGTAAGAGTAATGATTTGTTTTAAGGGATGTACGAGTAATGATTTGTATTAAGGGATGTAAGAGTAATGATTTGTATTAAAGGATGTAAGAGTAATGATTTGTATTAAGGGATGTAAGAGTTATGATTTGTCTTAAGGGATGTACGAGTAATGATTTGTCTTAAAGGATGTACGAGTAATGATTTGTATTAAGGGATGTAAGAGTAAAGATTTGTATTAAGGGATGTAAGAGTAATGATTTGTCTTAAGGGATGTACGAGTAATGATTTGTATTAAGGGATGTAAGAGTAATGATTCATATTAAGGGATATAAGAGTAATGATTTGTATTAAGGGATGTAAGAGTAATGATTTGTTTTAAGGGATGTTAGAGTAATGATTTGTATTAAGGGATTTAAGAGGAGTAATTATTTGTTTTAAGGGATGTAAGAGGAATAATTTTTATTAAGGGATGTAAGAGTAATGATTTGTATTAAGGGATGTAAGAGTAATGATTTGTATTAAGGGATGTAAAAGTAATGATGTGTATTACGGGTTGTAAAGGTAATGATTTATATTAAGGGATGTAAGATTAATGATTTGTTTTAAGGGATGTAAGAGTAATGATTTGTATTAAGGGATGTAAGAGTAATGATTTGTTTTAAGGGATGTAAGAGTAATGATTTGTATTAAGGGATGTAAGAGTAATGATTTGTTTTAAGGGATGTACGAGTAATGATTTGTATTAAGGGATGTAAGAGTAATGATTTGTTTCAAGGGATGTAAGCGTAAAGATTTGTATTAAGGTATGTAAGAGTAATGGTTTGTATTACGGGATGTAAGGGTAATGATTTGTATTAAGAGATGTAAGAGTAATGGTTTGTTTTAAGGGATGTAAGAGTAATGATTTGTATTAAGGGATGTAAGAGTAATGATTTGTATTAAGGGATGTAAGAGTAATGATTTGTTTTAAGGGATGTAAGAGTAATGATTTGTATTAAGGGATGTAAGAGTAATGATTTGTCTTAAGGGATGTACGAGTAATGATTTGTATTAAGGGATGTAAGAGTAATGATTTGTTTCAAGGGATGTAAGAGTAATGATTTGTATGAAGGTATGTAAGAGTAATGGTTTGTATTACGGGATGTAAGGGTAATGATTTGTATTAAGAGATGTAAGAGTAATGGTTTGTTTTAAGGGATGTAAGAGTAATGATTTGTATTAAGGGATGTAAGAGTAATGATTTGTATTAAGGGATGTAAGAGTAATGATTTGTATTAAGAGATGTAAGAGATATGATTTGTATTAAGGGATGTAAGAGTAATGATTTGTATTAAGGGATGTAAGAGTAATGATTTGTATTAAAGGATGTAAGAGTAATGATTTGTATTAAGGGATGTAAGAGTAATGATTTGTCTTAGAGGATGTACGAGTAATGATTTGTATTAAGGGATGTAAGAGTAATGATTTGTATTAAGGGATGTAAGAGTAATGATTTGTATTAAGTGATGTAAGAGTAATGATTTGTATTAATGGATGTAAGAGTAATGATTTGACACTGTTTGTCCATTCGCCGTAATATAACTTTTACTATGTTGAAAAGCGCGTCAAACCCAAAATATAACTTAAATAGACCTAGAGATTAATACTTAAAAAACTCCATGTGACTAATTAACAAAACGTTCAGAGCAAAACCTGATAATTGTTGGAAATGCCTTACGGTTGGTTTTCGCAGAGCACCGCTCAATATCAATCATTAGCATAACGTACATGTATCTTTATCACATTTTAAATTAATGGGCGACCTTGCACAACGATCAGGCATATTTAATAGTGTTACGTTATATGTTTATCATTCCAGGTTTTCGTTGGGAGTTACGGCTTATGGCATATCGTTTGGTTTACAAGCCTTATCCGGGAGTTTTTTCCTTAACCTGTTTATGTTTAATGCTATTGGAATCCTTCCTACATTATCATTGAGCTTTTTCATTAACAGGTAATCTTTAAGCTTAACCCTTATCTTGTTCGATCACAGGGCACACACACTATCATGTTAATACAAGTAGTTCGGGTTATTAACACAGGGAACACACACTATCATGTTAATACAGGTAGTTCGGATAGTTTACACAGGGCACACACACTATCATATTAATACCGGTAGTTCGGGTAGTTTACACAGGGCACACACACTATCATGTTAATACCGGTAGTTCGGGTGGCACACACACTATCATGTTAATACAGGTAGTTCGGGTAGTTTACACAGGGCACACACAATATCATGTTAATACCGGTAGTTCGGGTAGTTTACACAGGGCACACACACTATCATGTTAATACAGGTAGTTCGGGTTATTAACACAGGGCACACACACTATCATGTTAATACCGGTAGTTCGGGTTATTAACACAGGGAACACACACTATCATGTTAAAACAGGTAGTTCGTGTAATTTACAAAGGGCACACACATTGTAATGGAGCTTCATGTTCATTAAATGTGGACATTTGTAAACGGCCTGACCGCCATGCGCTTACGTCACAATAATCACGTTCCGTTAAATTTGGGTTAAGGGTAAGAAACAATTCTCAAGACAAAACGAAGTACCGGTAGTTTTAAAAATAACGGGGACATATGGAGTAAAAAAAGAAAGATAGAAGAAGGGGTGGGTGGCTGTGTTTCATTTTCAGTTCCACAATGCGCGTACCGGCGCACGTCAGTAGTATAACGGCATAGCGTTTTACTTAAAGTACGCCCGATATATTTCCCACAAATTTGAGTAAATTGGAGAAATAATGGTGTTCTGAATTATAATGATTTCTTTTAAAGAAATATCTAGGGCATTTTTTTGTTAGTAAATTAGACGTAAGGTAATAAAAGTATTATTAGTCAGCGAGTTCGTTAAATAAACCAAGTTTTGCTTTAAAATTATTTAAGGAAAAACTGTGAACTATATATCATGACGGAGTTTATATTATTCGCATCAAACAATGTTAATTTAAGATGAGATAGTAATGATCATTCCTTTAATCACACATAACTGCGCAGCTGTGTAAACACAAATTGCAATTTAATAAAAAAACCTAGCCGCAAACGACAACAACATTATCACGGATAGAATACCAAGAAAGCTAAATGCATGACAGGTATAGACTTCGAAATTCTCAAAATTGCATATTAAGAACAACATTTGTATACTGTTATCTCAAATACGATACAAAAAAAACCAAGGGTGACATATAATATCTGTGATAATTATATTTCATATAGAACAACAGTTGAACCGGAAAGTTAACGAGTCAGTTTATAGTTTATACATATGACAAATCCAAATATTATTTTGATGTTTTTTGCTAAATTATTTACGACCGTAATTACTTTAGTTCTTTAAATAGAAACACATATATACTACCTACCATTATTCTTTAGGGGATAGCTTAAATTTAGAAGGAAATTGATAATTATAAGGAAAAAATAAGTATTCATTTTAATTACCCTGGATGCGTCTCAATGTCTAATTCCGCAGTGAACGTTACGACGCACACAAGAGGTTTAACGACATTGTGATTTATTAAAAATCGACACGATAGATTTGCTTGAAAGTTTGGCAAATGGTAGATGAAAAGGTGTTCTATGTTCTATTTTATTTTTAAAAAAATCTCTCGGGCAAATTTTAAATAAATTAGACATAATCAAATTACTGTTAAAATATTTTAGCGAAATTTCTATTTTAAGTCGCCTTTTGTTTCGTTAATTGTCATGCCAGATGTATGGAATTGATATTATCATACAGGTTATTGTATTCTCTTCAGTTTAACGTTCATTTTATCCGAATTCAAATTGAAATGGGGAAGTAATGGTGATTTCTTTAACAACACTGTCATTGTCGCAAAAACGTACTTTTTGACGTCAAAAACGACGTTATTTCAAAGGTATGATTCCACCTTAAAAAGAATATTGTACCTGAACAATGTTTGTTGGGGTCCGAAAAAAAATATTATTCATAAACAATACTGTATTTATTTGTACGTTTACGAACGAAGTATACAAAATATTTTTTAGACCATGTTTTAAATCGTCGTTTGATTACTCTTTCGCCTCGGAATGTTGCAAGTTATGACGTCAGCGCTTGCCGGTCAGGCAATTTTCAAATTTTCAAATATAATGAACATTAAACTGAAGAACACCGGTGTATTGGTCGGTTGGCAAATTTTTATGTTGTGGATCATGAGAAAAAACACATTTATGAACCTGTCTCTACCTGAGTCCAGGTCGATTTAGACGTTTATCGGCGGAAATTATTGCCCGAAAAGAGCAAGAGGGTAAAATGTCGTTGCACACCTTGTCATCATTATTATACTATATGGACCGTATAGAGGGACTTTTTATAGTAACACGGGAGGGATTCCCCAAATTATCATAACGATAATTTTTATCTTAGCGTATGTACAATCTAGAGACACTGTTTGAGTATATTAACGAACTATTGTGTGTTTTTCTCTATTTTCTTCTGTAATGGAAATTCGGACGCCTATGGTTAAACTCGTGGTTTTTTTTTGTATTTGAGCCGTTCCACGAGAAAATCAACATTATGGACTCTGCGTAATGTATCGACCAAGATCCGAGGCGAGCCGAGCCGAGACATTCCGTCAGAACATCCATAGGAAGCGAAAAGTTTCTGTCCGGGTTAGCCTGCGCGGCACGCGTATACTGATCCGGGTCAATATTTTACGCAGAGTTCACCCTGTTGATTTTCTCGTAATTCGGCTCATTTAATCTTTAATGTAGGGATAAACAAATGTCCTCACGTTGATCTCACGGTATGCGAATCATATAACCGTACTTACTGTCTTTTTATACATAGATTCGGCCGCAAGAGAACCTCTATATCAATATTTACGTTAATTGCTGTATCATCCCTGGCTGTGGGTATTGTGCAATATATTGGTAGGTATAACTCTACTACATTGACCTGATCCTGACCTGATGTGCATATGATCGGTGCTCCATGAGAATAAACAGTTTCGTAATTTTTACATGTGTCTGAAAAATGACCTTTCTCCGTATTCATGCTGATGCTCCTAATGGACACTGCTTTACAGAAGGCTCTTGAACATTCTATGACTAATAAACGAATGCTTCAGCGCGGATATGCTGACTGATCTGGGTATACTATGATCATATATGCGGGTTGTTTTCATAGAACATAGCTTATACATTTTCAACAAATATGTGACTTGAAATTATGAAAAAAGCACATGGTTAGAGAAATGACACAAAGTTAAAAATAATATGATGATACGTATACGACGAGTCTTTTCGGTGGGTCTTATTGTATCTGCGTACAGTAAAGACTACATGTACTTAAGGCAGTCAATGAAATTAACTTTTAGTAGTCACTAGTCCGAAAATCTTAAATGTTCGGTTACGTTATAATTACGTGTAAATTTACACTTGCCAAATATAACTTTTCTCTAGGCCGAACCAAAAGTTAATGGCTGATTTCTAAGTTGAATCTCTGTAAATCGAATTCGCATCAGAATGTTACATGTCCGCATATGTACAAAATAAACCTTTTGACAAAACCCCTAGAAGTGTAGCCGCTGGTCTTTTCCACTCAAATCAAAATTGCGATATTATCTTTCAGACATGGACGAAGAATTAAGAGTCCGACTTACCTTTGCATTTGCTATGCTGTGTTATATATGTAACGGCATGTCGTGGGGAGCAGTACAGACCATTACACTGGAGCTATATCCCACTGTCGTGAGGTGGGTCCATGCTACATCTTTAAATCGTTTGTTAGTCGCCGGGCAGAAGCCCGCGACTTCTATTTTTAATAGGTTTTCGGAAATCACATGGGAGGGGGGGTTATTATTAGATTTTTTTTTTTAAATGTCTTGAACATATTACAATTGCGTTTGTTTAAAAACACTAAGTTATGACACATCTAAAATGAAATAAATATTCCGATGTTTTAAGTATGTGCAGTTTCTTTATTTTGACTGGCATTTACGTTTTTGTGTTTTATTTACGAAGACAAAACAGTCCCTATTAGCTAGACTGGGATACTTTATTTTCATAAACTATGTAATCAAAAGGCGATAACTACAAACCTTTACGTCGCACAGTCAAATTTGTTTAGATACGCGCACCTGCTTGCAGAGACTATCGATATGAAAATCACGTTGAATTCTCCTTTTAATAGATCAGTATCAACATAAACTGGTAACAGAAACAAAAATAAGAAATATTTTGTGAAAATATGTCTCAAATATAAGCCTGTTTATCGGTCGTGAACGTCGAAACGCCTTTTCCTCAGTTCGTAACCTAGTTTCATATTGCCAAAATGTAAACAAAGCGAAGTAACCGGAAGTAAAATGTAAACTTAGAAAAGTGACTTGTTTATGCAGACAAAAAATGTCGCACGACAAATTGATATCTTAAACGTCACGAAACGAGTGCATGGGTCGAATGTAGGAGAAAGAAAGATACTATAGAAATGCTTTTTTCTCTCGAATGCAGTGGAATAAAACATGCACTAAAGCTTTGCCTGACTTTGTATTCACATTCTTCGATGTCTGACATCTTGAAACGAGGGTCAACATTTCGAAAGAATGCTCAAACACCTTATTACAGATAGTCTATCATAGATAGCTAATATTACACACTTAAATTATTAAATATATGTGATATTAAATGTTTATTTGGCTTGAAACAAATTAAGAGAAGAACAAACTCTGATAAACAATAGATTTAGAAATAAAGAAAATCTGCTCTTTCGCACCCAATTAATTTCATACTTGCCACCTATTAAATAGTAATGGGACTCGCAACTGGCATTTCTCTTGCGCCAAACATATTTTGTATGCATCAACGATTTAGATAAACAATTTAGCTGATATGTTGTTTCAAGTGTGGTCTACGTTTTAAACATATGATGATAAATTTTAACATCTGTGAAATATTTATTATAATTATTATTAAAAAGGAGGAAGTTCATGTCTTCAGCAATTTAACCATTTTCTCAATGTTTTAAGCGTTTAAAGGTGTTCACTGTTGCTTCAGACATGGAAAGGGTTTAATAGCTTTTTTTTGCATGTAGATTTAAATCCCAAAATGTATTAATTTGTTGGGGTTTTATTGACAAATACAAAACATCCTGACCACAAGAAATCCTGAAATTTGTAGATTTATGTGGAATTTCAAAAATCCTGGAATTAGTCCTTATGAAAACATTATGTGTATGTTTAGACTAATGACAGTAAAGAATACATGTGTGTTAAACAATAAATCAATGCAGTCTTTTCCGGCGACATTGATGCCTTGCATCAACTTTCTCTTGTTTTTAGAAGAAAAAAGTCGGGTAATTGTGATGCCCTTGGCGTCGTCGTCTGCATCTGCGTCGTCACAAACCTTACCTCATAACTCAATCAAAGCGCCGATGGCACAGTAGTAGCGATCGTGTAGAAAATCCTGCAAAGTAACAAGCAGTATCTCGGTGTAGGCCTTGCGATTCTCAATATATATAGGCATATATATACGATAATGCTCGATCTCCAACTCAATTCGGCTACACCTTCAGCATTGATTGCTAATTGACGCTAGAACGTACCGACGTGTCTAACTTGTACACTGCATGACATCGTGTCCTGTAAACCTTTGTAATCTTATCATCTAGACGATTTCATATATTGCAACAACTTCAAAATAAAGCGTTTATAATATTGAGATGTAAGAACAATCGTTAAAATTCTTGCGAGCTATTTATAGATCCTTTTGGAATTTACAGACGACTTCTACTGCGTAATTGAGGTGTTTGATTATCATGAGAGATAAAGAACGCGCAATGATATTTATTATCTGCCCAAACTCGAAGAAAGATAATATTTACATAATTTAACTCTATGTAGATATTATCTCAATAAATCTCAAATCTTAGTATCAATCCGATACCAAAGTAGCACTGACGTGATTATTATTAATCGTGTCTCTGCATCACTGATGGAACTATATATTTGGCGGTTTAACGGATTTAGGTTAATTGGTTTGCAGTAAGGAATAAAAAGTCAACGGGTTGTTCAAAACTGACTAAGTAAATGTGTTCGTTGTTGTTGTTTCTGTTAGCATTGTGGCGATTGTCAAACCAATCGCAAACAAAAACCGTTCAACATTTTTAAATGAAGAATGGTACACATGTTCCTAGGAACAATACGCCTCATAAAGGCATCCAGGAAGCGACGACGAATGTGATTGTTGTCGCACTTATCCCTTTTTAGCAAACATTTAATCCGAAATAGGGATGAAAGAGTTGTGGCAAAAGGAGAAATTGATTATTATGGAGAATTGCTCTTTTTGATTTTTCGTATACAATTTCATCTTTTTTATTATTTTCTTTTTACAGAAATATAGGATATGGGTTCCTTAACATGTGTGCGAGAGTCGGAGCTATTCTAGCGCCTCAATTCGCGTTCCTGGTAGGGTTATTGTTTATTTAATGATTGAGTGTGGTTTAACGCCGTTTTCAACATGTTTAGACATGTCACTCCGGCCAGTTCTTCTTCCAATGTGTTTCCTAGCTTTCCCACATCAGTCCTCCAGACAAAAAGATTGTCAACCAGTTTTTAAAGGCTTTTTTTCTCATCACATCGGTCCTCCAGACAACAAGAGTGCCAATGAGGGAAGCCACTTCTACCATTGTTGGTATGGCTCTCGAGGCGGGCGCTTTTTAAAACAAATACACCACTGAGGAACACATAACAACATTAACCGTTCAGCGATATAAATATACAGGCCAACCTGTGTTTAAAGACCATCCATGGGAAGAAAACAATAAAGTATTTGTTCACAGGTGATCTTTAATTGCAGCGACATTTGTGCAAAAAATGATTTTTTTGGAAATTTAAAGTGTGGTTTCTAAACAAGGAATTGCTATACAAAAGGTGGTTTCTTTATAACTGTTTTGATTGTATATTGTTATTTGTATATTACAGGACACCCAGATATTCGGTTTTATGTACTTCTTCATCAGCGGTATGGCAACTTTGTGTGCTACAGGGACCGCCTTCCTGAGTGAAACAAACCGTGTGGGTTTGGTAGATAACATATAATAACAGAAAATGCAAAGTGGATTACTTCTACTCCGCAATAATTACTATATCAGTGCAGTTAAGCCTATCCCTATTACAGCCGAATTGTGACGCACCAGAAGAAACACTATGGCAAAAGGAGAAATATATCAATTTGCAATCAGTGAAGATATAGATCAGCGAGCGCATCCGCATAGTCTGATTTTGATCTGCATTGTTTGCCAATTAGTCATAGAATAATTCAAGAAACGTCTGTTGTGCCATTTGGATTAATTCTTATCATTAATGCGCAGACGTTTATTTTACACGTGTATTTAAAACCTCGAGGTTGATTTTATAAAGTTCTGTGTGATTTAAACAGTGATTGGTAATGACAGTGTTGACTTTGGTGCCATTCGAATTTACCCCCACCCCCAAACAACGTATGCTTTGTGTTCTAGGAAGACCAACTGTTGTCTATTGGAGAACAATATTGATTTATATTTGACTGATTCTAATCAGGGGCCGTGTTCCAGTAGGATCTTAAGTTTTACCTCAAATTTAAGAAATTCTTATTTTCATTTCCTTAGCTATTTAAGATCCTACTGGAATACGGCCCCAGATATCTAATATTTGGCGAGCAAACATGGACCACAATTTACAAAATGTATGGACTTCAACACCCTGACTATTTCCATGGTAACATTGTAACGTATTTCCCTTGGCATTCCATTGTGTTAAACATACTGCAATTTTATAGTACGTATATATGCTGATTGAATCATGTTTGTGTTGATGCGTTTGTGTATGTAATAAAATTCGTTTCGTAAGTTGAGTTTATTATTCAAATATATTTAGTTAGACTTAAAATTTTACCTAATTTTCCATCGATCAGGAAGGATATTTATGCAACTCTCGATCTTTTTACTGGGATCTCCGAAGTTCGTGATCCTAAGCATTAAACTAACTCCCCTACAGTGGACTAAATTAATGTTTATACATCGGAAAAGAGTTAAACACTTCTCAGTGAACTGCTGATATACAATAATTCTATAAAAAAAGGTGATAATAATGACGCCAGGAACTGTAGATGATCACGAACTTGGAATACTCTACGATACTTCCGTGATACTCAACAAGTACTTTCGCAGAGGGTATTCGTGGATTGGAGTTTTACGCTGTTTTCGCCGAGGGTATTCGTGGATTGGAGTGTTACGCTGTTTTCGCCGAGGGTATTCGTTGATTGGAGTATTACACTGTTTTCGCCGAGGGTATTCGTGGATTGGAGTATTACGCTGTTTTCGCCGAGGGTATTCGTGGATTGGAGTTTTACGCTGTTTTCGCCGAGGGTATTCGTGGATTGGAGTTTTACGCTGTTTTCGCCGAGGGTATTCGTGGATTGGAGTGTTACGCTGTTTTCGCCGAGCGTATTCGTGGATTGGAGTGTTACACTGTTTTCGCCGAGCGTATTTGTGGATTGGAGTGTTACGCTGTTTTCAACATTTGTTCAGCTATATCACGGCGGCAAGCTTAACTTAACCCTTTCCCACATACAACAAATCTGCAGCAGACGACTTTGAAAACATATCCGAAAAAATGGAAACTCCCTTTAAATGAAATTACAATAATTGAATAGAATATATTGCTTCTTTTGTCAACACGTTTTCAAAAAGCCGCCCGCTGCAGAGGCGTCAGAAAGCGTCTATATGAGGGAAAGGGTTTACAAGTGATTCCTTGCGTGTTAGCACCTGCACCTCACACAGCAAATAGTTACCTTCCCATACTCACTTTTCGAGCCTATGTTGTTGGAAGACATATGACGCAAGTCACAATGACGTTTGTCAATAAGTAAAAGCCGAGCCGGAGTTCTAGTCTACGAACCTTTTGATTGATAGCCGTCCTTGTTACCGACTCAGCTATTTCTCGTCGCGCCGCGTGTGTTGGAAAAGCATTATGATTCGAATATAGATATACTTTTGAAAGACGAGACCGCGCTCAACAACCGGGCCACTCTCTTTCATATTTTTGTTTAGAAAGACGAGACCGGCGCTCCAGAACCGGGCCACTCTCTTTTATAGTTTTGTTTAGAAAGACGAGACCGGCGCTCCAGAACTGGGCCACTCTCTTTTATAGTTTTATTTAGAAAGACAAGACAGGCGCTCCAGAACTGGGCCACTCTCTTTTATATTTGTGTTTAGAAAGACGAGACCGGCGCTCCAGAACTGGGTCACTCTCTTTTATAGTTTTGTTTAGAAAGACGAGACAGGCGCTCCAGAACTGGGCCACTCTCTTTTATATTTGTGTTTAGAAAAACGAGACCGGCGCTCCAGAACTGGGTCACTCTCTTTTATAGTTTTGTTTAGAAAGACGAGACAGGCGCTCCAGAACTGGGCCACTCTCTTTTATATTTGTGTTTAGAAAGACGAGACCGGCGCTCCAGAACTGGGTCACTCTCTTTTATAGTTTTGTTTAGAAAAACGAGACAGGCGCTCCAGAACTGGGCCACTCTCTTTTATATTTGTGTTTAGAAAAACGAGACCGGCGCTCCAGAACTGGGTCACTCTCTTTTATATTTTCGTTTTGAAATTTATTGAATGTTTGAATATGTGCTTCAAACAGAGTATTTTGGATGGACGATTGTTGAAAAACGAATTACTTGTTTTTGGTATTCAACTCCTGAACATTGTTAACACCACCTTTCCACCTTATAACAAATCTGCACCAGACGACTTTGAAAATATTTATATTTTATGTTCAAACTCTCTATAAATGAAAATATATTTTTGAATAGAGTTGAAAATATTGTGGCAAAATGAAAAATTGCTCATCGTAAGCAATTTCTCGATTGAAAAGAAACGTGATCGTATAGTGATTTTATTTATGATTTCCTGTGTACAATATCTGTGACACCGACATTTCAGTATCCCCCAAATCCAACGTAAAAGTTGTCTCCTGTTTCCCCCCCCAAATGTTTCCAGCTCAAAGATTATTAAATAAGGTGCAGCCCTATCCGTTCAAATACATGTCAACTGGCATCGACAGCATCTTATCTCTCTATTCGGCCCCGGGCCGTCTTAAATACTGACCTTTTTCCATATGTATTACTCTTTTCATTGACACAGCTTCATATGGGAGAGATTAAGGTGACCCCTCCCAATATAGAACTCCGACCAATACCAACCAACACTCACCGAGCTGTACCTTTCTTTTCCAATATATCCATGAATTCTACTGAGATACAGTAGATAAACATAGTGTTCACACATCAATGCTATCGCGTGGATCGATAACCATAGTCGTTACCAAGTTAGCTATCGCGCTTCGACTTTTAATTATGAATTTGTTCTTACAGGACCGCCTTGGTGGTGTCGTGGTAGAGCGTCAAACTCGGATGTTGGAGGTCGCGGGTTCAATCCCCGTCCGGGTCATACACCCTGCATAACATCGATCATAAATAACAGTATTGCAGCAGGCACATTTCCTGACGTTTTTCAAAGCGCGAAGGTTATACCTATCTATACATCTGGAGATAAAGACGACCCTAGCAACTACCGCCCACTCTCTATATTAACATATTCTAATATTGTTCAATAGATTCAGGCTTATTTCACTAAAACGAACATTCTACATCGAACACAATCGGGATTTCGTAAAATTCATTACGGCAATACGGCTATAGTTAGACTTATTGAAACACATGGTTAAAATATGTAGATGAAGGAATGTTAGTAGGCACTGTGAGTCTGGATCTAAGAAAAGCTTTTGATTGGATGGACCACCGAATTCCCTTACATAAACTCAAACTTTATCACTTTTCTGAAACATCAACACATTTTTTCAAATCATACCTTTCTAACAGAACACAATGAGTAAAAAGTGATAATATATCATCACCCTTACTACCAATAACATCAGGAGTTCTTCAGGGGTCAATTTTAGGTCCATTACTGTCTTTGCTCTACATAAATGACATTTCGTTTAAAGGCCGTGATGTCAACATAGACTTATACGCAGACGATTCAACTTCGCACGCTGCCGGATTTCAGTTATGTAATGTACAAGACAAGCTACAAGAAAACATAAACTATATAATGGAATATTGCAAAGTAAACAACATGTTAATCCACCATAGTCAACTTACATGACTATTGCATCATCATATGAACTGACCTGATTCAGCCCCCCTCAGTTAATAGTCAACAGTCAACCACTGAGTATGGTTTCTAATCAAAAAATCTTGGGCATTTATGTAGATAACAAGACGGATGTTTGATGCAAAGCATCAAAGAGAAGCCGCAATATTTCGTTTCACATGAAGAAATAAGAAAAAAGATCATTTAAATCCACAAACATTAGAACAATTTAATCTGTAGTCAGTAATGCTGATATCGGTTATTGAAGATATAAGTTTTATATAGGATATTTAACTTGGCAGGGTCTGTGTTTTAAGTGAATGAGATAATTTAGAGTTAAACTGATCATGAAAAGTGACATAAAATACTAAAAATAAATGGACAAGAGGTTATGATAAATTTGAATTAGTACAAAAAACAATCAACTATTTGTATTGAACACACGCCCTGTTATGATAATGTTTTATCAATTAATGCTGACACACAGAAAATCTGTTTTTCGTTTGTATCGGTAAGTCATGATAGTGGATAAGGGTTTCCCACATACAACAAATCTGCAGTAGACGACTTTGAAATTAACAAGTAAAAAATCTCTATAAATGATCGTATGATAATTGAAAAGTGTTGAAATTATTGTGGCAAATGCAGATATTGCTCATTATGAGCAATTTCTCCTTTTGCCACAATGATTTCAATGATGTTTACCCTGACAGACTTTAAAATCATCAAGTACAAAACATAGAAAATCTCTATAAATGATAGTAAGATAATTGAAAAGAGTTGAAACTATTATGGCAAATTGAGCAATTGAAAATCAAAGCTGTCGGATTACAAACGCACAATCTCGAGTTGACGAAACTCGTTTCGTGATTAGCATTCAGAAAATCAAGGAAACGTATTTCAATGTACACGTAATCCGAAAGACTGACAAGAGCTGCAGCGGATTTTGAAAACATTGTGACAAAAAGAGAAATTGATCACGAGAAATTTATCCTTTTATGTCCATAAAGTATACCTTCATTTAGCAAGATTTTCCAATTTTTACTTAATGTGCTACATATCTGTTGTACGTGGGAAAGGCTTAACATTGCATGAATATTTACTTGAATTCATTTCTCAAACTTAAATGCAGTTCAGTTAATCCGATCACACTTTGTTTGTAGAAACAGAAGATTTCATTTCATTTAAGATTTCTGGATGTTCACACCGCATCCGTGATAAAACATGTTGTCGGCTAGGCAAAATACACCGATATCGTGTTTACCGCGATATTCATGAAATGTGAAACTGCAACAGCGAAAAAGAACGAAATTGATTTCCTCAAACTGTAAATTTACCAGTTGATATAAGAGTTGAAATGCTGTCTACATTTATAGTGATAAGTTAAATACAGTTCAGTTAATCCGATCACACTTTGTTTGTAAGAACCAGAAGATTTCATTCCATTTAAGTTTTCTGGATGTTCACATCGCATCCGTGATCAAACATGTTGTCGGCTAGGCAAAATACACCGATATCGTGTTTACCGCGATATTCATGAAATGTGAAACTGCAACAGCGAAAAAGAACGAAATTGATCTTGAAACAGATATTACTGTGGTTTAAATCTTTTCATGTCTGCATTTTGTGATGACAATTGTACTCAAAGTTAACTTTGAATCAAGTATGTACTGAACATGGAGTCAGATTATTAAAAACAAAGCAAATGAAAAATGTATGTGAAATTACGATAAAAATGAAAATCTATAAATAGATGAATGGTACTGTCTTTTATTTTAGCTCTTAACTTGATTCGGGAACCAGAGTCGCTGCGCAGCCGCTTACGACATTTACAAACTAGACAACATTGAGATCGGTTTAAACGCGTTAGTGAATACGGATTAATGGACTAAATATTAAGATTTAAATTTAGTCTAATTACTGCGTAATATATCATGGGATGTAATTTTAAAGAACCAGACTACATTTACCAATTCAATAGAAGGGTTCTCATTTTTACTGTCTAGACTAGATACAGTATGAATTTCAATTCAATTAATATACTGGCCTTTGTCTTTTGTTTTTAATTTTTAAAACTCACACATGTATATAGAGTGTAAAGGTGATGTTTTAAAAGTCATTACCTTAAATTAATGTACTTAGTAAGGACAAAGAGAAATCAAGATATGTGGTCACGCTGACAGGTCTAAATATTCTCCTAAATATTCTCTAAGCATCCCTACAGGAAGCCGCCTCCTGGCGGCTTCCAATAAGTTAAATTGGCATGCACAAATTGATTCTGTGTGCAGAAAATTAAACACTAAAATAGTACTATTGAAAATCGTTATATACTACCTTAATGACAACATGAAATTACAATATAACTCCTATATACACCCAGTGTTTGATTATGGATGTGTAGTCTGGGGACATGGAACCAATACATACAGGAATAAGATATCTTCAGAGAAGGGCCGCAAGAATAATACTTGCAAAACCTCGCGGGTCTGTCAAAACGAATAATTTCTATGACTTGCATTGGCTGTCTTTTGACGATAGGTGTCGCTATCACACCGCCTTGCTGATTTACAAGACCGTTCACAACTTGACACCAATATACATGAATGACACTTTAATATTTTCGGAAAATAATTATCACACTCTATACGCTCACAATCCAATAACAATTTAGCATTGTCCGTCAAACATAGAACAAATTATATGTTAAATTCATTTAGATATTTTGGTTTTAAAGTCTGGAATAGCATTCCACACATATAAAGCATTCAACGTCTATTGTATCATTCAAACGAAATTATAAGAAATACCTTCTGGAAAAGGTTGCATTCTAACAATATCTTGATTACTTGCCGTTATTACGTTAAAAATTGTGTTTAAAGTATTTTGAGTGTCTGTCTATACTTGATTAAAAATTAACTATATTTGTATTTAATGTCATAATTTTTCATTGAAATTTGCATGTTGTTTAAATGTAATGCTCTTAACTATTCTCGGAATTTATATCATTCTAATTTCAACTACAATTTGTGCCTGCATATCGAAATGTTGATGATTTTGAAGAAGTACAGTTGCATGAAGGAATCCCGGTAAAAAGGGGCGTTTAAAACTATTTTCGTTCACTACACATATAGATTAATTGATTGATTGATTTGAGTTAAACGCCGTTTTGAACTGTATTACAGTTATATAACGGCAGACATGTCATCTAAAGAGTTTTTCCTGAATTTCTCGCTCATAGTATACAGTATACGACCATCATTCATCCTAGACAACTGTCAACCTTCACCCATGGACTATTTATCCCATTGGTGACAAAAGAAAGACTTTCGCCAATCACCGGAAAAAAGAATATCCCCGACCCATTAGTTTATTTAAATATTAAACAAAACCAACAAGAACAACAATAACAACAATAGCAACAACAACATTCTTTTATTGATGTGAAATAATTACGTTTTATTTTGATTATTTGTCACGTCTGCGCGGTGCTTTGTTGGGATGTCATCATATCGGTATTGGGATTATACAGGTTTTATAGGGTGTCAATCGTAATAAGCCTTCGCAATCCTTCGAGTTTTTCCGGTATAAGTTGACCATACACGCACTAGTAGGCCTACAACCGATGATAACCATTCGTAATAACCGTTCGTAATCCGTATAAACTGACCATTTACGCACTATTACAAGCGATTATAACCATTCGTAATCATTTTAAACTGACCAAGCACGCACTATAACAAGCGATTATAACCATTTGTAATAACCATTCGTAATCATTATAAACTGACCATGCACGCACTATAACAAGCGATTATAACCATTTGTAATAACCATTCGTAATAATTATAAACTGACCACTATTACAAGCGATTATAACCATTCGTAATCATTATAAACTGACCATGCACGCACTATTACAAGCGATTATAACCATTCGTAATAACCATTCGTAATCATTATAAACTGACCATGCACGCACTATTACAAGCGATTATAACCATTTGTAATCATTATAAACTGACCATGCACGCACTATAACAAGCGATTATAACCATTTGTAATAACCATTCGTAATAATTATAAACTGACCATGCATGCACTTTTACTAGCGATTATAACCATTCGTAATCATTATAAACTGACCATGAACGCACTATTACAAGCGATTATAACAATTCGTAATAACCATTCGTAATCATTATAAACTGACCACTATTACAAGCGATTATAACCATTCGTAATCATTATAAACTGACCATGCACGCACTATTACAAGCGATTATAACCATTCGTAATAACCATTCGTAATCATTATAAACTGACCATGCACGCACTATTACAAGCGATTATAACCATTTGTAATCATTATAAACTGACCATGCACGCACTATAACAAGCGATTATAACCATTTGTAATAACCATTCGTAATAATTATAAACTGACCATGCATGCACTTTTACAAGCGATTATAACCATTCGTAATCATTATAAACTGACAATGCACGCACTATAACAAGCGATTATAACCATTCGTAATCATTATAAACTGACCATGCACGCACTATTACAAGCGATTATAACCATTCGTAATAACCATTCGTAATCATTATAAACTGACCATGCACGCACTATAACAAGTGATTATAACCATTCGTAATCATTATAAACTGACCATGCACGCACTATTACAAGTGATTATAACCATTCGTAATCGTTATAAACTGACCATGCACGCACTATTACAAGTGAGTATAACCATTCGTAATCGTTATAAACTGACCATGCACGCACTATTACAAGTGTTTATAACCATTCGTAATCGTTATAAACTGACCATGCACGTACTATGACACGCGATTTTATTTCGCCTCCCACGAAATTCTAGCAATTTCATTGGTTAAAGCCTGTCACGTGCACACCCCCTATATTTCTAGTAAATTCCATAGGGGGTGAGTAAATTCAATATGGCTTCTATTCTCAGATCAAGCTGACTGGAAGTTTTTTTCAGTTGCCTATGTTAAAATAGATCTATATACTGTATAATATCTTGATATTTTTAACAGCGATTTGTTTACAATATATATATATCATAACGACTACGAAGTTGAATATCATGTAAAGTAACTTCCCTTTCCATAGAAAAAAAAAATCAATGAATGTATAAAAATAATGCATGTCCTACGCTTGTTAATTTTTTTTTTCCCCCTTAGTTGGTCAGTAACAGACCATTTATAACTGATTTATTTCACCAACCACCTTTCATGAACAAAACAAATTGATATTGTTTCATTTCATTATTAAAGTGGGTTTAGTACTAGGAATTTTAAAAATACTGGGACCAAATACTAGGAAAATGACGTCACGTCATCGGTTTGACGTCATAACGCTAGTGATTTGGCGCCAAAACCCGTAAATTTCATCTAGAAATATTGTAAATGTTAATGTAAATGAAAGAGTATCATTTTTTTTTTTTTGCTCATGAAAGGCGGTCGATGAAATAAATCAGTTATTTGGTCTGTTACTGACCCACTACTGAAAAATAGGGGGTATAAATTCCACAGACCCCCTATTTTTCCGTAGTGGGTCAGTAACAGACCAAATAACTAATATTATTTCGCCTCCCACGAAATTCTAGCAATTTCATTGGTTAAAGCCTGTCACGTGCACACCCCCTATATTTCTATAGGGGGTGAGTAAATTCCATAGGGGGTGAGTAAATTCAATATGGCTTCTATTCTCAGATCAAGCTGACTGGAAGTTTTTTTCAGTTGCCTATGTTAAAATAGATCTATATACTGTATAATATCTTGATATTTTTAACAGCGATTTGTTTACAATATATATATCATAACGACTACGAAGTTGAATATCATGCAAATTAACTTCCCTTTCCATAGAAAAAAAAAAATCAATGAATGTATAAAAATAATGCATGTCCTACGCTTGTTATTTTTTTTTTCCCTTAGTGGGTCAGTAACAGACCATTTATAACTGATTTATTTCACCAACCACCTTTCATGAACAAAACAAATTGATATTGTTTCATTTCATTATTAAAGTGGGTTTAGTACTAGGAATTTTAAAAATACTGGGACCAAATACTAGGAAAATGACGTCACGTCATCGGTTTGACGTCATAACGCTGGTGATTTGGCGCCAAAACCCGTAAATTTCATCTAGAAATATTGTAAATGTTAATGTAAATGAAAGAGTATCCTTTTTTTTTGCTCATGAAAGGTGGTCGATGAAATAAATCAGTTATTTGGTCTGTTACTGACCCACTACTGAAAAATAGGGGGTATGTTGAATGTATAGCGGGACTCGGCTAACGCCTCGCCCCCTATAAATTCCACAGACCCCCTATTTTTCCGTAGTGGGTCAGTAACAGACCAAATAACTAATAATAACCTAACGTTTTTTCTCTAATTAACAACTTGCCTGACAACAAAGGTGACAGGAAGAGATCCGTTTCAAGACTATATTGATAAAATATAGGTTATATATATATAGGTAATATATAGGTAAAATATACGTAATATATATAGGTAGTAAAATATAGGTAATATATAGATAGGAAAAATATAGATAATATATAGATAGGTAAAATATAGGTAATATATAATTAGGTAATATATAGATAGGTAAACTATACGTAATATATAGGTAAAATAATTACAAGCGCAACATTAACCATTAATATGCAGAAAACGATTTTACAAACGTGAAGCGAAAATTATTGAAATCTTTACAAATGAAAGTTTAATTATTGATAAGAGTTGAACACAATGTGGCAAAAGGATAACCTGCTCAGGATGAGCTATTTCTCCTTCTTGCCACAATATTTTCAAAACTCGTCTGCAGGAAAGTACGTCAAAATGCGTCTGCATATTGGAAATGATGAGATGTAAGCAGACGATCATATGACTCTTCACTTGTACGCATGTGCAATAAGACCCCCAGATCGTCGGTCACGACTCATATAATGTTATCTTTGTTTATTTTCATGAATGAAAGTATTGACCCATTTCCTTATATAGACTATGGCCTCGTCTGATTTGAAACACTTTCCGATGTTTCCTTTTCTGTTGCATAAACTTTATATTATAAACACTGTGGAAATTAAGACATCTGCTACACATGCGTCAAAGGTCTTCGAATGGGAAGGTTTTAAGCAACGTTAACCCTACCTGAGGTAATTAAGACTTATATAATGTTACATTGATGGTGGAGGAAGCTGTAATACATATTATGTGTATGCTTCCTATAAAAAGTCAACCAGCACTGCGTTAAGTTAAACAGTTCGTTAGTTCACGGTTGTCTATCCACTTATCAAATCACATATATCATAATAAAGTAGCTTACGCTTGCCAATCCACAAATCAAATTGCACTTACTACAAAATAGCTGTTATTTGATTGATTGATTCGCAACCGTGAGCTACCAAACTGTTTCACTGAACGCATATCATACCTCACGACAATTGTATGAGTAGGTCCTAACATTTGACCTCTGACCACGTTCTTAATGTTTAATATAGGTGACCTACCTTATTCAGACAGAGTATTGGGTTGCCTTGCATATCGATAATAGCTTATTATAGAAAACTTCCTTCTTTCTGCATGCCATTTGAAACCTGTCTCCTGCAGAGGCATATATCTATTATATTTCTATAAAGACCATTTCGATGCATCAAATCGATACATTAAGACAATTTTGCAATCATTTCACATTATTCATGAAGTCTTCTTAGTTCTAAAGGGACGGTTTATCATTTTACGATCCCATTTTTGCGCAACAAAGACTACTGAAGACAACCTCGGTGGTAAAATGCCCGGAGCGTCCGCCTCGAGAGCGGGAAACAGACGGTTCGTTCTTCGGTCGGCTTCTCTGTTTGGTGCTCAGGGTTTTCCGGATAGCATAACGACTGAAATAAATGTACTTCATTGCTGGGGATTTTACCTCGTCTCCGTGATATATTTTAAATACTTTTAAAAGTGGCGTAAAACCCGATACAAAAATCATGTTATAACATCACAAAATAGAGCTCAGTAAAACAATACAGATGTGCCTCCAGGTACGCATGCTTTAAATGAGCCCGCCGATGGGGAACTGTAAACATGTGGCTATTGTAAACAATGTAGATCCAGATCGGCATGTACATCAATACAGTGTGACGAAGATCTACACTGTTAATATATTACTTACACAAGCCCGTTAGAAGACTGTGTCAATCTGTGTAGATTCTAATTTGACTATAGGCAGATAGACAGGCCGCTCTGAACCTACACTGTGCAGAAAAACTAATTTAAACCAGTTCCCTTGATAGACTATGTAGTCTACATGTACACTATATCATGAAGCACACGCACCACAAAGGTATAAGTGACGTTTCCATTTAGAAACACAACGATTTATAAATAATATTACATTATTTGGGACCGTGCATTATGGGTTAGATCCCCAGTCACGGCCTTCATTATGGGCAAGGCACATTTCTAGGTGCCTGGTTTGTTTACCTAGGGATCATGTATAAGTGGACTCCGCAGTGTTTTATAACCTCAATAAAACTGAATTAATTGTTTGTAACATTTGAGCCGTCCCGCCAGAAAACCAACGTTATGGTCTCTGCGTAATGTATCGTCCAAGATCAGCCTGCGCAGTCCACGCAGACTGATCCGGGCCGACACATTCCGTCTCAGGGGGATAGAGGTATAGAGTAATGACTCCTGAAACAGAAATCCACAGGAGGCGTAAACTGTCTATCCGGGTAAACCTGCGCGGCGTGCTTAGGCTGATCCGCGTCGATACTTTACGCAGAGACCACAATGTTGGTTTTCTCGCGGGACGGCTCATTTTAATGTTATTATTGCGAACATACAGTACAACCTGTGTTTAAAGACCACCCATGGGAAGTGAACAATCTGATCTTTGCTCACATGCGGTCTTTAATTACAGGGTCATTTATGCAGAAAATGATTACTTGGTAAATTAAAAGTGTGATTGCTATAGACAGGGAATTGCTATAGGGGGTCTTTGCTTTTAAAAGTAAAATACCGCTTAACAGTCGCATTCAATCTTTATGACGCATCTACAGCAGACGAATTTAAATTTTTAATTACTGTCAATAGTTAGTATTTTCATTAAACTTTGATTCAGAAAGAGTTTTCCGTCGACTTGGTGTACAAAGTTGTCCCGGCCTGCTTATTTGGTGTATGCGAGAATGTCCCTTTAAGTGTTGTGTGAAAGAATAGCGTATGTAATACCTTCTTTGGACAGCTGATATATATATATGCATGTACATGTTGATTCTCAAACGTTTGTCTGACCGAATTGTTAGTTAAAGGGCTGGCAGGATCTGGAACATGTTCAGAAAACAGTTCATAGGAAATTTATGTTTTTCGGCGTTTTATTGTTATATAACAGTGATAGTTTTCCACTGTTTACTCATTATATTATTCAGTTCCTTCACGCCATTCGTATGGAAACGCACGGAATACATGAATGCTGGTGTATTTAGATGTAAGACAGAGACATATCGAAATTACCTTCCTCTTTTTCCCACAATATTTTCAATTCGTCTGCTGCAGATGCGTTAGCATGTAACCGCAAGCGGTACAAGTTAAACAATTACTGTTCATATATATATTCTGATTAACTCTTTCACTGCCAAATTTCATAAAGTCTTGAATTTTTCATCCAACGGGAAATTTGGTAAAATGTAATGGCAAGTAACAAACAATGTAAATTTTGAATTTGACAGCAAAAAGGTTCAGCTAGTCTGCAGCAGTCGGCTTTAAAAAAACACATTTCAAAACAAATTGAAATTCTCTTTACATGAAAGTATATTTATTCCAAGAGAGTTAAAACATTGTGAAAAGAGAAATCATCCGGTGTGATTTGAAACTGTTCTCCAGTGAGCATGAATTCTGAGCATGGAGAACGTTTCTGAGTTGAGAACGTTTCGAGTTTCATAGTTCCTATTGCATACACATTTTGATGCATCTGCAGCAGTTAATTTTTTAAAACAGTGTAACAAAAGGAGAAATTTATCATTAGGAGCAATTTGTCCATATGTCACATTGTTTAGAAATTTAATCAATCACCTTCATTCAGTGAAATATATTTTACAAATTTTGGCAGAGAAGTTTTTAATGACTGCTGATGTTGATTTGTTGCACGTGGGAATGGTTGATTAATTGATTGGTTGAGAAGTTTTTAATGACTGCTGATGTTGATTTGTTGCACGTGGGAATGGTTGATTAATTGATTGGTTGAGAAGTTTTTAATGACTGCTGATGTTGATTTGTTGCACGTGGGAATGGTTGATTAATTGATTGGTTGAGAAGTTTTTAATGACTGCTGATGTTGATTTGTTGCACGTGGGAATTGTTGATTAATTGATTGGTTGAGAAGTTTTTAATGACTGCTGATGTTGATTTGTTGCACGTGGGAATGGTTGATTAATTGATTGGTTGAGAAGTTTTTAATGACTGCTGATGTTGATTTGTTGCACGTGGGAATGGTTGATTAATTGATTGGTTGAGAAGTTTTTAATGACTGCTGATGTTGATTTGTTGCACGTGGGAATGGTTGATTAATTGATTGGTTGAGAAGTTTTTAATGACTGCTGATGTTGATTTGTTGCACGTGGGAATGGTTGATTAATTGATTGGTTGGAGTTATATGCCGATTTTCAGCAATTTTTCAACAATATCACGGCATTTACTGGGCAAGTTAACCCTTTCCCTGATATAGACGCTTTCTGACGCCTCTGCAGGAGACGGCGTTTTCAAAACATAGAGACAAAAGAAGAAATTGCTCAAATCGAGCAATTTCTCCTTTTGCCATAATGTTTATTTTTGCATTGCCGTTTACTTTCTGAAATATTCTATAAAGCGAACATCAAGCTACAGCTCTGATGGGCAGCCTGATCTTGATTTTACCTGATCTCCCTGAAAGTCTCCATGATAGATTTTCCTATAGCAAGATACACATCTAAACAAAATACAAAAACATTTTCCCACCAATTAAGGATCTCCTCTAAGTGATTAAAAAGAAAAACACCAAATAAATGATCAAATTAACATTTACTTCATTTGGTGCTGTCAATATAAGGTATAAATATCTTCAGTATACCTTTGTAAACAAAATTATGGACTAATGCATATGTACAGAATAACATCTGTAAATGAATTTAGAGTAATACATGTAGATTGTTTTCAGCTATATTGTTTTTTCTCTTACATTTCAATTCTGAACATTTAAAAAAATCTGAACAGGCCATTTTGGTCTTTCCTACATATAACAAAATCTCTATAAATGAAAGATAATTTTTTATACAGTAGAAAAGATTGTGGCATGTGGTCAATTTCTCATTTTGCAACACTTGTTTCAAAATTGGTCTCCTGTAAAATGTGGGAAAGGGTTTATAAGTTCATCTGCCTTTAATAATTTTTTCAATAAATAAAGTCTTATTTACAGAAATTTTCCATGTTTTTGCTTTTTTTTTTTTAAATTGATTTTTTTTGTATGTGGGAAAAGATTTAATCCTTTCCCTCATACGACAACTCTGAAGCAGACGACTTTGAACATATTTTGTCAAAAAATAAAAAAACTCTATAATAGAATGGATAACCTATGACTAAAAGTGGAAAACATTGTGGCAAAAGGAGAAATTACTTGTTTTGAGCAATTGCTTATTTTTTTCAAAATGTTTTGCTATGAACAGATTCATAGGATTTGTTTTTAAGTTGTCTGCTTTGACATAAACAGATTTTGTGAAATTAGAAGAATAATTTTAATTTTGTATAAAGTGTTGGCAAACGTTTTTTGAGCAATTACCTGCTTGGAGATGTTTCTCTATTTTCCACATAACTTTCAAAAAATCAGGGTTTTTTTTGCAAAGATTTTCTCAAATAGAGAGATTAATTTTGTCATCTTGCTGAAGACCTTGTGTGAAGACAAACAAAAATACTTAACCCTTTCCCTCATATAGACGCTTTCTGACGCCTCTGCAGCAGACAGCTTTTTGAAATTATAGTGATTAATTTCTCCTTTTGTCGCAATGTTTTCCACTTTTAGTATATGTTATCCATTCAATTATAGAGATTTTATATTGTTTGACAAAATATGTTCAAATTTGTCTGCTGCATAATTGTCGTATGAGGGAAAGGGTTAATAGTTCTACTGGTCCATTTACACTGACACTAGCAATTCAGTATTAACCCTTTCCCTCATATAGACGCTTTCTGACGCCTTCTGCAGCAGACAGCTTTTTGAAAACATAGTGACAAAAGAAGAAATTGCACAGAACGTACAATTTCTCCTTTTGCCACAATGTTTTCCACTTTTTGTCATAGGTTATCCATTAAATTATGGAGATTTTCTATGTTTTGTCAAAATACGTTCAAAGTCATCTGCTGCAGAATTGCCGTATGAGGGAAAGGGTTAAGGCTTACCCGGCAACCAACAGCCCCAATAAGGGAAGCTACTACTACCATTTTTAAATTCTTGTGTATGATCCGTCCTTGGATCAAACCCACTCATCCAAGACCAATGCCATTCTTAAAACATTTTCAATATATGTTCCAAACCTGCAAAATTTGAAAATATTTAAGCATTTAAACATATTCTTCTTTTGTCACTATATTTCAAATGTTAGGTTGCATATGTCCCAATGTGTTTTCTGTGTGTTTGATAGTTAATGATAAGAGATAGATAAAATTTCTTTCCCAAAAACAACAAATCTGCAGCAGAGGACTTTGAAAACATAGTGACAAAAATCTGAAAAGCTTAATTGTTAAATAAAGTTGAAAACCTGTGGCAAAAGGAGAAATTGCTCATCATGTTTTCAAATTTCGTCTGCTATTGTGTCAAAATGCTTCTACAGGTGGAAAAGTAGGATCAAGGGATGTTTTTCCTTGTCTAAGTGTATCATAATTTGATTTATTTCTTGTCATTAATATACCTGGGTCCAATTCCACCAACATTACTTAACACTAAGTAATACTTAAATACTTAGAGGCATATTTCATCATTTTGGTTTCCCTTATAAAAATGACAAAATAATTCATTTCTTACCAATTACTGTTAGTTAGCAAGGTAATTATTTATGTTAACCCTTTCCCTCATACGACAATTCTGCAGCAGACGACTTTGAACGTATTTTGTCAATACATAGAAAATCTCCATAATTGAATGGATAACCTATGACAAAAAGTGGAAAACATTGTGGCAAAAGGAGAAATTGCACGTTTTGTGCATTTTCTTCTTTTGTCACTATGTTTTCAAAAAGCCGTCTGCTGCAGAGGCGTCAGAAAGCGTCTATATTAGGGAAAGGGTTAACTTAATCACTTACTGAAACGCAGTCCACAATTCATGTTTGAAGATATATTAGGGAAACAAAAATGGTGAAATACGATTTTAAGTATTTAAGTAATACTTAGCGCTAAGTTATGTTGGTGGAATTGGACCCTGGTATAGATGATTACTATTGTATTGCTCCACGACAGCAGCCTGCACAATATCTCCTCTATCGATCCCTATATTGTGCAAAACTGTGCAAGCCACAGTGTTAATGACTGCCCTTTCTGGGGAACACTGCATTTGGAAATGCAGAATCTGCAAATTATATAAAATTGTGTTATTCTTCAAGGTATTAGGATTGATGAATTTCACCCGAAATTACCTTATGTGTGCCCAAGATTACTCTGCTTACAGAACAGAATTAAAGCTTGGTTAACCATTTCCTTCATTTAGATTTCTTTTTAAAATAATGTGACAAATTGTAAAAAGGTTCAAAATTAACAATTTTCCCCTTTTGTTGAAATCTTTTAAATTCTATTCAATAATTATACTTTTATAATTATGCTTATAATGAGTGAAACATATTTGTGCATTTGTAGACTAGTTTGTAGCCTAAAAGTCGTCGTCAGAATTCTGTTAAATTTGTGATATGTGGGAAATTGTTAATGATCACAATATTTTTAGCTTGACTATTCGAAGAACATGAGAACTTTTACAGTCACTGTTATTATGGCCCATTTTTAACTTAGAAATTCTAGTTAAAGTTTTGCATGCAAGGTACTTTCATGGATATATCTCAGTAACCACTTATCTTGCGGACAGCTCTTGTTTTGGAATGTCATTGTTAATTCTATGAATGATTTAATAATTTATGAAATTTTTTACCTGAAATCTTCTCTTAAGAATTCCAAATGTCTGCTCAATCAGAACTCTTGTTCGGCATAACGCCTCATTGAACCTTGCCTTTCCTGGGGTGTTTGGGTTGAGGTAAGGGGTCATAAGAAAATGACGACATGGATATCCGGAGTCACCCAGAAGAATACCATTGTAATTGCCTAAATAATAATGAATTATACTTTTATTGAAAACTGTTGTGATATGTTCTTACTGTTAATATTAATTTATATGTTTTCCCAAAATAAAATGCATTTCATAAGACATGCAACTGTAAATTTCATTTACAGTTATAGTTATGTTATAAAATGTTGTAATAATCATTATTAGCTTGACTATTCGAAGAATATGAGAGCTATACTACTCATCCTGGCGTCGTCGTCGGTGTCCAGGTCACACCTTGGTTAAGGTTTTGCATGCAAGTACTTAAATACTACATGTATTGCATTGAAACTTTCTACAACCCTACCAAACTATCACACCTATATAGATTAGCAAGTAAGATAACTCTATCCTGCCTTTTATGCAAGTTATGGCCCTTTTTTTTACTTAGAAATTCTGGTTTAAGTTTTGCATGCAACTACTATAAAAGAGACCAACTACTACATGCATTGCATTGAAACTTTTAACAGCCTTTCCCAGCCATCACACCTATGTTAACAATCAAGTACGATTACTCTATCCAGCATTTTATTAAAGTTATGGCCCTTTTTGGACTTAGATATTCCGGTTAATGTTTTGCAACTACATTTAGAGTGTAATCTAAGTAACAACTTGAAGCATTGTATTGAAACTTTATACAACCCTTCCTAACCATCACGCCTATGAAAATAATCAAGTTAAATAACACTATCCTGCATATAATGCAAAATATCACCTTTTAAGAAATTGTGTTTAATGTTTTGCATGCAACTACATTAGAGTCCATTATCTCAGTAACTTTAATAAGCGGTGGAATAGTCGAGTGCACTGTCCTCCGACAGCTCTTGTTGTTAATTATACATGTATTTACAAGTATTTATCACTGGTCAAACATTTAATGATACAATAAACATTAGATTGTCATACTATAAGTGCATATTCCTCAGTAGAATATTTTTAAATTGAGCCATGCCACACATTTTATTATAACTTAACTTTGGCACTTTGCAAGATTTCAATATCCATTTAAGTCGTTGTCCCTCTCTAAATCTTCTATGCTTGTATAATATGTAATAACAAATTCATATTGTGAGTACTCACATAATTATATTTAACCATGAACAATGATGGATCTGCTATCCATATCAAAATATGTTAAAGTTCAATTGGCAAGTGATATGACTATATTTAACCCTTTTCCACATACAAGCAAAACTGCAACAGACAACTTTAAAAACAGCAAAATCTAAATATGGAATTTCTCTATAAAGGTAAGTATAATTAGTGAATAGAGTTGAATACATTGTGGCAAAAGGTGAAATTGCTCATCATTAGCCACAGTGTTTTTCAAAAGGTTGTCTGCTGCATAGATGTCAGAAACAGTCTATATGTGGGAAAGGCTTAATTCTTACCATTTTCAAACATTGCGCACAGCGCAGAGCTCCTAAAAACTCTACTGTCATGTACAGACCCAGGCCACGAAGCATTACAGCTTAGAATCTTAAATCTGTGATCACAACACATCTGAAAAAAAATTCCACACTATAATTTAAAACAGATTTAAATATACTGTGAATTATATAACCAATTTGCTGTAAAGTGAATTTCACTTTATCGTTACATGTCAAACATTAAGGGACATTAGAAATTAGTATCTTAAACCTTCTTTTCCTACACTGTTTAAATGTTCATGATGAATGTCAACTAAAAATTATAATTTACAAATAAGTCTTGCTAGATATATTAATGAAGCTTCAAATAGAAGGACTGATCTCATATTAATACCTGCTATTTGAATCCCAATCAGCAACAAAATAGTATTTATATGTGAATTTTTATATTATACATGTGTTTTTATATTGTTATCATGTTTTTTACATGTTCAGTCTATTGTATATATTTTGTTTGGCCAATGGCACATCTTGTGCCGACTTGCATGATAAAGTTATTTGAGTTGAGTCGAAGTTGAGACTATATATAATATTGATGCATTAAAGTTTGGAGATATTATGCATATTTTACCTTATTATTTCATATATACTGAAAGCTTTACCTGAACATTGAGGGAATGATAACCTTTCCTGTTAACAAAGTCGGCCTCGTTCAGAACAGGCCGCTTTAACCGTATCAAGGTCCCATCTACACACCCAACTACATTTGGAAATCCTGTAAAATATATTTAATCTCAATTATTCTTTCTGGCAGTGAACACAAACTACAGAAATTGATGCATCATCATTCGTATGTTTTTCAAAAAATATTAAAAACATTTGTAAGGGTGTATGGTGTATCATAGCAATTTCTCCTTTTCTCACATTTTTTTGCATATTTTAAAAACGCTAAATTATGAAGGAGTTGCCAAGAATATAGTTTATTTAAACTAATCGAAGGATTGATATGTAGGAATCTAGAGAATATATTCGTTCCATATTCCTAGTTCAAGATCCCAAGAGCTGCATATGATAGATGATATGGATGTACAATAAAGGTGCCTTTTAAATTGACACGGCGTTAATGTGATACAGGGGGCGTAGACTTGAAATAGTTTATCTATTTAAATTTAGTAATAACAATTTTAAAGGATTTGTATTTCGTCAAAATATATCGGTTACTAAAGGACACTTTAAGCGTATGCTAGGAGGATCTAAATAAGTCGTGAGATTATAATTCAGTCATTTTTCAAGTAGTAGATCTACACAAAGACCTAAAAAGGTCAAATCATCGACACATTAAATCATGGGAGTAATTCATGTCTAAATATCAGTCTATTTATAGATAAATAAATGTATATTTTTATGCACTCGCGATCAGCAAATCGAATCATTCTTTTCCTCATTTTCTTATAAATATATGACACCGTGAATATATTTTGTTTTTGTTTTGTTTTGTTTTCGTCCTGAAATTGTTTTTTAATATGGACTTGATGCACGAACCATTTAAACTTAGCATCCGCACACGATAAGAATATTATTTATTCTATACAAATGTGCACGCTCTTTGAACGAAACAAGTAGAAACAAATTGTAAATATAAGGAAATGAAATATATTCTACCCGCAATAGCAGCAAAACCTTGTTTCACTCCGTACGACTGTTCCTGGGTCGGGAAGCGGATGTTGACACGAAACAGATTTGCTATCAGCAAAGTAACTCTCCTCACGATTCGTCCGACGGAATCTTTCGACAAATTCAACGAGTCGCCGATCAAAAGATGCATTGCACCAGTCGCCAAGTAACGTAAAGTTACCAGCAACTGGAGCAATGGAGGAATCGGCAGATTCCTCTGTGTCTTTGAACCAAGGGGAGGCAGACTCTCTAAAATGTACAGGATCGTCTCCGGGCGAAATCTGTATCGAATAAATACCGCATTCTCATCTAATTCTTCTAACGGATTCGATCTATCCCGAAATAGTCGTGGAAGACGTCTTTCGGGTGCATTTCTCCTTTCTCGACGAGCGTTTCGTAAATGTGCGGCCATTTTGAGCACGGAGAACGTTTCGCTGAGAATGGTTCAAACCAATCTCAGCGAAACGTTCTCCAAATCAAAACGAACTCAACAGAAACGTACTCCAAAAGTTTTATAGTTCCGACTTTTCGTACTCGGTGCTCAAGTTGAGCATGGAGTACGTTTTCTGAGCATGGAGCACGTTTTAAAAGTTTTATAGTTTCGGACCCATCTGGTTCTATATTAATTGCAAATGCCTTACGGTCTGTTTTCGCAGATCGCCACTTAATTATATTCCTATTTGTAGATATTTTCCATATCTTTGCCTTTGTTTTCGTCCGTTGCGAAATATGTGTATGTGGGACAGGGTTTATAGAAGGGTCAATGTGTAAAACCGTGCTCGTGCCTTAATGAATACTCCTCTCGTCTTTGTTCTAAAATATACGCTGGTTTGTTGTATAACGAGAATGTGCGGATATATCGAAATCCGGCTGACTTCAAATTCAGTATGCGTTTTGATGGCTACTAATTCGCTGACCATTCACTGAGTGTAAGTGCAATTTGTTTTTCAGTATATTATAATTCTTTTGCAGGTTTTCTGATATCATCAATTATTTGTTTGACTTCATAATTATCTAAAGAGAAATTTGTTTTAAGTTGTTTGAGCTGTCTACTAAAAGAAATATCAAAACATGTAACCTCTTTACATTTCGCTTGATTGATTGTTTGGTGTTCTACGCCACTTTCAGCAATGTTTCAGTTATATTACGGCACTTCGTGGGTAACACACTTAGCAGTATTATTGGTCCATTTATCCTGGCACCAGCCAGTTAGTCATAATGCTTACCCCGCGGCATCCCGTACCCGAGGCGGACGCTCTAGCACAACTCTTCCGAGGCGGTCGTTCCTTTTTGAAATAGGTTTTTGTTGAAGAGCTGCAAGCATCATGGTGAAAAGTTTCAAGTTATTTCCTTCGGCATATAAAGTGATATTACATCGCCGTTAACAGATTAACTGAAGTATATATATCGACAAGAAAAACGCATAAATGATTGTTAGTTAATTAGGTCTCAACATTTATAGCATTTACAAATACAAACACAAGGCAATATGTTGAAGATCGATGTCGAATGACAGAACAAAAGATAATTATGTCGTTTCTGTAAGGATTACCTGCCTTTAAAGGTCTTCAGCGGTGAGGGGTCTGAATATGTTTTTAAGATTTTATAACGCGGACCGTGAAGACTCGTTTGAGATAGTGTGAAGGAACAGACTTGACCGAGTCTTCACTGTACGCTGAGATTGTGTGAAGGAACAGACTTGCCCGAGTCTTCACTGTACGCTGAGATTGTGTGAATGAACAGACTTGCCCGAGTCTTCACTGTTCACTGAGACTGTGTGGATGAACAGACTTGCCCGAGTCTTCACTGTACGCTGAGATTGTGTGGATGAACAGACTTGCCCGAGTCTTCACTGTACGCTGAAAGTGTGCGAATTAACAAATTTGCCCGAGTCTTCACTGTACGATGAGATTGTGTGGATGAACATGAACAAACTTGCTCGAGTCTTCACTGTACGCTGAGATTGTGTGAATGAAGAGACTTGCCCGAGTCTTCACTGTACGCTGAGATTGTGTGAATGAAGAGACTTGCCCGAGTCTTCACTGTACGATGAGATTGTGTGAATGAAAAGACTTGCCCGAGTCTTCACTGTACGCTGAGATTGTGTGATAAAGATTTGCCCGAGTCTTCACTGTACGCTTACATGGTTTTAATGAACAGACTTGCCCGAGTGTTCACTGTACTCTGAGACTGTGTAAATGAACAGACTTGCCCGAGTCGTCACTGTACTCTGAGATTGTGTGAATGAAGAGACTTGCCCGAGTCTTCACTGTACGCTGAGATTGTGTGAATGAAGAGACTTGCCCGAGTCTTCACTGTACGATGAGATTGTGTGAATGAAAAGACTTGCCCGAGTCTTCACTGTACGCTGAGATTGTGTGATAAAGATTTGCCCGAGTCTTCACTGTACGCTTACATGGTTTTAATGAACAGACTTGCCCGAGTGTTCACTGTACTCTGAGACTGTGTAAATGAACAGACTTGCCCGAGTCTTCACTGTACGCTGAGACTGTGTGAATGAAGAGACTTGCCCGAGTCGTCACTGTACTCTGAGATTGTGTGAATGAAGAGACTTGCCCGAGTCTTCACTGTACGCTGAGACTGTGTGAATGATCAGACTTGCCCGAGTCTTCCCTGTACGCTGAAACTGTGTGAATGATCAGACTTGCCCGAGTCTTCACTGTACGCTGAGATTGTGTGGATAAACATGAACAAACTTGCCCGAGTCTTCACTGTACGCTGAGATTGTGTGAATGAAGAGACTTGCCCGAGTCTTCACTGTACGCTGAGACTGTGTGAATGATTAGACTTGCCCGAGTCTTCACTGTACGCTGAGATTGTGTGAATGAACAGACTTGCCCGAGTCTTCACTGTACGATTAGATTGTGTGAATGAACAGACTTGCCCGTGTCTTCACTGTACGATTAGATTGTGTGAATGAACAGACTTGCCCGAGTCTTCACTGTACGCTGAGATTGTGTGAATGAACAGACTTGCCCGAGTCTTCACTGTACGATTAGATTGTGTGAATGAACAGACTTGCCCGAGTCTTCACTGTACGATGAGATTGTGTGAATGAACAGACTTGCCCGAGTCTTCACTGTTCACTGAGACTGTGTGGATGAACAGACTTGCCCGAGTCTTCACTGTACGCTGAAAGTGTGTGAATTAACAAATTTGCCCGAGTCTTCACTGTACGCTGAGATTGTTGATAAAGATTTGCCCGAGTCTTCACTGTACGCTTACATTGTGTTAATGAACAGACTTGCCCGAGTCTTCACTGTACGCTGAGATTGTGTAAATGAACATACTTGCCCGAGTCTTCACTGTACTCTGAGACTGTGTGAATGAACAGACTTGCCCGAGTCTTCACTGTACGCTGAGACTGTGTGAATGATCAGACTTGCCCGAGTCTTCACTCTACTCTGAGACTGTGTGAATGATCAGACTTGCCCGAGTCTTCAGTGTTCGCTGAGATTCTGTTAATGATCAGACCTGCCCGAGTCTTCACTGTACGCTGAGATTGTGTGGATGAACAGACTTGCCCGAGTCTTCACTGTACGCTGAGATTGTGTGAATGAACAGACTTGCCCGAGTGTTCACTGTAAACTGAGATTGTGTGAATGAACAGACTTGCCCGAGTCTTCACTGTATGCTGAGATTGTGTGATAGAACAGACTTGCCCGAGTCTTCACTGTACGCTGAGATTGTGTGAATGATCAGACTTGCCCGAGTCTTCACTGTACGCTGAGATTGTGTGAATGAACATACTTGCCCGAGTCTTCAGACTGAGATTCTGTTAATGATCAGACCTGCCCGAGTCTTCACTGTACGCTGAGATTGTGTGGATGAACAGACTTGCCCGAGTCTTCACTGTACGCTGAGATTGTGTGAATGAAGAGACTTGCTCGAGTCTTCACTGTACGCTGAGATTGTGTTAATGAACAGACTTGCCCGAGTCTTCACTGTACGCTGAGATTGTGTAAATGAACAGACTTGCCCGAGTCTTCACTGTACGCTGAGATTGTGTAAATGAACAGACTTGCCCGAGTCTTCTCTGTACTCTGAGACTGTGTGAATGAACAGACTTGCCCGAGTCTTCACTGTACGCTGAGACTGTGTGAATGATCAGACTTGCCCGACTCTTCACTGTACGCTGAGACTGTGTGAATGATCAGACTTGCCCGAGTCTTCACTGTACGCTGAGATTGTGTGAATGAACTGACTTGCCCGAGTCTTCACTGTACGATGAGATTGTGTGAATGAACAGACTTGCCCGAGTGTTCACTGTACGATGAGATTGTGTGAATGAACAGACTTGCCCGAGTCTTCACTGTACGATGAGATTGTGTGAATGAACAGACTTGCCCGAGTCTTCAGTGTTCGCTGAGATTCTGTTAATGATCAGACCTGCCCGAGTCTTCACTGTACGCTGAGATTGTGTGGATGAACAGACTTGCCCGAGTCTTCACTGTACGCTGATATTGTGTGAATGAACAGACTTGCGCGAGTGTTCACTGTATACTGAGATTGTGTGAATGAACAGACTTGCCCGAGTCTTCACTGTATGCTGAGATTGTGTGAATGATAAGAGTTGCCCGAGTCATCACTGTACGCTGAGATTGTGTGAATGAACAGACTTGCCCGAGTCTTCACTGTACGATGAGTTTGTGTGAATGAACAGACTTGCCCGAGTCTTCACTGTACGATGAGATTGTGTGAATGAACAGACTTGCCCGAGTCTTCACTGTTCGCTGATATTGTATGAATGAACAGACTTGCCCGAGTCTTCACTATACGCTGAGATTGTGTGGATGAACAGACTTGCACGAGTCTTCACTGTACGATGAGATTATGTGAATTGACAGACTTGCTCGAGTCTTCACTGTATACTGATAGTGTCTTAATGAACAGACTTGCCCTAGTTTTCAATGTACGCTGAGGTTGTGTGAATGAACAGACTTGCCCGAGTCTTCACTGTACGCTGAGAGTGTGTGAATGAGCAGACTTGCCCGAGTCTTCACTGTACGCTGAGATTGTGTGAATGAACAGACTTGCCCGAGTGTTCACTGTACGCTGAGATTGTGTAAATGAACAGACTTGCCCGAGTCGTCACTGTACTCTGAGACTGTGTGAATGAACAGACTTGCCCGAGTCTTCACTGTACGCTGAGACTGTGTGAATGAACAGACTTGCCCGAGTCTTCACTGTACGCTGAGACTGTGTGAATGAACAGACTTGCCCGAGTCTTCACTGTACTCTGAGAGTGTGTGAATGAACAGACTTGCCCGAGTGTTCACTGTACGCTGAGATTGTGTAAATGAACAGACTTGCCCGAGTCTTCACTGTACTCTGAGACTGTGTGAATGAACAGACTTGCCCGAGTCTTCACTGTACGCTGAGACTGTGTGAATGATCAGACTTGCCCGAGTCTTCACTGTACGCTGAGACTGTGTGAATGATCAGACTTGCCCGATTCTTCACTGTACGCTGAGATTGTGTGGATAAACAGGAACAAACTTGCCCGAGTCTTCACAGTACGCTGAGATTGTGTGAATGAAGAGACTTGCCCGAGTCTTCACTGTACGCTGAGACTGTGTGAATGATCAGACTTGCCCGAGTCTTCACTGTACGCTGAGATTGTGTGAATGAACAGACTTGCCCGAGTCTTCACTGTACGATTAGATTGTGTGAATGAACAGACTTGCCCGAGTCTTCACTTTACGATTAGATTGTGTGAATGAACAGACTTGCCCGAGTCTTCACTGTACGCTGAGATTGTGTGAATGAACAGACTTGCCCGAGTCTTCACTGTACGATTAGATTGTGTGAATGAACAGACTTGCCCGAGTCTTCACTGTACGATTAGATTGTGTGAATGAACAGACTTGCCCGAGTCTTCACTGTACGCTGAGAGTGTGTGAATGAGCAGACTTGCCCGAGTCTTCACTGTACGCTGAGACTGTGTGAATGATCAGACTTGCCCGAGTGTTCACTGTACGCTGAGATTGTGTAAATGAACAGACTTGCCCGAGTCGTCACTGTACTCTGAGACTGTGTGAATGAACAGACTTGCCCGAGTCTTCACTGTACGCTGAGACTGTGTGAATGATCAGACTTGCCCGAGTCTTCACTGTACGCTGAGACTGTGTGAATGATCAGACTTGCCCGAGTCTTCACTGTACGCTGAGATTGTGTGGATAAACATGAACAAACTTGCCCGAGTCTTCACTGTACGCTGAGATTGTGTGAATGAAGAGACTTGCCCGAGCCCGAGTCTTCACTGTACGCTGAGATTGTGTGAATGAACAGACTTGCCCGAGTCTTCAATGTACGATTAGATTGTGTGAATGAACAGACTTGCCCGAGTCTTCACTGTACGATTAGATTGTGTGAATGAACAGACTTGCCCGAGTCTTCACTGTACGCTGAGATTGTGTGAATGAACAGACTTGCCCGAGTCTTCACTGTACGATTAGATTGTGTGAATGAACAGACTTGCCCGAGTCTTCACTGTACGATTAGATTGTGTGAATGAACAGACTTGCCCGAGTCTTCACTGTACGATTAGATTGTGAGAATGAACAGACTTGCCCGAGTCTTTACTGTACGATGAGATTGTGTGAATGAACAGACTTGCCCGAGTCTTCACTGTTCACTGAGACTGTGTGGATGAACAGACTTGCCCGAGTCTTCACTGTACGCTGAAAGTGTGTGAATTAACAAATGTGCCCAAGTCTTCACTGTACGCTGAGATTGTGTGAATGAAGAGACTTGCCCGAGTCTTCACTGTACGCTGAGATTGTTGATAAAGATTTGCCCGAGTCTTCACTGTACGCTTACATTGTGTTAATGAACAGACTTGCCCGAGTCTTCACTGTACGCTGAGATTGTGTAAATGAACAGACTTGCCCGAGTCTTCACTGTACTCTGAGACTGTGTGAATGAACAGACTTGCCCGAGTCTTCACTGTACGCTGAGACTGTGTGAATGACCAGACTTGCCCGAGTCTTCACTCTACTCTGAGACTGTGTGAATGATCAGACTTGCCCGAGTCTTCAGTGTTCGCTGAGATTCTGTTAATGATCAGACCTGCCCGAGTCTTCACTGTACGCTGAGATTGTGTGGATGAACAGACTTGCCCGAGTCTTCACTGTACGCTGAGATTGTGTGAGTGAACAGACTTGCCCGAGTGTTCACTGTAAACTGAGATTGTGTGAATGAACAGACTTGCCCGAGTCTTCACTGTATGCTGAGATTGTGTGAATGAACAGACTTGCCCGAGTCTTCACTGTACGCTGAGATTGTGTGAATGATCAGACTTGCCCGAGTCTTCACTGTACGCTGAGATTGTGTGAATGAACATACTTGCCCGAGTCTTCAGACTGAGATTCTGTTAATGATCAGACCTGCCCGAGTCTTCACTGTACGCTGAGATTGTGTGGATGAACAGACTTGCCCGAGTCTTCACTGTACGCTGAGATTGTGTGAATGAAGAGACTTGCTCGAGTCTTCACTGTACGCTGAGATTGTGTTAATGAACAGACTTGCCCGAGTCTTCACTGTACGCTGAGATTGTGTAAATGAACAGACTTGCCCGAGTCTTCACTGTACGCTGAGATTGTGTAAATGAACAGACTTGCCCGAGTCTTCACTGTACTCTGAGACTGTGTGAATGAACAGACTTGCCCGAGTCTTCACTGTACGCTGAGACTGTGTGAATGATCAGACTTGCCCGACTCTTCACTGTACGCTGAGACTGTGTGAATGATCAGACTTGCCCGAGTCTTCACTGTACGCTGAGATTGTGTGAATGAACTGACTTGCCCGAGTCTTCACTGTACGATAAGATTGTGTGAATGAACAGACTTGCCCGAGTGTTCACTGTACGATGAGATTGTGTGAATGAACAGACTTGCCCGAGTCTTCACTGTACGATGAGATTGTGTGAATGAACAGACTTGCCCGAGTCTTCAGTGTTCGCTGAGATTCTGTTAATGATCAGACCTGCCCGAGTCTTCACTGTACGCTGAGATTTTGTGGATGAACAGACTTGCCCGAGTCTTCACTGTACGCTGATATTGTGTGAATGAACAGACTTGCGCGAGTGTTCACTGTATACTGAGATTGTGTGAATGAACAGACTTGCCCGAGTCTTCACTGTATGCTGAGATTGTGTGAATGATAAGAGTTGCCCGAGTCATCACTGTACGCTTAGATTGTGTGAATGAACATACTTGCCCGAGTCTTCACTGTACGCTGAGATTGTGTGAATGAACATACTTGCCCGAGTCTTCAGACTGAGATTCTGTTAATGATCAGACCTGCCCGAGTCTTCACTGTACGCTGAGATTGTGTGGATGAACAGACTTGCCCGAGTCTTCACTGTACGCTGAGATTGTGTGAATGAAGAGACTTGCTCGAGTCTTCACTGTACGCTGAGATTGTGTTAATGAACAGACTTGCCCGAGTCTTCACTGTACGCTGAGATTGTGTAAATGAACAGACTTGCCCGAGTCTTCACTGTACGCTGAGATTGTGTAAATGAACAGACTTGCCCGAGTCTTCACTGTACTCTGAGACTGTGTGAATGAACAGACTTGCCCGAGTCTTCACTGTACGCTGAGACTGTGTGAATGATCAGACTTGCCCGACTCTTCACTGTACGCTGAGACTGTGTGAATGATCAGACTTGCCCGAGTCTTCACTGTACGCTGAGATTGTGTGAATGAACTGACTTGCCCGAGTCTTCACTGTACGATGAGATTGTGTGAATGAACAGACTTGCCCGAGTGTTCACTGTACGATGAGATTGTGTGAATGAACAGACTTGCCCGAGTCTTCACTGTACGATGAGATTGTGTGAATGAACAGACTTGCCCGAGTCTTCAGTGTTCGCTGAGATTCTGTTAATGATCAGACCTGCCCGAGTCTTCACTGTACGCTGAGATTTTGTGGATGAACAGACTTGCCCGAGTCTTCACTGTACGCTGATATTGTGTGAATGAACAGACTTGCGCGAGTGTTCACTGTATACTGAGATTGTGTGAATGAACAGACTTGCCCGAGTCTTCACTGTATGCTGAGATTGTGTGAATGATAAGAGTTGCCCGAGTCATCACTGTACGCTTAGATTGTGTGAATGAACAGACTTGCCCGAGTCTTCACTGTACGATGAGTTTGTGTGAATGAACAGACTTGCCCGAGTCTTCACTGTACGATGAGATTGTGTGAATGAACAGACTTGCCCGAGTCTTCACTGTTCGCTGATATTGTGTGAATGAATAGACTTGCCCGAGTCTTCACTATACGCTGAGATTGTGTGGATGAACAGACTTGCACGAGTCTTCACTGTACGCTGAGATTATGTGAATTGACAGACTTGCTCGAGTCTTCACTGTATACTGATAGTGTCTTAATGAACAGACTTGCCCTAGTTTTCAATGTACGCTGAGGTTGTGTGAATGAACAGACTTGCCCGAGTCTTCACTGTACGCTGAGAGTGTGTGAATGAGCAGACTTGCCCGAGTCTTCACTGTACGCTGAGATTGTGTGAATGAACAGACTTGCCCGAGTGTTCACTGTACGCTGAGATTGTGTAAATGAACAGACTTGCCCGAGTCGTCACTGTACTCTGAGACTGTGTGAATGAACAGACTTGCCCGAGTCTTCACTGTACGCTGAGATTGTGTGAATGATCAGACTTGCCCGAGTCTTCACTGTACGCTGAGACTGTGTGAATGATCAGACTTGCCCGAGTCTTCACTGTACGCTGAGATTGTGTGGATAAACATGAACAAACTTGCCCGAGTCTTCACTGTACGCTGAGATTGTGTGAATGAAGAGACTTGCCCGAGTCTTCACTGTACGCTGAGACTGTGTGAATGATCAGACTTGCCCGAGTCTTCACTGTACGCTGAGATTGTGTGAATGAACAGACTTGCCCGAGTCTTCACTGTACGATTAGATTGTGTGAATGAACAGACTTGCCCGAGTCTTCACTGTACGATTAGATTGTGTGAATGAACAGACTTGCCCGAGTCTTCACTGTACGCTGAGATTGTGTGAATGAACAGACTTGCCCGAGTCTTCACTGTACGATTAGATTGTGTGAATGAACAGACTTGCCCGAGTCTTCACTGTACGATGAGATTGTGTGAATGAACAGACTTGCCCGAGTCTTCACTGTACGCTGAGATTGTGTGATTGAACAGACTTGCCCGTGTCTTCACTGTACGCTGAGATTGTGTGATTGAACAGACTTGCCAGAGTCTTCACTGTACGCTGATATTGTGTGATTGAACAGACTTGCCCTAATATTCACTGTACGCTGAGATTGTGAGGATGAACAGACTTGCCCGAGTCTTCACTGTACGCTGAGATTGTGTGGATAAACAGACTTGCCCGAGTATTCACTTTACGCTGAGATTGTGTGGATGAACAGAATTGCCCGAGTGTTCACTGTACGCTGAGATTGTGTGGATGAACATGAACAGACTTGCCCGAGTCTTCACTGTACGCTGAGATTGTGTGAATGAACAGACTTGCCCGAGTCTTCACTGTGCGCTGAGATGGTGTGAATGAACAGACTTGCCCGAGTGTTCACTGTACGCTGAGAATGTGTGGATGAACAGACTTGCCCGAGTGTTCACTGTACGCTGAGATTGTGTGAATGAACAGATTTGTCCGAGTCTTCACTGTACGCTGGGATTGTGTGAATGAACAGATTTGCCCGAGTCTTCACTGTACGCTTAGATTGGGTGAAAGAACAGATTTGCCCGAGTCTTCACTGTACGTTGAGAGTGTGTGAATGAGCAGACTTGCCCGAGTCTTCACTGTACGCTGAGATTACTTGCCCGAGTCTTCACTGTACGCTGAGATTGTGTGAATGAACAGATTTGCCCGAGTCGTCACTGTACGCTGAGATTGTTTGGATGAACAGACTTGCCCGAGTCTTCACTGTACGCTGAGATCTTGTGAAAGAACAGACTTGCCCGAGTCCTCACTGTACGCTGAGATTGTGTGAATGAACAGACTTGCCCGAGTCTTCACTGTACGCTGAGATTGTGTGGATGAACAGACTTGCCCGAGTCTTCACTGTACGCTGAGATTGTGTGAATGAATAGACTTGCCCGAGTTTTCACTGTACGCTGAGATTGTGTGAATGAACAGACTTGCCCGAGTCTTCACTGTACGCTGAGCAGACTTGCCCGAATCTTCACTGTACGCTGAGATTGTGTGGATGAATAGACTTGCCCGAGTCTTCACTGTTCACTGAGATTGTGTGAATGAACAGACTTGCCCGAGTCTTCACTGTTCACTGAGATTGTGTGGATGAACAAACTTGCCCGAGTCTTCACTGTACGCTGAGATTGTGTTGATGAACATGAACAGACTTGCCCGAGTCTTCACTATACGCTGAGACTGTGTGGATGAACAGACTTGACCGAGTCTTCAATGTACGCTGAGATTGTGTGAATGAACAGACTTGCCCGAGTCTTCACTGTACGCTGAGATTGTGTGGATGAACAGACTTGCCCGAGTCTTCACTGTACGCTGAGCAGACTTGCCCGAGTCTTCAATGTACGCTGAGATTTTGTGGATGAATAGACTTGCCTGAGTCTTCACTGTACGCTGAGATGGTGTGAATGAACAGACTTGCCCGAGTCTTCTGTACGCTGAGATTGTGTGAATGAACAGACTTGCCCGACTATTTACTGTACGCTGAGATTGTGTGGATAAACAGACTTGCCCGAGTCATCACTGTACGCTGAGATTGTGTGAATGAACAGACTTGCCCGAGTCTTCACTGTACGCTGAGATTGTGTGGATGAATAGACTTGCCCGAGTCTTCACTGTACGCTGAGATTGTGTGAATGAACATACTTGCCCGAGTGATCACTGTACGCTGAGATTGTGTGAATGAACAGACTTGCCCGAGTCATCACTATACGCTGAGATTGTGTGGATGAACAGACTTGCCCGAGTCTTCACTGTACGCTGAGATTGTGTGGATGAACAGACTTGCCCGAGTCTTCACTGTACGCTGAGATTGTGTGAATGAATAGACTTGCCCGTGTCTTCACTGTACGCTGAGATTGTGTGGATGAACAGACTTGCCCGAGTCTTCACTGTACGCTGAGATTGTGTGAATGAATAGACTTGCCCGAGCGTTCACTGTACGCTGAGACTGTGTGGATGAACAGACATGCCCGAGTCTTCACTGTACGCTTAGATTGTGTGGATGAACAGACTTGCCCGATTCTTCTCTGTTCACTGAGACTGTGTGGATGAACATACTTGCCCTAGTCTTCACTCTACATTGAGATTGTGTTAATGTAGAGACTTGCCCGAGTCTTCACTGTACGCTGAGATTGTGTGAATGAACAGACTTGCCCGAGTCTTCACTGTACGCTGAGATTGCGTTGATGAATACACTTGCCCGAGTCTTCACTGTACGCTGATATTGTGTGAATGAACAGACTTGTCCGAGTATTCACTGTACGCTGAGATTGTGTGGATGAACAGACTTGCCCGAGTCTTCACTGTATGTTGAGATTGTGTGGATGAACAGACTTGCCCGAGTCTTCACTGTACGCTGAGATTGTGTGAATGAACAGACTTGCCCGAGTCTTCACTGTACGCTGAGATTGTGTGGATGAATAGACTTGCCCGAGTCTTCACTGTACGCTGAGATTGTGTGGATGAATAGACTTGCCCGAGTCTTCACTGTACGTTGAGATTGTGTGGATGAACAGACTTGCCCGAGTCTTCACTGTACGCTTAGACTGTGTGGATTTATAGACTTGCCCGAGTCTTCACTGTATGCTGATATTTTGTCGATGAACATGAACAGACTTGCCCGAGTCTTTACTGTACGCTGAGACTGTGTGAATGAACAGACTTGCCCGAGTATTCACTGTACGCTGAGATTGTGTGGATGAACAGACTTGCCCGAGTCTTCACTGTATGTTGAGATTGTGTGGATGAACAGTCTTGCCCGAGTCTTCACTGTTCACTGAGATTGTGTGGATGAACAGACTTGCCCGAGTCATCACTGTTCACTGAGACTGAGTGGATGAACATACTTGCCCGAGTCTTCACTGTACGCTGAGATTGTGTGGATGAACATACTTGCCCGAGTCTTCACTGTACGCTGAGATTGTATGAATGAACAGACTTGCCCGAGTCTTCACTGTACGCTGAGAGTGTGTGAATGAGCAGACTTGCCCGAGTCTTCATTGAACGCTGAGATTGTGTGAATGAACGGACTTGCCGGGTCTTCACTGAACGATGGGATTGTGTGACTGAACAGACTTGCCCGAGTCTTCACTGTACGCTGAGATTGTGTGGATGAACAGACTTGCCCGAGTCTTCACTGTACGCTGAGATTGTGTGAATGAACAGACTTGCCCGAGTGTTCACTGTACGCTGAGACTGTGTGGATGAACAGACATGCCCGAGTCTTCACTGTACGCTTAGATTGTGTGGATGAACAGACTTGCCCGAGTCTTCACTGTACAATGAGACTGTGTGGATGAACATACTTGCCCGAGTGTTCACTGTACGCTGAGACTGTGTGGATGAACAGACATGCCCGAGTGTTCACTGTACGCTGAGACTGTGTGGATGAACAGACATGCCCGAGTCTTCACTGTACGCTGAGTTTGTGTTAATGAAGAGTCTTGCCCGATTCTTCACTGTACGATGAGATTGTGTGACTGAACAGACTTGCCCGAGTCTTCACTGTACGCTGAGATTGTGTGAATGAACATACTTGCCCGAGTCTTCACTGTAGGCTGAGATTGTGTGAATGGTCACACTTTCCCGAGTCTTCACTGTACGCTGAGATTGTGTGAATGAACAGACTTGCCCGAGTCTTCACTGTACGTTGAGATTGTGTGGATGAACAGACTTGCCCGAGTCTTCACTGTACGCTGAGATTGTGTTGATGAATACACTTGCCCGAGTCTTCACTGTACGCTGATATTGTGTGAATGAACAGACTTGTCCGAGTATTCACTGTACGCTGAGATTGTGTGGATGAACAGACTTGCCCGAGTCTTCACTGTACGTTGAGATTGTGTGGATGAACAGACTTGCCCGAGTCTTCACTGTACGCTGAGATTGTGTTGATGAATACACTTGCCCGAGTCTTCACTGTACGCTGATATTGTGTGAATGAACAGACTTGTCCGAGTATTCACTGTACGCTTAGACTGTGTTGATGAATACACTTGCCCGAGTCTTCACTGTACGCTGATATTGTGTGAATGAACAGACTTGTCCGAGTATTCACTGTACGCTGAGATTGTGTGGATGAACAGACTTGCCCGAGTCTTCACTGTATGTTGAGAGTGTGTGGATGAACAGTCTTGCCCGAGTCTTCACTGTTCACTGAGATTGTGTGGATGAACAGACTTGCCCGAGTCTTCACTGTACGCTGAGATTGTGTGAATGAACAGACTTGCCCGAGTCATCACTGTTCACTGAGCCTGTGTGGATGAACATACTTGCCCGAGTCTTCACTGTCCGCTGAGATTGTGTGGATGAACATACTTGCCCGAGTCTTCACTGTACGCTGAGATTGTGTGAATGAACAGACTTGCCCGAGTCTTCACTGTACGCTGAGAGTGTGTGAATGAGCAGACTTGCCCGAGTCTTCATTGTACGCTGAGATTGTGTGAATGAACGGACTTGCCGGGTCTTCACTGTACGCTGAGATTGTGTGGATGAATAGACTTGCCCGAGTCTTCACTGTACGCTGAGATTGTGTGGATGAACAGACTTGCCCGAGTCTTCACTGTACGCTGAGATTGTGTGAATGAACAGACTTGCCCGATTGTTCACTGTACGCTGAGACTGTGTGGATGAACAGACATGCCCGAGTCTTCACTGTACGCTTAGATTGTGTGGATGAACAGACTTGCCCGAGTCTTCACTGTACAATGAGACTGTGTTAATGAAGAGTCTTGCCCGAGTCTTCACTGTACGCTGAGATTATGTGAATGAAGAGACTTGCCCGGGTCTTCACTGTACGCTGAGATTGTGTGGATGAACAGACTTGCCCGAGTCTTCACTGTACGCCGAGATTGTGTGAATGAACATACTTGCCCGAGTCTTCACTGTACGCTGAGAGTGAGTGAATGAGCAGACTTGCCCGAGTCTTCACTGTACGCTGAGGTTGTATAAATGAACAGACTTGCCCGAGTCTTCACTGTACGCTGAGAATGTGTAAATAAAGAGACTTGCCCGAGTCTTCACTGTACGCTGAGATTGTGTGAATGAACATACTTGCCCGAGTCTTCACTGTACGCTTAGATTGTGTGAATGAACAGACTTGCCCGAGTCTTTACTGTACGCTTAGATTGTGTGAATGAACAGACTTGACCGAGTCTTCACTGTACGCTGAGATTGTGTGAATGAACAGACTTGCCCGAGTCTTCACTGTACGCTGAGATTGTATTAATGAACAGACTTGCCCGAGTCTTCACTATTCACTGAGACTGTGTGAATGAACAGACTTGCCGAGTCTTCACTGTACGCTGAGATTGTGTGAATGAACAGACTTTCCCGAGTCTTCACTATTCACTGAGACTGTGTGAATGAATAGACTTGCTCGAGTCTTCACTGTACGCTGAGATTGTGTAAATGAACAGACTTGCTCGAGTCTTCACTGTACGCTGAGATTGTGTAAATGAACAGACTTGCTCGAGTCTTCACTGTATGCTGAGACTGTGTGAATGAAGAGACTTGCTCGAGTCTTCACTGTACGCTGAGATTGTGTAAATGAACAGACTTGCCGAGTCTTCACTGTACGCTGAGATTGTGTAAATGAACAGACTTGCCCGAGTCTTCACTGTACGCTGAGATTGTGTGAATGAACAGACTTGCCGAGTCTTCACTGTACGCTGAGATTGTGTAAATGAACAGACTTGCCCGAGTCTTCACTGTACGCTGAGATTGTGTGGATGAATAGACTTGCCCGAGTCTTCACTGTACGCTGAGATTGTGTGGATGAACAGACTTGCCCGAGTCTTCACTGTACGCTTAGACTGTGTGGATTTATAGACTTGCCCGAGTCTTCACTGTATGCTGATATTTTGTCGATGAACATGAACAGACTTGCCCGAGTCTTTACTGTACGCTGAGACTGTGTGAATGAACAGACTTGCCCGAGTATTCACTGTACGCTGAGATTGTGTGGATGAACAGACTTGCCCGAGTCTTCACTGTATGTTGAGATTGTGTGGATGAACAGTCTTGCCCGAGTCTTCACTGTTCACTGAGATTGTGTGGATGAACAGACTTGCCCGAGTCATCACTGTTCACTGAGACTGAGTGGATGAACATACTTGCCCGAGTCTTCACTGTACGCTGAGATTGTGTGGATAAACATACTTGCCCGAGTCTTCACTGTACGCTGAGATTGTATGAATGAACAGACTTGCCCGAGTCTTCACTGTACGCTGAGAGTGTGTGAATGAGCAGACTTGCCCGAGTCTTCATTGAACGCTGAGATTGTGTGAATGAACGGACTTGCCGGGTCTTCACTGAACGATGGGATTGTGTGACTGAACAGACTTGCCCGAGTCTTCACTGTACGCTGAGATTGTGTGGATGAACAGACTTGCCCGAGTCTTCACTGTACGCTGAGATTGTGTGAATGAACAGACTTGCCCGAGTGTTCACTGTACGCTGAGACTGTGTGGATGAACAGACATGCCCGAGTCTTCACTGTACGCTTAGATTGTGTGGATGAACAGACTTGCCCGAGTCTTCACTGTACAATGAGACTGTGTGGATGAACATACTTGCCCGAGTGTTCACTGTACGCTGAGACTGTGTGGATGAACAGACATGCCCGAGTGTTCACTGTACGCTGAGACTGTGTGGATGAACAGACATGCCCGAGTCTTCACTGTACGCTGAGTTTGTGTTAATGAAGAGTCTTGCCCGATTCTTCACTGTACGATGAGATTGTGTGACTGAACAGACTTGCCCGAGTCTTCACTGTACGCTGAGATTGTGTGAATGAACATACTTGCCCGAGTCTTCACTGTAGGCTGAGATTGTGTGAATGGTCACACTTTCCCGAGTCTTCACTGTACGCTGAGATTGTGTGAATGAACAGACTTGCCCGAGTCTTCACTGTACGCTGAGATTGTGTGAATGAACAGACTTGCCCGAGTCTTCACTGTACGCTAAGATTGTGTGAATGAACAGACTTGCCCGAGTCTTCACTGTATGCTGAGATTGTGTGGATGAATAGACTTGCCCCAGTCTTCACTTTACGCTGAGATTGTGTGAATGAACATACTTGCCCGAGTCTTCACTGTACGCTTAGATTGTGTGAATGAACAGACTTGCCAGAGTCTTCACTGTACGCTGAGATTGTGTGAATGAACATACTTGCCCGAGTCTTCACTGTACGCTGAGATTGTGTGGATGAAGAGACTTGCCCGAGTCATCACTGTACGCTGAGATTGTGTGCATGTACAGACTTGCCCGAGTCTTCACTGTACGCTGAGCAGACGTGCCCGAGTACTCACTGTACGCTAAGATTGTGTGAATGAACAGACTTGCCCGAGTCTTCACTGTACGCTGAGATTGTTTGGATGAACAGACTTGCCCGAGTCTTCACTGTACGCTGAGATTGTGTGAATGAGCAGACTTGCCCGAGTCTTCACTGTTCACTGAGATTGTGTGAATGAACAGACTTGCCCGAGTCTTCACTGTACGCTGAGATTGTATTAATAAACAGACTTGCCCGAGTCTTCACTGTACGCTGAGAATGTGTAAATGAAGAGACTTGCCCGAGTCTTCACTGTACGCTGATATTGTGTGAATTAACATACTTGCCCGAGTCTTCACTGTACGCTTAGATTGTGTGAATGAACAGATTTGCCCGAGTCTTCACTGTACGCTTAGATTGTGTGAATGAACAGACTTGACCGAGTCTTCACTGTACGCTGAGATTGTGTGAATGAACAGACTTGCCCGAGTCTTCACTGTACGCTGAGATTGTATTAATGAACAGACTTGCCCGAGTCTTCACTATTCACTGAGACTGTGTGAATGAACAGACTTGCCCGAGTCTTCACTGAACGCTGAGATTGTGTGAATGAACAGACTTGCCCGAGTCTTCACTATTCACTGAGACTGTGTGAATGAACAGACTTGCCCGAGTCTTCACTGTACGCTGAGACTGTGTGAATGAACAGACTTGCCCGAGTCTTCACTGTACGCTGAGATTGTGTGAATGAACAGACTTGCCCAAGTCTTCACTGTACGCTGGTGCATTAACACTCTAAATCGCTAGTCCCTAATATCTTAAGATTGATTAAAGAAAATTACTAGCATATTGTATTCTACACCGACACCCACACACACAGATACACACACACACACACACATACACACACACACAGATACACACACACACACACACACACACACACACACACACACACAGACAGACAGACACAGAGATACACACACACACAGACACACACACACACACACAGATACACGCACACAGACACACACACACACACACACACACACACACACAGACACCCACGCAAATACATATACGTGTGTGAACGTGCTTACGTTTGTAATTACGTCAAGTGTGCGATATATTTTATTGAAAATACACAATGTGGGATAGTATAGGACTATAACTATGAAATTCATTTTAAATTGATGAAAATACGTCTTCCACAGATGTCAAGATCATGTAAATGCTGTCTAATGATATTGAATGAAAATGTATTTATGAGAATATAACATGTATAACTATAGGCCATTCACAGTTTGTTTGGTAACGATCATTTCAGTGAAGGGGCAAGTGTAGCGACCATGGCATCAAAGGGGGCGGACGAAATCATCAAGGAGATCGGAGGATGCGGTCGGTTTCAGATTGTACTGGGTATTGTGATGCACACTATAAAGTTATCTACTGTGTGGAGCATGTTCACAATGGTATTCGCAGCCGCAACGCCAAAGTGGTGGTGTTACGATGACGTGTATGGTGACGTCATGTCGGACCTGAATACGACCGACGGATATCTAAATGTTAGCAACACGAATTACTCGGTTAATGTCGAACCTTTATACAAGAGTTGCACCAACAGAAATGGAGGGGCATGCAAGAACATTGTATATGACTACTCCATGCGAACTATATTCAACGAGGTAATTATTTACTGTGCATGCATGCAACTATCGGCTCCGTAAGGGGAAGTTTAAAGAACGGCCCTCACAGTTTCACAAGTTATTTAAATTTTCGCATATATAAGTAGAATCTTGCGTCTTAGAGTATTTTTACATATAGTGGGGTTACACGTCTTGTTTTTGTTATCAAGATGAAATTAAAGACCCAGAGTTCAACGCGGAAAGTTTACACATAGATGCAGTTTCTAGCGATTGTTTTTTATTGACGTTACGCTTTAAAAATATTTAAAAATACAATGGAATACAATTAAAACAACTATATTTCTAAATAGTTGTTAGAATATGCATTTAGTTCTGTATAACATATAGGCGGACAGTTACACTCTGGTGAGACTGATCGTATACAAACCTTCAACAGAGTCTTCACCGTACGCATATTTAACAAGACCCACAACTGACCTACGGAGTGATATAGATATGATACTGTTACGCAGACAACATTCTGCATCAGAAGACAGCAAATTGCTTATAAAAAGTGGTCTGCTGCATATGCGTCAAGCTAGCATGCATGTTGGTAACTAAAAAAACCGACTCGAAATAAATACAGAATAAGCGATACTCCAGGAAAACAAACCTTAGCATACTGTAGTGATAACACGCGTCGAAAAGAACATCCAAATTAATACGTATTTCCTCCCAGAAGTTTCTATGACTTATAGGCTATCAGTTTATAGCCTGGTCAAATAAAATATTCCTCTAAATCGCCAATACGACAATTACAATATTCATCTAAATCGCCAATACGACAATTACAATATTCCTCTTAATCGCCAATACGACAATTAAAATATCAATATTCCTCTAAATCGCCAATACGAAAATTACAATATTCCTCTAAATCGCCAATACGACAATTACAATATTCCTCTTAAACGCCAATACGACAATTACAATATCAATATTCCTCTAAATCGCCAATACGACAATTACAATATTAATATTCCTCTAAATCGCCAATACGACAATATTGATATTCCTTTAAATCGCCAATACGACAATTACAATATTCCTTTAAATCGCCAATACGACAATATTGATATTTCTCTAAATCGCCAATACGACAATTACAATATTCCTTTAAATCGCCAATACGACAATTACAATATTCCTCTAGATCGCCAATACGACAATTATAATATTACTCTAAATCGCCAATACGACAATTACAATATTCCTTTGAATCGCCAATACGACAATTACAATATTCCTTTAAATCACCAATACGACAATTACAATATTCTTCGAGATCGCCAATACGACAATTACAATATTCCTCTAAATCGCCAATACGACAATTACAATATTCCTTTAAATCGTCAATACGACAATTACAATATTCCTTTAAATCGCCAATACGACAATTACAATATTCCTTTTAAACGCCAATAAGACAATTACAATATTCCTTTAAATCGCCAATACGGCAATTACAATATTCCTTTAAATCGCCAATAAGTCAATTACAATATTCCTTTAAATCGCCAATACGACAATTCCAATATTCCTCTAAATCGCCAATACGACAATATTGATATTCCTTTAAATCGCCAATACGACAATTACAATATTCCTTTAAATCGCCAATACGACAATATTGATATTTCTCTAAATCGCCAATACGACAATTACAATATTCCTTTAAATCGCCAATACGACAATTACAATATTCCTCTAGATCGCCAATACGACAATTATAATATTCCTCTAAATCGCCAATACGACAATTACAATATTCCTTTAAATCGCCAATACGACAATTACAATATTCCTTTAAATCACCAATACGACAATTACAATATTCTTCTAGATCGCCAATACGACAATTACAATATTCCTCTAAATCGCCAATACGACAATTACAATATTCCTTTAAATCGTCAATACGACAATTACAATATTCCTTTAAATCGCCAATACGACAATTACAATATTCCTTTAAATCGCCAATAAGACAATTACAATATTCCTTTAAATCGCCAATACGGCAATTACAATATTCCTTTAAATTGCCAATAAGACAATTACAATATTCTTTTAAATCGCCAATACGACAATTCCAATATTCCTCTAAATCGCCAATACGACAATATTGATATTCCTTTAAATCGCCAATACGACAATTACAATATTCCTTTAAATCGCCAATACGACAATATTGATATTTCTCTAAATCGCCAATACGACAATTACAATATTCCTTTAAATCGCCAATACGACAATTACAATATTCCTCTAGATCGCCAATACGACAATTATAATATTCCTCTAAATCGCCAATACGACAATTACAATATTCCTTTAAATCGCCAATACGACAATTACAATATTCCTTTAAATCACCAATACGACAATTACAATATTCTTCTAGATCGCCAATACGACAATTACAATATTTCTCTAAATCGCCAATACGACAATTACAATATTCTTTTAAATCGTCAATACGACAATTACAATATTCCTTTAAATCGCCAATACGACAATTACAATATTCCTTTAAATCGCCAATAAGACAATTACAATATTCCTTTAAATCGCCAATACGGCAATTACAATATTCCTTTAAATCGCCAATAAGACAATTACAATATTCCTTTAAATCGCCAATACGACAATTCCAATATTCCTTTAAATCGCCAATGCGACAATTACAATATTCCTCTAGATCGCCAATAAGACAATTACAATATTCCTCTCAATCGCCAATACGACAATTACAATATTAATATTCCTCTAAATCGCCAATACGACAATTAAAATATTAATATTCCTCTAAATCGCCAATACGACAATCACAATATTGATATTCCTCTAAATCGCCAATACGACAATCACAGTATTGATATTCCTCTAAAACACCAATACGACAATCACAATATTGATATTCTTCTAAATCGCAAATACGACAATCACAAATTGATATTCCTCTATATCGCCAATACGACAATCACAATATTGATATTCCTCTAAATCGCCAATACGACACTATTTATATTCCTCTAAATTGCCAATACGACAATAACAATATTCCTTTAAATCGCCAATACGACAATTACAATATTGATATTCCTTTAAATCGCCAATACGACAATTACAATATTGATATTCCTTTAAATCGCCAATACGACAATTAAAATATTAACATTCCTCTAAATCGTCAATACGACAATTGCAATAGTAATATTCTTCTAAATTGCCAATACGACAATTACAATATTCCTCTAAATCGCCAATACGACAATTACAATATTCCTCTAAATCGCCAATACGACAATTACAATATTCCTCTAAATCGCCAATACAACAATTAAAATATTTCTCTAAATCGCCAATACGACAATTACAATATTCTTCTAAATCGCCAATACGACAATTGCAAGATTAACATGATGCTGAGTTTTGTTCAAGGATATCAATTATATTGTTATTGATTTGATGCATTTTCATCAAATGTGTGATTTTTGTAATGAAATACACATGTTGAGATACATGACAATTTAAATTAGATAAACGCCGTACCCTATTTCATTATCATTTACAACTTTACAGCCAGTCTAAATCAAATACCTACAAATTTGGACAGTGGTCAGGATCAGGTTAAAACAATCAAGTTATACTTGGCATAAATATATTTGCAGTATTATGTCCCAAGAATTAAAAAAAAACAGAAGTTCCTTCTTGAAAGCCAGAATTATTTACATACATACAAGATGAATGCAAAGCGTCAAAGAGAAGCCGCAATTGTTCATTGTTCATGTAAAAATAAGAAAAAAGAACATTTAAATCCACAAACAACTGTAGACGGTAATACGCTGACATATTTATCCCTTTAAAGACTGTTGTATACTTCAAATTAACTTCCTTTAAGCAATACAAGGATATTTACCTTGTGATTCGTATGAATAAGATTAATAAACATTGAAATTATATGAATGAAAACTATTATTTAAATTAGTAACAACATCAAAATCAAATTTAAGCCAAGATGAATGTGTACACATTTCATTAATTGTTTGTAGATACCCTAATGTATAGGTATGAATATAAAATTTATAAAGTTATAAACAAATTTTCATTTCAACGTACTAAGTCTGTGAATCTCACAGAAACACCCATTTCAATATACCAACATGTTAAAGTAAATTTAAGTATGAACCGTTTTTGTATGTACTGAAACTAGAAACGTCCGTTTGTGTATAAGTATATATTTCCAATATTTTGCGATTTTATATTGAGATTAGCTAACCCGGCACGACGTAAACTTTCCTCTACCAAATTGGTTGTTGTATGTGGGAAACGGTTAGCTGCTGAACATGTATTTAAATGTTTAACTGTGTTAAATATTTGTATTCCCTTTAAATTGTTTATTTAAATCGTCATACATGTGTATTATTAGACAAAGGTGTTAGACCAAATGGGAACTTAGTTAAATTGTGCGTATATACTTCAAATTACCTCCCTTAAAGTACTACCAGGATTTTTTTCTTGTGATTCGTATGAATAAGTTTGATAAACATTAACATTTCAACTAGACGGCAACATTTATTTGAAACAGATATTTCTGTGGTTTATATATGTTCATGTCTGCATTTCTTCATCTAGAATTACTGCGTAATATATGATAGCATGTAAGGAACGGAATGGCATTAATGCCGAGCATGAGGGTAAACAACGCCAAACAACAACAACAATAAACAGATTACATTTACTGCGTGCCTTCTCTTGTTCATGGTTCCCGATTTAACATACTATCGAACTAAAAAAAGCGTATGAGGCAGGTAACCAATTCAGTTTACTGTTTAGACAAGATACAGTATGAATTTCGCTTAAATAAAAATGTACATATATTCAATTAATATACTGGCCTTTGTCTTTTGTTTTTAATTTGTAAAACTCACACATGTATATAGAGTTTAAAAGGGATCTTTTAAAAGTCATTAACTTAAATTAATGTACTTAGTAAGGACAAAGAGAAATCAAGATATGTGGTCACGCTGGCAGATCTAAATATTCTCCTTGTTCGAAATTTCTAAGCATCCTTACAGGAAGCCGCCTCCTGGCGGCTTCCAATAAACCATAATGAAGACCTTCCCCCCCCCCCCCCCCCTCCTCCCACCCACACACACACACACAAATAAAATTAAAGCACTGTAAGTGCTAATGGTATAGGGGAATATGTTGAAAATATATGGCATAGATAATATGGACAAACATTGTTGAAACAATAAACAATGACCTTTAAAACAAACTAAACCAAAAATGTGTTGTGAAGCAACACATACTGCCTGCCAATAACATATACCTTATTTATCAAAGTTTGGCCCTTTGCTTGTATAAAGAAAATAAATCAAGAAGGACAAGAGATTGACAAAAAAAAACGAGCAGCGACCCTTAATTAAAATATTTCCAGTTCAGAAATCACTAAAGATCCACAATGTATATTGTAATCATGCTGATAAATGAAAGACATTCGAAAGCATGCTAGAGTAATGTTGTTTTTTTGCACTGCACATCTGTAGCTCTGAGTTCCCTATACACCAAGTCTTAAATTGATACATTGGACATCTATTGAGACAATAACCGAAGAAATGAAAAAATGAGTTTACACCTAAAAAACCAGATCAGATTTGTGTTCAAAATATTGTATCGATCTCCTAATCCCAATGTATACGTGTGACGACTTTGAAATGGAACCGCGAAACAGAAACAAAGTTTTGACCCATTAATGCAAACCGTAACGGACAGACGGACGGATAGATGAACACAAAGACGGACAGACAGTCAGTCGCTCCGGACAAAGTACACAGCTTGGGGAAGCACTCATTAACGAACAAAGGCATTTCATGGAACGCATGTGTTGCATGCGAAAGTCATATAAAAAGTGAGAACATGGAAAGACAAAAATATACACACTCCAAACGCAGCATGTTAAAGTTATGGTAATGGTGCACTGCAAATCTGTAGGTAATAAGTTACCTACAAACCAAGTTTGAAATGGATACAATGGAAATTAATTGAGACCATCGCTTAACTAAATAAGGAATAATGGAGATAACTAAAATAAACAGAGTTATGTACCTAGTACTTTGCCTTTCTCCTGATCACACGGTATAAATGTGACCACTTTGAAATAAATCTGCCATACAGTAACAACGTGTTGACCAATACATCCAATCCATGACGGACGGACGAATGCACATTCAGGCAGACAGCCGGCCAGACGCCGGTAATATCTCCAAGCTTAACAGACAGAGACAACTCATAAAGTATTACAGAAGTCGTACAAGGTTAATTTACAAAAACCTATTTAGACTACATTTCTAGTTTATTTGTCAACAGATACATCAAGGACTAGATTACACGTTGATGGACGTTGAGTCTTCAATTAACGCAAATGCATATACATTATAAATTGTATCCCAAAATCGCTAGAAGCGCCTCAATTATAAAATAAATAATGACCTTACGGTTATAACTCGTGTGTATGTTGGCATTTTCGGCCAAATTTCTTTCCGACATTTGACAAAGGTCAATGCCACATGCGTCATTCGTCTTTCTCCAATGGGCTAAGTCTATGTGGAAAAGCAGCCAGTTGCTTGGGAAGATTGTTGTGTGGAGTAATGGTGTGAGAAAACCAGGAAATACATTTGTTGGTGAACTGGCCGCCGTGGTATAACTGAGGAAACGTTAAAAACGGCGTTAACCCCAATCAATCAATGTTGAAATGAACTTATCTCTAATTTGTAGATTTAATTTCTATTTCCTATTTTGAATAGTGATGAAAACATTGTGGAATAAGACAAACTTGCTGATTATCATTTATCTGTTAAGGTTAGTCAAATGTGTCTAAAAGGGGCAACGGTTAAAATAATAACTGTAGACTGCAAAAGTGTTTATCGTGACCCATTTCCTCTTTTTCCACAAAGGTTTCAACTATATATTTGTCCCCGTGATGTAAGGCAACATTGCTCGTTATCATTCATCTCTAGCATGTTATTCAAAATGTGTCGAGTAAAAGAATGTCCATAGTAATATGTTCAAATATGAAAGGAATTAATTTGAAATGTGTTTGAAAGCATTGTGTGAAAAGAAGGAATTGCTCATTGTCAGCAATAGCTCCATTTTCAACAATACTGTCAATATTCGAACTGTTATAGTATCACGGAAAGGGTTCCGCTTCCATGGGGAGGATGTAACCATTTTCCGCTTACAGATGTGCAGCAGACGACAATCGAAAACATTGTGACAAAAGGAGAAATTTCTTATCGTAGGCAATTTCTACTTTTGCCACAATGGTTTCAACTCCTTTCAATAATTTGATTTACAGTGATTTGCACATTTCTCTATATAAGTCGACTGTTGTAAACTAATGGGGTCACAGCACGATCGACGTTACCTAACACCACTGACATTGAGGTCAATCATAGTTCAGAGTGTGTTTCACGCGTTGGAACTGTTTTGTCTCATTAATTAATGCAAGCGGAGGGTTTTTCGTGATTCGGTCGAACCAATGAAATCGTTGAAAAGGCAGATTATAACTAATCAAAACTTTATTTTGGCGTATGAATTCAATTATGTGGACTGTGGTTGCAGCCGTAATACAACTTTTCGAAAGCAGGCCGAGTATGGGATAGTGGCGAAACGCCCCTATCCCAAAAACAACACCCTAATATTGTCAATTGCTCAATACTTATTTAAATACAGCACGCATTCGAACGTGACTACACATTTAAACTTGAATACTATTCATCAATGTACAGACATCAATACGACTTTAAGGTCATTCCTCAACGGTCGTTGTAGATCCTTAGTGTGTTTAAAGTACGCAACCAAGTTGTAAACAATCAGTTTTCAAAACATGTATCATCAAGAAAATATGGCCGACCCGCGATGACTCGACGCCGAGAAGGGACTTCGAGTTATCGACATATCAAGTGATCCTAATATGTATGCCTAATTAGTTCATGTAATTACAGCTTCATATTTCATAAATTCATAAATGGCTCTTAATAGAAAACCAGGCCAGTGGTAACATATCAAAAACAACACCGCAGCAGCTGTTCAGAGTGCTCGTCTGGACAATCAGAACTATTCTTACACCGTTTTCAAAGGACAGATCCGTTCCAAGAATTATTTCGATGTTAACGATTTATTTGAATTATCTGCAAACTACTACAGAGGGAACTTGCACAATACGTACCGTTTTACGATTCCATATTACTACAACTAAGCTTGCACTAAATTCACTATTTTAAGCTTTTTTAAGCTTTTATTTTTATGTTACTGCACAGTTTGAACGTGAACTATATTTGCTGTTTAACGCTAATATTTTACAAAAGTGGGGGTTTGCAATATATTAACTGTTGAACGCTTTTCGTGGGAACATGCACTATATGCCTATTTGCGGTTTTACGCTTATATATTACAACAGTGAGAACTTGCACTATATTTGCGGTTTTACGCTTATATATTACAACAGTGAGAACTTGTGCTATGTTTAGTGTTTTACTCTTACATTTTACAAGAGTGGGAACTTGCACTTTATTTGTTTGTTTGGTTATTGTATTTACCCTCGCCGTGAATAATTAACTAGTCGGCGAGCAGACAAAAGTTAGATACACTGGAGTCCGGGTTCGATACCCTAACTTTTTCCGAAAAGACCCATTGGTCCTTGTACGTGCCCGGTGTATAGCACCGATACACGTGAGGTTATTTTCCTCGAAAGGACCAGTACTTGACCTCTATTTGACAGTCCAGTGTGTTAACCACTGGACTACCCCGCCACTCCTTGCACTTTATTTACTGTTTTACAACAATGGGAACTTGCACCAAAAGTATATATAAACTGTTTTACGCTTATATTTTACAACAATGGGAACTTGTATTATTAGTCGCCGGGCAGAAGCCCGCGACTTCTATTTTTAATAGATTTTCGGAAAAGACATGGGAGGAGTTATTATTAGATTATTTCTTTTTAAATGTCTATAACATATTACAATTGTGTTTGTTTAAAAACACTAAGTTATGTCACATCTAAAATGAAATAAATATTCCGATATTTTAAGTATTTGCATTTTCTTTATTTTGACTCGCATTCATGTTTTTTTGTTTTATTTACGAAGACATTTCAGTCCCTAGTAGACTTGCAGCAGACTGTTATGTGTCAATATCGATATAAAAATCACGTCAAATTCTCCTTTAAAATAGCAATTTTAACTTACTGAGTGTTCTTTTCATGTTCAAAGAGATGTCTTGATTTGTGAAGAATGCATTTTATAATGTTTATCCATGTATATCTAAAATATGAACTGTTTCTAAGCTAAAACTGTTGATCGCTAATACCAACCGCGTAGATCAATCTCCTTTGCAGAAACCCGCTCTTTACACTCACTTACAAATAGTAAATTATAGGTGATTTAAAATGTTGATTTGGTTTGAAACAAATAAAAAAGAACAAACCGAGATAAAACTGACAATTTTGAATGTGTCGTTAGATTCCCTAAAGGCATTTTGCTTCCGATATGCATATTGCTATGCATCATTGACACAAGGGCGCTCATCATAATATAATTTTAAAACATGAGTAGTTTGTTATTTTCATTATAAAAAAGGAATGCAAAAAATGCAAGTTATGATATGATAGATTTTCACTTGACCCCACCCCTGATGTTCCAATATTCTCCTCAGTTGATAACTGTTTATTCAGCTACTATAATGTAAGTGTTATGCATAACTGCAGTATGGATTTCCGGCGACATTGATACGTTGCATCAACTATCTCTTGTACTTACTGATTTACGCTTATACATTACAACAGTGGGAACTTGTATTATACTTCCTGATTTACGCTTATACATTACAACAGTGGGAACTTGTATTATACTTCCTGATTTACGCTTATACATTACAACAGTGGGAACTTGTATTATACTTACTGATTTACGCTTATACATTACAACAGTGGGAACTTGTATTATACTTCCTGATTTACGCTTATACATTACAACAGTGGGAACTTGTATTATACTTACTAATTTACGCTTATACATTACAACAGTGGGAACTTGTATTATACTTCCTGATTTACGCTTATACATTACAACAGTGGTAACTTGTATTATACTTACTAATTTACGCTTATACATTACAACAGTGGGAACTTGTATTATACTTCCTGATTTACGCTTATACATTACAACAGTGGGAACTAGCCTGTTCTAACGAATGGATACCGTCGATGATAGCTTCCATACAGATGGCTGGACTGTTTCTTGGACATTTTATCAGTGGTCATTTAGCCGACAGATTCGGACGGAAAGTACCGTTGATGCTTTCACTGATACTGATGCTGATATTTAATATTGCTGCATTCTTTGCACAATCGTGGATAGTTCTGGCTGTGGCGCGTGCTATAGTGGGTAAGTGCATTATGAGAGATAATAGAAGGGCTCTAGAAGATCAAATATATTGCAATTCTGAATAGGTGTAGATAGTGGTCGGCCTCCGCTTTAATATAATCTGATCCGAATTGATAATTATTTATCAGACGTAACTATGCACTTGCTACGTCTGACCAATATTTACTCTTGGTAACTACATTGTTTTTACTTTCTTAATACAACGCTCTTGTGATCATTTGACGAAAGCGTACATTATCAATGTGATTGTCCGATGAGATCATTCTCAAAGTTGTCTACTTTGAAGTTATCTGATAAAAATAACTTGAACATTTGAAGACTCAGTATGAAACAGAGTTTAAAACATTGTGGAAAAAAGAGAATTTGATCGTTTTAACAAATTATCTTGTGTGGACCATGCTTTCACATAAGTGCTGCCGTGTATACGTCTCATGCCGTGTATACGTCTCATGCCGCATGTATATCACGGAACTAAAACAATGGAACACTAGAAGTATAGTCAAACCTGTGCTAAAGACCACTTTTGTTCAGCAATTCTCTGTCTGGCAACCATACGATTAATTTCCCATTTACTAACTGTCTGCATAAATTACCATGTAATTAAAAACCACCTGTGTTTAAATACCAGATAGTTGGTCTTTAATCACAGGTTGCACTGTATATTGTGTACTTACAAACATGTGAGTAATGGTCATATATAACTGGTTAACTAGCCCAGTAAGGTTATTCGTAGCTATATTCAGCACATAAAAAATGAATTATCAACATAAAAGCTATTTAACTTGAGCCAAAAATGTATTGTTTATTTAGATTTAACATAAGTATAGTGAACATGTATTGACTGCGATGACGATTATATATATCCAATGACTCATTGTAGAAAATATGTAGACCTGCTTGAAAAGGCAGGGGTTAGTTAAAATTTATTTATCTTACATCGATTGCGAAACAAGCTTTTAGCTTATATTAATAACGCTCGATGTATGCTTCCTGGAGTCTTAACTTGTATGGGTTGGTTTGTAAACACTGCGATACGGGATATTTGGAACATACATACAGGTACTGTACTTACTTAATAAGCAAGTGCAGTAGTCCAGTAATGTATACCTGTGTCCGTGATCAACTAATACATACACAATATAATTTGAAAGGTTTTTCGTTGTTTGGAAATAGTGCCCCAAATAGTGCACCTTTAACCCTTTCCCACATACAATAAATTTGCAGCATGAACAAATATGGTTATGCATATGGTAAACCTCTCTGATTAACCCATATTAAAACATTGTGATCAAAGGAGAAATTGTTCAAAACGCGCCATACAGTTTTTAACTCTATATCATACTTAAACTCTCGTTTATGAAAAGTGTTCACACTTTTGCAAGTATGTTTTTGAAGTCGTCAAATGCCGACTTCTTGTATGTGGGAAAGGGTTGAATAAAAATTGAATGAGGGACTTCAATTGGAAACATTGTGGCAAAAGGAGTATTGCTCATCATTTCTCCTTTTGCCACAATGCTTTCAAAACCCGTGTGCTGCAGAGGCGTCATTAAATGTTTATATGTTGGGGATGGTTTATAGCCCTTTTCTTCTCTTACAGGCTGTGGGATGGCTTTTTATCTAACCATACAGTATACACTGGTAGCAGAAGTATCGCTCGTCCAATGGCGTTCTCTCAATATATATAGCCCTTCGTGGGCCATCCAGCTGTCACTGTTCGCACTTCTGGCGTACCTTGTACCCAATTGGAGGACACTGTCCCTCATATCAGGGCTATCATGTGTTCCGTTTATAGTCACATGGTTGTGAGTATCTTTCCTACTCTTGCGCTTTGTGACTTAAAAACAGGAATGTTTATTACACGAAGAAGTTTTTTCTAAATGCCAATATGAACAAAACTAAACATGCAATATAAAGCTTGCAGGATTTTCTACGAATACTAGCATGAATGTGCTCTTCATAAAATACAATATTTAAATATTAGAATGCTGATGTGGAAATAATAGCATGTATTGGGTACCTATGACCTGGGACGTAGATACGTCCCTCCTATGACCTAACATTATTTTTTCTAAATGCCAATATGAACAAAACTAATCGAGCAATGTACAACGTGCAGGTTTTCTACGAATACTAGCATAAATGTTCTCTTCACAAATAGCATGCTCTTATAATGATTTTTTTTTTTCAAAGAATATTTGCATTTATTGCTTCCTTGCGTATTTAATCAATATGCACTTGTTTTAACCATGTAATATAGTGTCCCTGTTTTAACACAAAACGTTTGTTACAAACTAAATTGTGAATCTTTATTTGAATGTTAAAGTATATACTATATATATCTCGATCGGCTATCTAAGGAAGTTCCATAGTTGTTCAATATGTTCCCCCAGTCGCGGCACTACGATCATGGTGGAGTGCCCTTGGGCAAGGCACATTTTCTAGCCTAGTACTGGTTTGTTTACCCAGGGATCATGAATAATTAAATTTAATTGCGCGCTAAATGACCTTAGCTGTCGATGCGCCATAAAACAATATACATTCATTCATTCATTCAATATGTTCATGTTTCATCACAGTTTTATTCCCGAGAGTTTTCGATGGTATTTATCTCACGACAAACACGCTGAAGCCAAGAAAGTGATAGATCGTATTGCACGATGTAACGGGAAGTCGCCGCCACGGGAATTAACTCTTGAAAGCCACTTAATCAAGGAAGATAACTCAGCAAAGGGAGATGATAAACACTATTCCGTTATTGATCTATTTAGACACAGAGCATTACGGAAAACAACATTGATCAGTATATTAAACTGGTAAATAGACCTATTGATTATTGTAAATACAGATAAGCTTGGACATTTCAAATGATGTGGTGTTAACTTGTAATTACATGGATTACTCAACACCATTGACCTGATATGACCTTTGTTCAAACATATTAATTATTATGACGTAACACCTTTTCATAGAATATGTCATTTGATTTATGAAAATACACTCATTATGATGAATTACACGCAGTTTAAATTAATATAATACATTGACAACATTATTATCAACATTTCCAAAAACAGGTCAGGATCAGTTCAATCATGTTCAATGCATTTGTATTAAGTGATGTAAGAGTAATGATTTGTATTAAGGGATGTAAGAGTAATTATTTGTATTAAGGGATGTAAGAGTAATTATTTGTATTAAGGGATATAAGAGTAATGATTTGTATTAAGGGATGTAAGAGTAATTATTTGTATTAAGGGATGTAAGAGTAATGATTTGTATTAAGGGATGTAAGAGTAATGATTTGTATTAAAGGATGTAAGAGTAATGATTTGTTTTAAGGGATGTAAGTGTAATGATTTGTATTAAGGGATGTACGAGTAATTATTTGTATTAAGGTATGTACGAGTAATTATTTGTATTAAGGTATGTACGAGTAATGATTTGTATTAAGGGATGTAAGAGTAATGATTTGTATTAAGGGTAATAAGAGTAATTCTTTGTATTAAGTGATGTAAGAGTAATGATTTGTATTAAGGGATGTAAGAGTAATGATTTGTAGTAAGGGATGTAAGAGTAATGATTTGTATTAAGTGATGTAAGAGTAATGATTTGTATTAAGGGATGTAAGAGTAATTATTTGTATTAAGAGATGTAAGAGTAATGATTTGTATTAAGAGATATAACAGTAATAATTTGTATTAAGGGATGTAAGAGGAATGATTTGTATTAAGGGATGTAAGAGTAATGATTTGTATTAAGGGATGGAAGGGTAATGATTTGTATTAAGGGATGTAAGAGTAATGATTCGTATCAAGGGATGAGTATATAATTTGTATTAAGGGATGTAAGAGTAATTATTTGTATTAAGGGATGTATGAGTAATGATTTGTATTAAGGGATGTAAGAGTAATGATTTGTATTAAGGGATGTATGAGTAGTGATTTGTATTAAGGGATGAAAGAGTAATTATTTGTATTAAGGGATGTAAGAGTAATTATTTGTATTAAGGGATGTATGAGTAATGATTTGTATTAAGGGATGTAAGAGCAATGATTTGTATTAAGTGATGTAAGAGTAATGATTTGTATTAAGGGATGTAAGAGTAATTATTTGTATTAAGGGATGTAAGAGTAATGATTTGTATTAAGTGATGTAAGAGTAATGATTTGTATTAAGGGATGTAAGAGTAATGATTTGTATTAAGGGATGTAAGAGTAATGATTTGTATTAAGGGATGTAAGAGTAATGATTTGTATTAAGGGATGTAAGAGTAATGATTTGTATTAAGGGATGAAGAGTAATGATTTGTATTAAGGGATGTAAGAGTAATGAGTTGTATTAAGGGATGTAAGAGTAATGATTTACATTAAGGGATGTAAGAGGAATGATTTGTATTAAGGGTTGTAAGAGTAATGATTTGTATTAAGGGATGAAGAGTAATGATTTGTATTAAGGGATGAGTAATGATTTGTATTAAGGGATGTAAAAGTAATTGTTTGTATTAAGGGGTGTAAGGGTAATGATTTGTATTAAGGGATGTAAGAGTAATGATTTGTATTAAGGGATGTAAGAGTAATGATTTGTATTAAGGGATGAGTAATGATTTGTATTAAGGGATGTAAGAGTTATGGTTTGTATTAAGAGATGTAAGAGTAATGATTTTTATTAAGGGATGAGTAATGATTTGTATTAAGGGATGTAAAAGTAATTATTTGTATTAAGGGATGTAAGGGTAATGATTTGTATTAAGGGATGTAGGAATAATGATTTGTATTAAGGGATTGAAGGGTAATGATTTGTATTAAGGGATGAGTAATGATTTGTATTAAGGGATGTAAAAGTAATGATTTGTATTAAGAGATGTAGAAAGAATGATTTGTATTAAGGGATGTAAGATTAATCATTTGTATTAAGGGATGTAAGAGTAATGATTTGTATTAAGGGATGTAAGAGTAATGATTTGTATTAAGGGATGTAAGAGTAATTATTTGTATTAAGGGATGAAGAGTACTGATTTGTATTAAGGGATGAGTACTGATTTGTATTAAGGGATGTAAGAGTAATGATTTGCCACTGTTTGAACATTCGTTATTGCGATAGCATGATCGGATTTTTGAAATTTGAATAGATCTAACAATTAATACTTAAAAAATACCTTTGACTAATTAACGAAACGTTCAGAGCAAAACCTGATAATTGTTGGAAATGCCTTACGGTTGGTTTTCGCAGAGCGCCGCTTAATATCAATCATTAGCATAACGTACATGTATCTTTATCACATTAGTGGCTTGTTTAAATACAATACACAGAGTAAGATTAAACTAATAGTCGACCTTGCACGGCGATCAGGATAAGGTTAATAGTGTTACGTTATTAGTCGCCGGGCAGAAGCCCGCGACTTCTATTTTTAATAGGTTTTCGGAAATGACATGGGAGGGGGGATTAGTATTAGAAAGAAACACATTTAGATGTCTTGAACATATTACAATTGTGTTTGTTTAAAAACACTAAGTAATGACACATCTAAAATGAAATAAATATTCCGATGTTTTAGGTATTTTCAGTTTCTTTATTTTGACTCGCATTTATGTTTTTTTGTTTTATTTACGAAGACAAAACAGTCCCTATTTGCTAGAATGAAATACTGTATTTTACACTATATACTACATGTAACCAAAAGGCTATAATAACAAACCTTTACGTCGCACAGTCTAATGTTGTTTACATACGCGCACCTGCTGATGAAAATGACGTCGAATATTCTCCTTCTAATGGCAATTTTAACTTACTGAATGTTATTTTCATGTTCAAAGAGATGTCTTGATTTGTGAAGAAGGCATTTTATAATGTTTATCCATGTATATCTAAAATATGAACTGTTTCTAAGCTAAAACTGTTGATCGCGTGACTCGCGAATACCAACTGCGTAGATCAATCTCCTTTGCAGAGAGCCGCTCTTTACATTCACTTACAAATAGTAAATCATATGCGATTTAAAATGTTTATTTTAAAGAAAAGAACAAACCGAGATAAAACTGGTTTTAATAGAAAAATTACTTTGAACGAACAATCTCTGCCTATAAAGAGAGTTTCAAAAACGACACCTCTGCGAATAAGAAAGAATCGGGTCTTTCGTACAAAATTATTTCGTCCTTGACAATCTTGACAATTTTAAATGTGTCATTTAATTCCCTAAAGGCATATTGCTTCAGATCTGCATATTGTTATGCATCATTGACACAAGGGCGCTCATCATAATATAATTTTAAAACATGAGTAGTTTGTTATTTTCATTATGAAAAAGGAAGGAAAGAATTAAAATAAATTAACATGTTGTATGTCTCAGTTTATGTTCGAAATTAAGTTTAAATTATACAACAATTTCAATGAGATTTAACTGTTTAGTTGATATTATATTTCGAAGGTGGTCTAATTTATAAATATTGAACTACATTTCAACATTTGTTAAAGTATGATATAATTAGGATGCCAAGCTAATATCATCTTTAGAAAAAGAGAAAACTCATGTCTTCAGCGATTTAACCCTTATCTCATTGTTTTAAAGTAGATTGCTGCAAAGGTGTCCACTGTTGACTTTAATAGAGGAAAGGTAAAATGACGTGCTATTGCATGCAAATCCTAAATTGTCTGTTTTGTGGTTTTATTGAAAAATAATAAAATTCAAATATTCTGACAAACATCTTGAAAAGTGTATGTGGAATTCACAAATCTTATAATTATTCCTTAATGAAGCACTGTATACATACTAAGACTAATGATTGGCAAGATTACTCATTTCCATTACTGTTTATGATCAATAATTACTTGGTTGTGTGTATGGTCAACCTACTTTGGAATGGAAATTGATCATAAACAATGAAAAGGCTTCAATTATCATTCACTTTGTTTACAAAACAATGCAAGTTATGATATATTTTTATTTGACCCCACCCCTGATGTTCCAATTTGCCCCTCAGTTGATAACTGTTTATTCAACTACTATAATGTTAGTGTTATGCATAACTGCAGTATGGATTTCCGGCGACAACTTTCTCTTGTATGTTTATCGTTCCAGGTTTTCGTTGGGAGTTACGGGTTATGGCATATCGTTTGGTTTACAAGCCTTATCCGGGAGTTTTTTCCTTAACCTGTTTATGTTTAGTGCTATTGAAATCCTTCCTAAATTGTCAACGAGCTTTTTCAGTAACAGGTAATAATCTAGCCCAACCCTTAACATGTTCGATCTCCGGTTGGGCCATACTTACTTCATAAGTTGTACCAATGGCTTCCCTCTTTGACATTCAGGGTTGTGGGGACAGCATTACAACTGATCCGAGGGTGTCAGGATAAATAAGATGGGTACACACAAAGGTAATATGGGTAATTCATGTAGTTTAGACAGGGCACACACACTATCATGTGACTGAATACTGATGAAAGGTGCGTTGGACCAAGTTGAAATATTCCTTAGCCTCCTGAATACATTCAACAGGAACATTGCCCTTGATTTTAATAAACTCATGTATGTTCAGGGCGTTGTTTCTGCTAATAAATGACACCTTTATAGCGGACAATGTTAATGACTGAACAAATGTGCAAGCTGATATTGATTTGTGTTGTTTGCAAATGATGTTTAAAGTATTGAAAAGCAAATCTGCAGCAGACTACATGTACTTTGAAAATATTTTGGTAAACATATAGAATAATAGAATATATTTGAAAAAATTGTGGCAGTAGGAGCAATATCTTATCATGAGTAATTCCCTCTTCTGCAAAAATGCTATCAAAAGTCGTCTGATGAGTCACCATCTGGGAAAAACAATTAAAGTCGCGTGCAAAAGGAAAAGGTCACACTCAACAACGTGTTAATGTCGCGTGCAGAAGAATATGTAGATCAAGATCAGAATGTGTGGATGCGAACGTCGATCTGGAATTACACAGGTCTTGACCATCTAAAGAATGGTTTCCTGTAGGGGTATTATAAAACACTTTAAACACGTGTTGTTGTTTGTATTCGAGCCGTTCTACGAGAAAACCAACATTATTGACTCTGCGTAAGGTATCGACCCAGATCAGTCTGCGCAGTCCTCGGGGTGATAGATGTATAGAGTAATGACAGAAGGCGAGCAGTTTATGTCCGGGTAAGCCTGCGCGGTATGCTTAGGCTGATCCGGATCGATACCTTACGCAGAGTCAATAATGTTGGTTTTCTCGTGGAATGGCTCGAATACAAACACAACAACACGTGTTTAAAGTGTTTTATAATACCCCTACAGGAAACCCTGTTGGTTTTCTCGTAATTCGGCTCATGAAATCTTTACTGTAGGGATAAATAAATGTCCTCACGTTGATCTAACAGTATTCGAATCATATAACCGTACTTACTGTTTTTTTATACATAGATTCGGCCGCAAGAGAACCTCTATATCAATATTCACGTTAATTGCGGTATCATCCCTGGCTGTGGGTATTGTGCAATATATTGGTAGGTATAACTCTACTACATTGACCTGATCCTGACCGGGTGTGCATATGATCGGTGCTCCATGAGGATAAACAGTTTCGTAATTTGTACATGTGTCTGAAAAATGACCTTCCTCCGTATTCATGCTGATGCTCCTAATGGACACAGAAGGCTCTGAACATTCTAGAACATTCTATAACTAATAAACGAATGCTTCGGCGCGGATATGCTGACTGATCTGGGTATACATTGATCATATATGCGGGTTGTTTTCATAGCTTATACATTTTTATCAAATATGTGACTTGAAATTATGAAAAATACACATGGTTTGAAAAATGAGACAAAGTTAAAAATAAGCGTAAGCTATGATTGTACGTATTAAGACGATTCTGTTTAGGGGGTCTTATTGCATCTGCGTACAGTGAAAACTTCTTAAGGCAGTCAATGAGGTAGAGCGTCGGTCTCTTGTATCAAAGGTCCCGGGCTCGAATCCCGTGATGAGCGGGTTATTCCTTTGGGATTTGTTCACACAAACGGTGCGAATACTGGTTAATTATCCAGGAAGCAGACATAGAGCGTGATTAATATAAGCTTAAAGCTTGTTTCGAAATCGATGTAAAATAAATAAGTTTAAACTAATGAAATCTACTTTTAATATTCGCTACTCCGAAAATCTTAAATGTTCGGTTACGTTATAATTACGTGTAAATTTACACTTGCCAAATGTAACTTTTCTCTAGGCCGAACCAAAAGTTAATGGCTGATTTCTAAGGTGAATCTCGGTCAATCGAATCAAATCAGAATGTTACATGTCCGCATATGTACAAAATAAAGCTTTGTGAATCACGTGACAAACCCCTAGAAGTGTAGCAGCTCGTTTTTTCCACTCAAATCACAAATGCGATATTATCTTTCAGACATGGACGAGGAATTAAGAGGCCGACTTACCTTTGCATTTGCTATGCTGTGTTATACATGTAACGGCATGTCGTGGGGAGCAGTACAGACCATAACCCTGGAGCTATATCCCACTGTCGTGAGGTGGGTCCACGCTACATTTTGAGATCGTCTGTTTTTAGATGAAAAAAGTCGGGCAATTGTGATGCCCTTGGCGTCGTCGTCTGCTTCTGCGTCTGCGTCGTCACAAAACTTTAACCTTACCTCATAACTCAAAAAACGTTCAATTTTCAAATAAACAATCGTACATATGTTCCTAGGAACAATACGCATGTCTTTACCAAGTTACATAACTGGTTTTAATAAGTATTCAGTAATGCCTCTTATAACCCGCGAAGACCCAAATCAGACTTGTCGTCTGCACGGCCTGATCAGAGTTATATCTTTTCCGTGATCTTCTTATAAGGGCATCCATGAAGCGACGACGAATCTGATCGTTGTCGCACTTATCACCTTTTTAGGAAACATTTAATCCGCAATAGAGATGAAAGCCTTGTGGAAAAAGGAGAAAATGATTATTATGAACAATTGTTCTTTTTGATTTTTCGTATACCATTTCATCTTTTTTATTATTTTCATTTTACAGAAATATAGGATATGGGTTCCTTAACATGTGTGCGAGAGTCGGAGCAATTATAGCGCCTCAATTCGCGTTTCTGGTAGGTTTATTGTTTATTTATTGATTGATCATGGTTTAACGCCGTTTTCAACATTTCAGACATCTCACTCTGGCCAGTTCTTCTTCCAATGTGTTTCCTAGCTTTCTCACATCAGTCCTACAGACAACAAGAGTGTCAACCAGTTTTTAAAGGCTTTTTCTCTCATCACATCAGTCCTCCAGACAACAAGAGTGTCAATGAGGGAAGCCACTACTACCATTGTTAAAGGCTTTGGTATGGCAAGTCCAGGGATCGATCCCTGCTATCTCGCTCTCGAGGCGGAGGCTTTAACAAATACACCACTGAGGAACACATAACAACATGAACCGTTAAAAGTGTGTTTGCTAAACAGGGAATTGCTATACGAAGGTCTTCTTTAGCACAGGTTTGACTGTATATTGTTATTTGTATATTACAGGACACCCAGATAGTCGGTTTTATGTACTTCTTCATCAGCGGTATCGCCACTATGTGTGCTACAGGGACCGCCTTCCTGCGTGAAACAAACCGTGTAGATTTGGTAGATAACATATAATAACAGAAAATGCAAAGTGGATTACTTCTACACCGCAATAATTACTATATCAGTGCAGTTAAGCCTATCCCTATTACAGCCGAATTGTGACGCACCAGAAGAAACACTATTGCAAACGGAGAAATATATCAATTTGCGATCAGTGAAGATCCAGATTAGCGAGTGCATCCGCATAGTCTGATCTTAATTTGCATTGTTTGCCAATTAGTAATATAATAATTCAAGAAACGTCTGTTGCTGCAGTATCCATTTGGATTCTTATCATTAATGCGCAGACGGTTTTATTTACACGTGTATTAAAAACCTTGAGGTTGATTTTTATAAAGAACAGAACATTCTGTGTGATTTAAACATCATATATTTCGTGTTCTAGAAAGACCAACTGTATACGTATATCGAGTGGTTGGCGTGAAACGGTTGTAACTAAAATTGGTATTTTTTTTTAACAAGGTTAATCACAAGTCTTTTATAAGCGTAAAATAATTTTTCTTGGTAAACAATGGAAATTTAGGTGCCATTGCTCGTTCTGAGCAATTGCACCTAAATTTGCATTGTTTACAAGGGGTCAAAATTGCCCCTAAACCATGGTTTTCAAAATAGGTTTTTAGTTACAACCGTCTCACGCCAAGCCCTCGATATATGCTGATTGAATCATGTTTGTGTAGATGCGTTAGTGTATGTAATAAAATTCGTTTCTTAAGTTGAGTTTATTATTCTAATATGTTTAGTTAACTTTAAAACCTTACCTTATTTTCCATAAATCAGGAAGGATCTTGCAACTGGTAACTGTCGATATATATACTGGATTGCAGTGTTACGCTGTTTTCGCCGAGGGTATTCGTGGATTGGAGTGTTACGCTGTTTTCAACATTTGTTCAGTTATATCACGGCGGCAAGCTTAACCCTTTCCCACATACAATAAATCTGCAGCAACGACGTTGAAAACATACCCGAAAAAAATGGAAACTCCCTTTAAATGAAAGGACAATAATTGAATAGAGTTGAAAACACAGTGACAACACGATTTCGAAAAGTCGCCTGCTGCAGAGGCCTCAGAAAGCGTCTATATGAGGGAAAGGGTTTACAAATTATTCATGGCTTTTTAGCACCTGTACCTCACACAGCAACTAGTTACCTTTCCATACTCACTTTTCCAGCCCATGTTCATGGAAGACTGTAACGGGGTATAGGTATAAATATCAGCGTTGCTGTAGAAGCCGGCTTTTATAGCGCTGTTGGAAGAGTGGTTGACCTTTTCTTAAAGTTAAGCAACGTTCATCGCGGATAGTGCCTGGATGGATTAACCGCGATGGCTTACCTCCGGTACACGTTACAAGACATATGACGAAGACGTTAGAACTGGGCCACTCTCTTTTATATTTTCGTTTCGAAGAACGCAACCGGAGCTTTACAACTGGGCCACTCTCTTTCATATTTTTGTTTAGAAAGACGAGACCGGAGCTCTACAACTGGGCCACTCTCTTTCATATTTGTGTTTAGAAAGACGAGACCGGAGCTTTACAACTGGGCCACTCTCTTTCATATTTTTGTTTAGAAAGACGAGACCGGCGCTTTACAACTGGGCCACTCTCTTTCATATTTTTGTTTAGAAAGACGAGACCGGAGCTCTACAACTGGGCCACTATCTTTCATATTTTTGTTTAGAAAGACGAGACCGGAGCTTTACAACTGGGCCACTCTCTTTCATATTTTTGTTTAGAAAGACGAGACCGGAGCTCTACAACTGGGCCACTATCTTTCATATTTTTGTTTAGAAAGACGAGACCGGCGCATTACAATTGGGCCACTTTCTTTCATATTTTTGTTTAGAAAGACGAGACCGGCGCTCTACAACTTGGCCTCTCTGACTTATAAAAGACGAGACCGGCGCTCTACAACTGGGTCACTCTGACTTATGAAAGACGAGACTGGGCCACTTTCTTTCATAATTTCGTTTGAAATTGATTGAATGTTTGAATATGTACGAAGTTATACCTCAAACAGAATATTTTGGCTGGATGATTGTTGAAAAACAAATTGCTTTTTGGTATCCAACTGCTTTGATTTAAATGACTCAACATCAATTCGTTTCTAGTCGATTGTTTATGTTTGCAAAAAAACATAGATAGGCCAATATTCACGGTTTGTTCGGGTTATAATAAAATTGAGCGGGATCACAACAAACCTGGCATTGGAGGAATTTAAGATAATGACAGTTACAGGCCATTTGAAACACGTGCATTGGCGGTGATTCTGGAAATCTAACCTCAATACATGTAATGATTACACCTTTGTAAAAGACTTGCCTGTGTATCCATGCTAAGGATCCAAATGAATACTTCTTTACAACATGTTCTACGATGGTCGGTAAGTTGGTTTTTGCAGAGCGCCGCTCGTATAGTCACGTTTTGACATAACTCTTTCCCAGAGGCTTCAAGGATACTGGAACGATCAGATGACGTCTATAGAAGATCCTGGTCAGACTGCGCGGAGACGTTTTTAATACCTCCTTTTCACCTTATAACAAATATGCAGCAGACGACTTTGAAAATATTTATATATTATATTCAAACTCTATGAATGAGAATATATTATTGAATAGAGTTGAAAATATTGTGGCAAAATGAACAAGAGGCAATAGAGGGCAAGTATCGCTCCATTGCCATTTGTTAAAAATCAAATCGCGGAACAGCCCCACCCCTGGCGGCCATGTTTTTTTATTTAGCAACATTGCTTGAATGAATCTGATAGAGAGGGTCACCCTAGGAACATTTCTACAAAATGAATTGAACATCGGCATGACTCTTTCGGGGGAGAGTTTTGTTTTCACTATAGCCATTTAATGCAAAATAGCCCCGCCCCCTGGTGGCCATGTTTTTCAACAAATCAACATGGCTTGAAGGAATCTGATAAAGGGTCCCCCAAGGAACATATCTATAAAATATTTGAAAATCGGCATGACAGTTTCGGAAGATTTTTTAAGTTTTCACTTTAGCCATACAAGGCAAAATAGCCCCGCCCCTTGCGGCCATAGTTTTCAACAATCAACATGGCTTGAAGGAATCCGACAGAGGGTCACCAAAAGTGAAAATCGGCCCGACACTTTCGGAGGAGAAGATTTTTTAAGTTTTCCGTATTTCTTTCTTTCGGTTGCCATGGGAACCAGAATTCATATGAAGTTTCATCCCAATTGGCCAAATGGTTAGGGAGGAGAAGTCGTTTGAAGCACAAATTGACGCACGACCGACAATTCGCCATGACATAAGCTCGAGTGGTTTTCAGCCAGTGGAGCAAAGAATTACTCATCGTGATCAATTTCTCGATTTGCCACATTTGCATGCTGCATGTGCGTCAATATGAGTCTACATGAGGGAAGGGGCTAAATTGATGACAATTGCGTTCCAATTGCATTCCTACATTGTCGATTTTCTCTTGACTTAGCTCAAAATAGCTACTGCATATATATATATATATATATATATGTTAATTTAGCGTATACACACGGTAATTGTGAATATTCATTAGATAATGAAGCATTAACAGATAACAGATCACCCTTTCATTATTTCATTCATATTTGTTATATCAACACAACTGCGAATGAAGTAGTGAATACATATCTAAGTTATATATGCCGTGGAATAGCAGACATTGTACGTAATGAGAAACGGTTGATTTGTTACGTATTTTCTACCAAATTATCAAGAAATAGATTACACTTTTATTCGATTCGTTAGGTTTGAACAAATGTGTTGAGAATCATGTTTGAGCCAGGCTGCGTTTTGTCATGTATTTTAACCTGGTTTGACATTTTCCAAAAACAATGACTATCAAAATATCACAGGAAAATATGTAAACGTCCGGACAACTAGGATTATAACTTTCATATAGAGTAGAAAATATTGCGGGAATATGGATACTTCTTTTGAACAACGTTTCCTTTTTCAGTACTGTTTTCAAATAAAGTCTGCCATAAAGACACACCATCAACGCGTTTGGAAGGGTCTTTAGTCTTGCCCATTGGCTATAACGGACCGGTGTCTGACAAAAAGGGATTTTCTTGCATTGAACTTGTCATAGATGCAGGATTTCAATGTATTTATTTTCATAAAAAGCATTATAGCTTAACAGTCATCCAAAAATAGTCTCAAATATATTTTATAACACAAAACAGTGTAGGTGCTGATCAGATGCAGTGTCGGTAAACAATGTTTGTCATCAAGGCTATCATTGTTATTGATCTATTGACCCCTTTACCCCATAAAACAAATCGAAAACATCAAGACAAGGTATGGACAATCTCGACCAATGAAAGTATAATTATTGAACACATTGTGACAAAAGAAGAAATTGATCATAATGAATAATATCTCCTTTTTGTAACAATGTTTTTCGGGAGTTGCTTCTTGCAGATGCGTCAAAATATGTCAGCATTTGGGAAAGGAATAAGATATATTCTCAAAATTTATCTAGAAGTATTAATAAGTTTTTTTTTTTTTTAATTCGATATGTTAACAAGGTCTAAGGTCATAAGGAAAGCGTTTGACATGACGTGTACTAGACTTTTTTAAAGTCCTAACACATAAGAGAATGGTTGCGTTTAAAACAGTTCTGGTAAGCTGTTGTTATTGTTCTCTGTCTGTCTGTCTGTCTGTCTGTCTGTCTGTCTGTCTGTCTGTCTGACTGTCTCTCTTTCTCTGTCTGTCTGTCTGTCTGTCTGTCTGTCTGTCGGTCTGTCTGTCTCTCTGTCTGTCTGTCTCTCTATGTCTGTCTCTCTCTCTCTCTCTCTGTCTGTATGTCTGTTTCTCTATGTCTGTCTCTCTTTCTCTCTCTATATATATATATCTCCTTTCCTTCTCTCTTTCTCTCTCTCTATCTCTCTCTCTCTCTCTCTCTCTCTCTCTCTCTCTCTCTCTTCTCTCTCTCTCTCTTTATATATATATATATATATATATATATATATTATATCCTTCTCTCATTCTCTCTCTCTCTATATATACATTGTATATATATATATATATATATATATATGCTTCTCTCTTTGTCTCTCTGTCTCTCTCTCCCTCTCTCTCTCTCTCTCTGTCTCTGTGTGTGTGTGTGTCTCTCTCTCTCTCTCTTGTTATTTATCTTCTCTCACACACTCTCTCGCTCTCTATTTGTCTCTCTCTCTCTATCTCTCTCTTCTCTCTCTGTCTCTCTCTCCGTCCATTTCTGTCTCTCTCTCTCTATGTGTCTCTCTATCTGTCTCACTCTGTCTGTCGCTCTCTCTCTCTCTCTGTCCCTCTCTGTCTCTCTCTCTCTATGTATGTCTTTGTCTGTATATATGTGTATCTGTCTCTGTCTCTGTGTATATCTGTGTCTGTATATATGTATATATGTCTCTATCTCTCTGTATATATGTCTCTGTCTCTCTGTATATCATTGTCTGTATATATGTCCTCTGTCTCAGTATATCTGTGTCTGTATATATGTGTATCTGTCTCTCTGTATATCTGTATATCTTTGTCTGTATATATGTGTATCTGTCTCTGTCTCTCTGTATATTTGTGTCTGTATATATGTATATCGGTCTCTGTCTCCCTGTATATCTTTGTCAGTATCTCTCTCTCTCTCTCTCTCTCTCTCTCTCTCTCTCTCTCTCTCTCTCTCCCTCCCTCCCTCCCTCCCTCCCTCCCCTCCCTCCCTCCCTCCCTCCCTCCTTTTTCGCTGTTGTCGACCAAGGGAATGAAAATGGTCGAATACAGCCAGTGCTGTCTTTGTTTTCTTTTGATCATCATCAAATTCCTGACGTTTTGGGCAGTACTTCAACATAAGGCTGTGAAAGACGTAATAGTATTGCAGTAATTAATTATATATAGGAAAAGCTAAATCGAATGTTTTCAAACGAAGTGACGTCTTTTGACTGCTGTGACATTTTACACGCCTTGCATGATGGTCAATTAATTATTTTATTACCCCTAGTTAGTTGACTTGCTGTGTATTACCCCAAGTCGGCTGCTGCTCCTGATCAAAGCCTCGGCGGTGCTTTGTTGGTAGATCATAAGTCTGATTGCTACCGGAGATATGATTGGGTTTTATGACCTTTAATTGGTTTTCAATAAAGAACGGTACAATGTTTTTAATTTTCGATTAATCTGTGAATTACGCCTTTTATCACAACGTTTACAACTTTATTTATACATGTATTTGCTGTCATAGAGATTGTAGTGTTGTGTGGAGTGCCGGTGTAAGAAAGCCTTTATAGGCATGGCCGAAAATTGTTTTTGCTTTTGAGCGGTACAGTAAGCCTCTGGAGACGCATCCTGACGAAAAACCGACCATACAAATATGTAATTTTATCTTATTTGCAATTCACAATATGACCTCCGAATTGCGATTTGTGTGTGACGTGGCTCATTTGTGCAAAATCATCCGAAGCTATGCTGTACTCATTCTTCATAAACTTTCCCGTGTCTTGTATTTGGAGGTAATGAATTGTGGTAAAATACATTCAACTAAAAACAAGTAACGATTTTAGAAATTGGACGATTTCATTTGGAATTAAAAGGGATATTTAAGCAGGTTTGAGAATTTTTCAAAATTAACCATTTCAATTCTCCCTTTTCAACATACACCAAATCTGCAGCAGATGACTAATATGGAAAATCTCTTTACCGCCAACTCCAGAGTATGTAGGGAAGGGATCGAATTGTGTCTGCTCTAAAGACTCGTCGACAGATCCTATTACAGTAGCGTCCGCCGTCCGACCACTACCGGAAATTTGATTGTTTCTATGACCTTTGATTGTTCTACAAAAACGACGGTTCATTATGTCTAACGAGCTGTGAAATCATAATAAACAACTGTCAAATATATAAACGAATGAAATTATTGTATAAATAAATGTTAACACACATATATTTAATTGGCTGATATATATTACACGAGTCAAGTTCGTGTTTTCTATCCACCTACTATGGTTGGATACTATTTACTATAAAACTTTATATAGATCTAGTAATAATATGATGTAATGCTTGGAATTTCACTTTGAATAATTGAAGTTTAGGTTTGTAAACTTCCGGGGTTAATTTTCTTACGAAAAAGTATATTTTGTATTCCCGTTATAGTACCGCAGTCGTTCATTAGCTGACTCTACTTGTATGTTTTGTTTGGGACATATTGTGTAAATGACGTCACGATTCTTTTCAGAAAGTATCGAGACATTGCGATATGTAAACAATGGCCGCGCCCATGCTGCGCACCGATCAGCACAAATAGTCATCTTTAAATAGTAATATCTTCATTATTAGTTGTATGTTAATGAAATGCATAGTAAATAAATGTTCTTTAAGTCAATATTTTTCAATTCAAAGCGAGTTGTCATCAGTCAAGCGTATTCCTTTAAGCATACACCGAGGGATCTCTCAAACAAGTCGATAACTCGAAGTTATATATGCGTCTCAATGAACTTCTCGAGAGTTCACTGTATTTGGTTAGTTATTTTCTTAAAACGCTTAATGGATAAATGAATAACGAGGCCGACAATACATGAATAAATTTATTATAACTCAAGTGATCGCTCGAACACGTCGAGAAGTCGATCTTATTTATGATTCCCTTTCGACTTCGAGTTATCGCGAGTCCTTTACACTTTGGCGTGCAACAAGGGAGGCTACAATTCCAGATTTGTTGTAATGTCTATATAACGTATCATAACACCACCCGAGTCTTCAATGTACGCAGATGCAATAAGAAACTTAATCGCCAGACGTATCTCATGTGTATTGGACGTGTATCTCAGTATGTCCTAGCACAAGTAAGGACATTTTAACTGCTTGAATCTTCTTTGATGTTTACAATCGTTTCAGTTTGTGTACGTGTTTGTTTCGAACATTGCACCATGGCAAATAATGACAATGAGTGTTGACCTCTGTCCAGAACCAGGCCCCTTTATTGACTGTGATGTGAATATCATGGAAATGGACGGCTTTCCTATGTAAGGCATTTAGTTTACACAATATGTTATTATTATTTGATACAAACATACAAACATACAAACATGAAGATACGTGTACATAAAAGTGGATCGTTTTTGGATTGGAAAACATTTAGTTTTGTTTATTTCACATTGATTGCGAAAATAGCGCAGTGAGGTACACGCCTTTTGTGGTGAAAAAAAGTAGAACCCGCTTACCACGGGCTCAAACTTGGGACCTTTGGTACGAGATGCCGACTCTCTATCATTGGACCACTGTGTTGCACAGTGAATGAAAGTCATTTTATACGAATCTGTAGAAGCAAGTTAAACATCGTGTATATGATACATTTTAGTTAAAAAATATGCCAGCTTTGTACTACCTAAATAAATATAAATTTAGTACGAGCGAAGGAACAAAATATCCGACGTTAAGACATTTACGACAAGTGCTGGTCATCTAAGGTGTCCGTGCAGTCTACACTGAGTCGACACTGATCGTAAATTGGTTAGGAAATCTTTCATGAAACTTCTGACCAACAGTTTAAATCTGGATGTGCATGCATCGTTACCTACATGTCATAAATACGCCCAATGTTGGTTTTCCTAGGACAAGGCTTTCATCTCTATTCAAGCTGTCTCAAGAAAAACAAAATATGCTATAATACTAAACATAACGCAGGATATCAAATAGTACTACTATTTGATATCCCGCGTTATGTTAAGTATTTTTTATTTTTTTTGGAGTTTAACGCCGTTTTCAACATTATTTCAGTTAAATCACGGCGACAGAACACTTATTCATGATCCCTGGGTAAACAAACCAGAATTAGAATAGGACATGTACCTTGCCCAAAAGTCACTCCACCATGACTAGCTTAAAATCTGCTGATTCCATATTTGTTTAAGAAGTATATCCTGATAGTGATGTACGTCTAAGTGTGACGCTACCTTTGAGTACCCATACTATAGGGGTTTGTAGGTTAAGTTAGGTTTTTAGGAACATAAAATACCCCTCCTAAAAAGTTATCTAGATGCATTACCCATGCAGCAAATCAATACTACTAAACATGCTGTTGTTACTATACCAGAGTACATTATAAATAGTAAAAGCGGCTTTCGGTCTTGTCGATCACGATGGCGGGTTTCGCGTCTGATTTACCGATGACGGGTTAAATTTATCGGTAGTACTGGTAGTTAACCAAGAGAACGTCGTGATATGTATTTGCAGAAATCGACGGAAAACATCACTATCAAAGAAGCAACAACTTAAACTGCATATTTAATCTAAACGTAAACACTGACAATAGGAATTTTTCGGCCAATTCATGTTTTCGTAATATATCTGAGCTGGGCACCCGATCGACGACGCTTTGAGTATCATCTAGACCTTCAGAAAACATACAGTAACTAATTGTATTTAAAAAGGTATGCGTGTATCATAATTGTTAACATTGTCTGAATATTTAAGCATGCCCGTCGGCAATTGCATAAATTTACTTTTAGTAACAATGTAGAACCAGATCTACAATGTTCACGTTTTACTAACACAAGCTTGTAAGAAGTTTCAGTCGAATTGTGTAGATTATGATCAGACTGATTCAGGCTGTTCAGAGCTTACACTGTTTGAAAGTGCAAACGTGTACCTTATGCCATGGCCTCAGTTATACATTATTATCTAATTGCGGATACCGTGTTCTAATTGTTGCAGGGGTCGCTATATGAGGCAACTTAGAAGGCAATCCCAATGGCTTAAAGACTTACTTGATCCGGCCTCGAAATCTGTAGATGAAACTATCGAGTTCGTATTTATTTTGATGCTTTATTGCTTATCTTAAAACAAGAGTTTCTTCACTGTTACATAGAAATCACATTATTATATCGTACCTCTGCAAAGTTTCGAATTAATAACTATTTCTTTGTTAGCTGTAGGTATAGCTGGATTCAGTCAATTCGTAATAGCAGAATGGTGTTGGCGCAAGTAAAATAGTTTTACATGAATAATCTGGCTAGTAATCAAGTTTTTTATCATTTTCGATCATAGTATGCTTACTTATATTCAAAGGTAGTTTGATGAAGGTTGAATGACAAGTTGATAAGCTAGATAACGGACAAAAACGTCATTCATTAATATTTCTATCTTTTTCATGATTTGTGGATGCAAATATTTAGACAAGAATCAATCATATAGTTATAATAAAGAAATAAGTAATATTTGATGAAAAGTGATTTAAATTCACTAACCTTTAAAATATATGCTATTATTTATAGGTAAATTGTTACGTTCGAGTCTGTCGTCGTTTACATTCTGTGTTAGTAAACATGTTCACTTTGTTAGTTTTATAAAGGAGAATACACTGTGAAAAAGTGATTTCTCTAGAGAAACCCTTTTTACTGTTTAGAAAAGAGTTCTATTTCTGAAATAAAAGTATTGATATTTGGCAAACAAATGTGTTTATCAACAATCATTCGGCCAAATAAAACCATTTATATTTCCAGAGCAGAGCTTGAAAGAGATAATGAGACGTTCCCTTTGTGTTACTTCAAACGTACATGTGCGAAGAGCATGAAAAAGGTCGTCTATTGGCGGGTGATTGATCCGGCCCCACTACGAGCAAGAAACTGTTGGTTGGTGGAAGCAATTCCTTGGGTGAATTGTACCGGGTAAGATGGTCTTAATATTGTAAAAAGTGTTTATTTATTATATTGTGAAGATTTTTTTAACAATAATTAGTGATTGATCCGGCCCCACTACGGGCAAGAAACTGCTGGTTGAGGGAAGCAATTCCTTGTGTATTGCACCGGGTAAGATGGTCAGAATATTACAGTAAAGTGTGTTTCATGATTATATTTTGAAGGTTTTTGACCAAAAACTAGTATGTCCTCAACAGTACAAAATAAAAAGACACAATACCTGCGTAATTGGTCGTATTACCTACTGTAGTCTCTTGATGTAGACCAACCTCACAACATTCACGAACAAACTGTGTCTACCTATTTTTCGTAGCCATGGGACAGAACGATATAATTCGAGTCCGCGATCAACTAATGAGCAATTAAAGCTTGTTCACAATGTTTGCACCTCTCTTGAATTGTTACACTCTCATTTATGTGGATTTTCCACAATTTTGCCCAGACATTTTCAAAGTTGACAGCTGCAGATTTGTTGTATGTGGAAAAGGCTTAAACAAAAGCTTAGGTTTCCGGAAGCGGTAGACATGAAAACTGTACTACGTGAAGCAACACGTCAAGAACTCGATCCTCTCTATTCGCGTATAATTCACAAATACTAATGCTGAAATTACATGGACATTGAGCAGCTAGAAATCAGATATATCTAATGAGTCATTTTGGATTATAAATAGTTGAAGTTGTATTTTGAAACATTTAATATAAAATGTGACATATTTAACGTAAATAATAAAAAGTGTGTGAAATACGTCATCATATAAGAATTTTTGCAGGGAAGGTCCAGAATTTGGCGAAGCGTTTGACGGATGCCATGACACCGACGTGGGTTTAATCTGCCGGCCCCTGTTTCTATACCAACATGTGTGGGTGTGGTGTAGAAATGGGCGTGACCGGGGGTTTAACGTGTTTAAACTCGGTGTGTCCTCTAAGTGTGACAGTAAGTAAAGAATTGGTCAGGTATTTTTACTTCGTAACATCACAAGAGCTAGGCATCCGCGCAGTCTGATCAGTATCCGCCGTGTTCTCGTAAGCATTCTAGCCTTAAAAGCATCCTGAACGATTCCGATAACATGGTTTATTGGGACAACAAAAAAAAGATTTCAATTGTCTGTTTTCGTCTGGCATGTTGTATATATAGCATTCCCCTTTCGACGTTTTAGAGCTAAAGCGATCGGGGAAATGTTGCAATTACAAGTTGAAATGTTCATTTAAATATGTTGTTTTAACATTGATCTGCTTTTGATATCAAAGAAATTTATGGCAGCTTTCACGAGTATTTCAATCATATCATGGCGTTTACCGGATACATCTCCAGAACCTTATTCCCACACAAGCCCATCAGTCGTAAAATATGTATACTATCCAGACCTCTAGATAAGGAGCGTTTCGCTAGTTCTTAAATCCTTTTTTATCCGCAAACCCTATGATGTGGGTACTCAAAAGAATCGTCTCAGTGAGACGATTCTTTTGAGTAACCCACAACATAGGGTTTGGTTGAATAATAAGAGAGATAGTGTGGGGGAAAGAGATGTAAACCCCTCCTTATCTCTGGACCTCTGCTATCCCCGCCAGCCATGAACGGAAGCTACAAAGAACTACGATTCTGTTGTATGACCCGACTCGGGATCAAACTCTGGTCTACCGCTCGCATGGCTGACGCTCTAACAACGACGGTTTGGTGAAATACAAGACCACTCACCACACGAAATGTGAGGAATCAACCGTGGTGGAGTGGTAAGTCTGGGTGATTTAAGACTGTTCTCTCCGGGTTTGATACCCACTCGTGGCGGTCATTATAGAGACAGGCACATTTCATAGTTATTGGTTAGTCACTCATGCATCACGAACAAGTGTAATATCGCCGTGATATACGTGATATACTCATGAAAACGGCGTAAAAAACAAAATAAAATGAATTGCACAAGGAAACTTGGCGTAAAAAGGCTAATACTTATAATACTTCCAGGCGAAACCAAAACTTGTGCTAACGCGCTCATTTTTAATACGCGCGTAACTATCATTTCACTAGGGAAATAAGCTCTCCCATAAAAACGCCCATGGTATAGTTTCCATTTGCTTTTCTTTTCAGCTTTAAAGTATCCATGTTTAGCAAACATGGGTAACAATTAAAGGAACAAACTGGGGTTGTTGAGATGATGAGAAAATAAAAGACACAGACACCAATTTATGTGTACACTTAGTATTGGACTAATTATCTTTTCTGCCTTTGAATTTAACGATTTGCACGATAATCTACGCTAACGCACTATCTGGCAAAATGAATATTGTTACATCTTCCCTTGATTATGGCACCATCTTTATCACAAACTATTGTCCGGCGTAGTAATTAGGCACGCCAGGACAAGACTTGACATATCTCGGAGTATGGGATAGTCATGCTTACCAACATTTTCTCATCCTCAAGGGGGGGAGTTTCATGATCTCAAAGTGGGGGATTGGGGTTTGAAGTGGGAGATTTTCAACGCCATGAATTTAACAGTAGACATTTTCACAATAGAACGGAATTTAGATAACTATGCAGGGATACATGTACAATACTTTCAATATTTAATATAGGAAAAAAATTAAAAAGACTCATTTTGAGAATGTTTTCTATTAAACAGATTATTTTCAACTGTATATTAGCATTTAAGTATTATTTTGGCATGTTTTCAAATCTGTGCTTTGATATAAAGAAATGTTTTAACTGTGGTTAACTAGAAAATCATGCAAGTTGTCTGTTATGTCAAAGACTTTCATATCACAACCAAGAAAATAAAAATATTAACAACATTTATAGACATACTTTTGAATGAAAAACCTGGGTACCAATGGAATAAAGACACAGGGAGAAGAAAAATACATACATGTAATCATTTAGTTGAGCTACACACATTGTTTTGCACTTGTTGACAGAAAGGGCCTTTAATCAGTGACAATATGTTAATAAGTTGATGTTAGAAAATGATTGTAGTAATTTAATTTTCAGTACATTTATCCTCATGATTTAAATTTTTTCGAAAATCGTGAGTTTCTCCCTCACGATCGTGGGGGTGGGGTTACACCCTTCAGGGGAGATAATCGTAATAAATAATTTACCACTCATAAACGTTAAAAACGACCTTAATCAAAACCCGACATGCAAAGATCCGTCTCAAGTCCCGCCGCACCATGTCAAATAATCAGGACAATGCTACATGTACAGGTAGTGGCTACACTTCTTGGTGATCTACAGAGGTTACAAGTAGTCGGATAGTGACTGTTTAAGTGAGACTGCGCGTATGTACATACTCGTCTGAGTCTTCACTGTTCGCAATGCAATAATACTTTTAATAGCATTTGTGATGGGGCTATACGTGTTATAATGTAAATAAAATAGTTGCTTTTTTTCACACCTTTCTCATCTAACTGACGTTTCACTGACCAGAAGACAACACATGCCATTTTAGAAAGGAGAAATGAATACACAATGATTAACAATAACAATTAACATTTCTTGCGTTATTTCTGTGATGTCGATACAAAATTCTTTAAATTCATTCAACTATATAATTATAATTTTCTTCATATGTTCTTTTTTAAACTTAGGACTCATATAAACTATTAATCACAAGTTGGATCTATTAAAAGTCTTATTCAACCCTTTTTACAACATCTTATTAGTATTTCTATGCCCATTCACTTCCTCCGGAACTGTCCAGATCAGAAAATAGAAAACTTACTGACTCAAGCTCGCCGTTCATGTAGTTGTTCAAATTCCTGTTCAGTTCAATTATTGAGCTCCTCTGTTCTGCGGTCAATCGTCCGGTTTCCTTTCTTCCGATCACGTGATGGTCGTACTTCCGCTTTACGTCCTTACAACACCACTTGCATTGTACTTGAACCAAATCGCACCAATCAACAATGATACCTGGAACCAAGTTTAGAAATAACCGACGTATAGCTGTCCCGAACAGTTTGTATGTTATGTATGAAACTAAATTTAAAAGTACAACAGATCCAGAAACTATGCTCACGATTTCCCATGATGAAAACTTTTCTTCTTCGTCGTTAGATTTCTTGGTTGATTTCTTACTTTTCCGTCGATTGCCAGTTTCCAGTAAAACTGATTCTTTAGGAATATGTTTCCGGAAAGGATTGCTAAGAAAGTTTTCTTTAAGTTTCATGTCGTCTTCTCCCAGCACAGATTTAGACAAAACATCTGACAAGTCCTGCCGTCCAAGTTGACGGAGCCTCATTGCCAAATGAGTAAATGTTTTCTTACTTCCCTCTGTTCTGTCCCATTTCAGTAACAAAAATACACACGGTTTTTCCGGTTCTTTTTCGCCTGTAACAGTAGTGTTTATTATGTACTCCGTAAGATGTAACATCTCGGCAAGTTTCCGACATTCGTCTGTATCTAAATGATCCGCCACGAACTGCAGCTGGTGTATATTTATGTCAATAGTAGCAGATACAAAAGCGACTAGTATACCGAAAACCCAAAACGTCAACATTTTAGTAATGACGTTGCAAACTTGATAAAATGACGTCATTTATAACGTGGTCATGACGTAGTTGTACTACAAGAATTGTACTCGGAAATAAGGCTACATCTACTTTTATCAAATGTTAAAACTCTGTGTAGATCTAAGTCTACGTAAACTATAACAAGAAATGGGTTCCATTTTCATAACGTTTGTTTACTGGCTTTTATAGCACGAGTATACCACCCACCAATTGTAATCATGGAACTGGCTACTTTCTCTAATTTAGACCATTGGTGAGAGATGAATGACGTTAAGTCACAATGACTTTTCTCAACCATTGGAAAACATAAATGGCTGAGTCGTGGTCCGAACTAACCATCCCTGGACAATTTCAACCGCGATAGTTGTGTGAATGATAGTGATGCAGCGGTAGAGCGTCGGCCTCTCGTACTCTCTTAGTCGAAAAAGGGGCATTACTGAATAGTTGTTAAAAGCCAGTTATGTGACTTCGTATAGACATGCTTATTTATATTCCTAGAAACATGTGTACCAAATGTTTTTAGTTATGAGGTAAGGTTAAGGTTGTATGACGACGCCAACGGTATCACAATAGCCCCGACTTTTTTCTTCGAAAAAAAGACGAGCTAAACATTGACTTATCCAACTTTGTATTTGGAAGAGTCCATAGTCAATTATCTGAATATCAAGATAAAATTGTTGATATGAGCATTCAACAGTATAGTGCCTGGTCGGACACCCTAGCTGACCTACTCATTACTTGTAGCACAAACTTCGACAAGTCGATTCCAGCAACGTACGTGTGTGTATTTATCATATATATATATATAATCTCTCGACGCTTTAATAGGAATTTGGTCAATCCACGAGGTTAATTACCAGTAGTCCTGAGTCTTCTACCGAAACATTGATTCTACCAAAGTTGGATCGGTTGTAATGTTATCAATCCTGTGCACCAATGAAGGATACCACTTAAGCCAAAATATTTGGTATTACCCAGTCCGGGATTGAACCAGACACGTTGATCTAATCTACCTTCCTGATTGAACCAAGGTGTCCTAGCTGCTCACAAACCGGACACTTCAACCCAACATATATTTCTTTCTTTATACATATTTTTTAGCGAATTTTGGAATGCTCGACTGTTCCGAAAATCCGCATCTTTGCTCAAAGATAGAATAGTTGTATTTTTGTCTTTACATAGTGCTAACTATATCATAATTGATAAATATCATAATCTAATCTTATAAAAAAAGAAAGTCACTGACACAGAAAATATAAAGTTGAGACTGCATATATTTGATGTATTAACAGTGATTGAAATCATCTACGTTTAATAACCCAAGAGACTCTTTATGAGCATTTCAGTGGCTGTCTACTGACAATGCGTCAACCGCAGTCCCTTTCATGGAAAAGATACATTCATTCTTTACAATAACTGGAGGATGGTAGAACAAACGCAAAATAAAAATGAAATTCAATCATTTATACATGATTTTATTTCATATTTGTCAATATCAGTATTTGATTTATCACATGTGTATACAAAATATAACCACAAAAACATTGAGTAAATGGAATTGTCATAAATTAGTTAAATAAATAAAATACTTATTACTTGCACAGATTAGATAATTATTAGATTTATATATAAATCTAATTGCTTTACATAACTATTTATTAACAATTCAATTCAATTCATCATACAATGTATGTATAGTTGACCCATCCAGGGCCATATATTACTATATATATTTATATATATATATAAACAGTCCCGAGTCCTTTGTGCAACCTAAATTTCCCCCTTAATTGATATCAGATCCTTCCAAAATAGTTATACTGTTTTAGGACAGAGAAATAGAAATTCAATGTGAAGGAGAAATTGTTCATGATGACCAATTACACATTTGTCAACATTTTCTTCTCTAAAAGAGTATGCAAAAGAGGTATTCAAAAAGCATCTAAATTGATTGATTGATTGGGGTTTAACGGCGATTTTAACAATTTCTCAGTTATATCACGGCGGCCAGTTCACCTACTCATGCATTTCCTGGTTTTCTCACACCAGTACTCCACACAACAATCTTCCCAAGCAACTGGCTGCTTTTCCACATAGACTTAGCCCATTGGTGGAAGATGAATGACGCATGTCGCAATGACTTTTGTCAATCGTCGGAAAGAAAGTTGGCCGAGCCGGGATTCGAACTCACAACCCCTGGATTGACAGCCCGCGTCACTACCGACTGAGCTACCGGGGCTCGGCTCATCTAAATTGAGGAAAGACTTAAATATATTTTGAATGTAAGGGTATTTAGCTACACTAGATAACATCCCTTTCTCAGCTCCTGCTCTGATGGAAGTAAATATCAAGTGCTCTAGATAACAGGCGTTTTGCATGTTCTTCTAAAGTCCTTAATTGACCCCCTAAACCTATGTTGTTGGTAGTCAAAATAATCATCACATTGGAATGATTCTTTTGAGTAGTCACAACATAAGTTAACCCTTTCCCTCATATAGACGCTTTCTGACGCCTCTGCAGCAGACAGCTTTTTGAAAACATAGTGACAAAAGAAGAAATTGCTGAGAACGAACAATTTCTCCTTTTGCCACAATGTTTTTCCACTTTTAGTCATAGGTTATCCTTTCAATTATAGAGATTTTCTATGTTTTAACAAAATACGTTCAAAATCGTCTGCTGCAGAATTGTAGTATGAGGAAAAGGGTTAAATAAGTGCTCACAGAGATATGTGGAACAAAGACTTGTTTACTCATACTTATCTAGTCCTCAGAAAAAAAAATAAACTACAAAGATAATCTCTTTTTCATTAGCATTATCTACTTTACAAATCTATTTGGAAGCTTTAGGAAGAGTGTTCATGTATTTACAAATAATTTGCAACATCACTTCGTCGGCTCCACCCCCTATTGAAGTCAGTCGGAAATCTCTGCAATAGAATAAGATTTTTTTCATTAACCCTTTCCCAAATGCAGATGCATTTGAAGCAGACAACTTTTGAAAACATTGTAGTAAAAGGAGAAATAAATTCTAATGAGCAATTTTTTATTTGCCACAATGCATTCTTCTCTTTTACAAAATTATACTTTCATTTAGAGAGAGAGTACATGATTTTTTCCATGATATTTTGAAAGTTGTCTACTGCAGTTTTGTTGCATGCGAGAAAGGATAAACACATGTAAGGACAATGGAAAGGAGCATATTGCCAAACAAAACTATTTTGCCACAACGTTTTAAATTCTCTTCTCTCCCCTGACACTGAACAAATGAAAGTGCTAGAGCGATGACGTTGTTTTAAACAAATGAATTATAGTCACTGTCACCTTGACCTTTGACCTAGGTCGCTGGAAAGCAAACTTGTACAAGAGGCGATGCTTGTGGACATATTATTTAAGTTTCATAACAATCATTAAATAAGAAATTGAGTCGTTAGACTGATGAGGTTGTTTCAAAAAGATGTGTTAGTCAGTGTGACCTTGACATTTGACCTAGCTTGGTGAAACGCAAACTCGTACAAGAGGTAATGCAAGTGAACATGTGTGTGAAGTTTCATAAACAATTGGATAAGAAACTAATGCAAGTGAACATGTGTGTGAAGTTTCATAATCAATTGGATAAGAAACGCAGATGCTAGAGCAATGCCCTCGTTGGGACACATACATTCAGGCCGATACCATCAATGATTTTGTCGTGAGAGGATAACTACACTTTAATTGATAAAGAGGTTCGTAAATTGGCTAGATGTTTAACCCTTTCTCTCATACGACAATTCTGCAGCAGACGACTTTGAACGTATTTTGTCAATACATAGAAAATCTCCATAATTGAATGGATAACCTATGACAAAAAGTGGAAAACATTGTGGCAAAAGGAGAAATTGCACGTTTGTGCAATTTCTTCTTTTGTCACTATGTTTTCAAAAAGCCGTCTGCTGCAGAGGCGTCAGAAAGCGTCTATATGAGGGAAAGGGTTAAAAGTCCTCTGTTGCAAGTTTGTTGTATGTGGAAAAAGGGTTAACGTCAACCAAAGTCTTGAAAATGCTTGTATTTCATGTTTTTTAATATTTCATAGCTGAACCCTAAATTGTGATAATTCAAAAGAATCAGTGAGGAGACGGTTGAGTACCCACAATATCGGGGTTTTATGAGTACATTGTATAAAGTGGGATATTATTCCTTTCCCATATACAACAAAGGAGAAAAAGAGAAATTGGTCATTATAAGCAATTCCTTGTTTTGCCACAATGTTTTCAAAGGTCGCATGCTGCAGATGCGACGAAGTGCTACAGCAGGTGGGAGAGGGTTATGGTGCGTAGAGTGACCAATAACCTATATACTCCTCCTGATCTCTTTTCTATCGCAGCATATGACTTTTGAAAAAAAATGAGCAAAAGAGAAAAAATTGATGATCATTAGCAATTTCTCCTTTTTTAAATTGGGCCATGGATTTGGGCGTTTTTCACTATACATGTAAGCATACCCCTCCACCTAGCGCCCATATAATTCAACGGATCAAAATAATTTCAATAATCTTGGTAGAAGGTCTAAGGAACATTCATGCCAAATTATTTTTCAAATTGGGCTGGTGCTTTTTCGTTCCACCCCCTGGGGCCATGTTTTTTAAAGACTTGGATTAGTTTGAACAATCTTGGTAGAGGGTCAGGTCAGCCAAGAACTTTTGTGCGAAATTATTTTCAAAATTGAGCCAGTGCTATTGGGAGTTTTTTACTAAATATAATGTCATATAAGAAAAACAATCCCCCCAACCTAGCACCCATATATTTTAACAGATCAAATTAATTTCAAATATCTTGGTAGAGGGTCCAAGGAAAATGTTTACCAAATTATTTTCAAATTGGGCGTGTGCTTTTGGACCAAAAGTTTTTATTATAAACATATAAAGAAAACAAGCTCCATTCCCTGGGAACCATGTTTTTCAATGGGTTGGAATAATTCGGACAATCTTAGTAGAGGGTCATCAAAGGAACATATGTCACTTTGTGCCATTATTTGTTCAAACAAGCAAATTCATGAAATTTATATCCCCCACTTGCAGGAAATATTGTAGGAATAAAGTCCGCCGAAAGTGACGATCGAACTTGGCCTAGCGCTTAAGGCATTTAAACTTGTTACCAAGTTTGAACAAAAAAAGGTTCACATTTGTGGCAGTAATTGCACGGAAACAGTAACAAACGACATTTTTTGTTAATCAAGGGGCCATAACTCCACCGAATAAAGTCCGCCGAAAGTGAGGATCGAACTTGGCCTAGGTTGTTACCAGGTTTGAAAATAAACTGTTCACATTTGTGGTAGTTATTGCACGGAAACAGCAACAAACGACATTTTTTGTTAATTAAGGGGCCGTAACTCCACCGAAAGTGACGATCAAACTTGACCTAGCCCTTAAGGCATTTAACCTTGTTACCAAGTTTGAAAAAAAAAGGTTCACATTTGTGGCAGTTATTGCACAGAAACAGCAACAAATGACATTTTTTGTTAAATAAGGGGCCATAACTACACCGAATAAAGTCCGCCGTAAATGACGATCGAACTTGAACTAGCCCTTAAGGCATTTAACCGTGTTACCAAGTTTGAAAAAAAAGAGTTCACATTTGTGGCAGTTATTGCACGGAAACAGCAACAAACAACATTTTTTGTTAAATAAGGGGCCATAACTCCACCGAATAAAGTCCGCCGAAAGTGACGATCGAACTTGGCCTAGCCCTAAGGCATTTAACCTTGTTACCAAGTTTGGAAAAAACCGGTTAACATTTGTGGCAGTTATTGTACGGAAACAGCAATTAACTCCACCGAATAAAGTCCGCTTAAAGTGACGATCGAACTTGGCCTAGCCTTTAAGGCATTTAACCTTGTTACCAAGTTTGAAAAAAAAAGGTTCACATTTGTGGCAGTTATTGCACGGAAACAGCAACAAACGACATTTTTTGTTAATTAAGGGGTCATAACTCCACTGAATAAAGTCCGCCGAAAGTGAGGATCGAACTTGGCCTAGGTTGTTACCAGGTTTGAAAATAAACTGTTCACATTTGTGGTAGTTATTGCACGGAAACAGCAACAAACGACATTTGTCATGGGAGAGTACTTGTGGGGTCATTTCGTTTGATGTTTTTTTGTGGGGTGCACCCCACAAGTATGCAATTCATTCCGTAATTAACCCCCCTTTTACGGAATGAATAACATTAATATGCAAATGAAATACCCGTTATAAAAAATAAAAACAAACTATTTATCTAAGTGTCTTTATAAGGGTGGTAGGTGGGCTTACCTGAATTAATAGAACTTCAATAGTTTTCAAAGTTTTTACTCTATACATATAAGGAAAATAAGCAACCCACTGGTGGCCATGTTTTTTCAACGGATCGGATTTATTTGAACAACCTTGGTAGTAGGTCACCCAAGGAGCATTTGTGCCAAATAATTTTTATATCAGGCAGGTACTTTTGGACAAGAAGATTTTTTAAGATTTGGCAATTTTCCCCTTTTCTGATGCCGCAGCAACCAAAGTTCTACTTGGAATTAATTTCTATGAACAACTTTGAAAGAGGACCACCTAAGGACCATTCCTGTGAAGTTATTTTGAAATCTGTCCATTGGTTTAGTAGGAGAAGTCATTTGTAGGAAATTGTTAACAGACACCGACGACGGACGCCGGACAGTGAGTGATCACAAAAGCTCACCTTGCACTTCGTGCTTAGGTGAGCTAAAAAAGTGGATCAACTAAAAACAATTCTGTGAAATTATTTTTAAATTGGTACATTGGTTTAGGAGTAGTTAGTAGGAAATTGTGAAGGGATGGACATCTAACAGAGAGTGATCAAAATAGCTGCCCCTGCACAAGTGCTCAGGTAAGCTAAAAACTTATGATGTGAGTACTCAAAAGAATCATCTCAGTGAGAACCCTCAACCCATAGCTTTGGTAGAGAGGAAATATTGTGGAGAAAAGACCACTTAACTCCCCCCTTATCTAGGCCTATTGTTCACTTTACCTAAGGAATCAGCCCTGGTCGACTGGGTAGTGTCAGGATTTTGGAAGGGGTTTGATCCCCAGTCGCTGCAGTCGTTGATAGGCACATTTCCTAGCCTAGTGATCATGAATACGTGAACCGTCGAAGTGATATAAATAATGTTGAAAACGGCGTAAAACCCAAAACAGTTTACCTGTAGAATCTGCTGACCAGGACTTCATTGGTAAACCCCATACCACCCCAGAATTGTAAACATTTATCTGTAACCTCTCTACTCAGTCGTCCAGCTTTCAGTTTACACATCGAGGCAAGCTTTGTCACATCCTGACCTCCTACATATAGGGCTGAAATACAGATATAACTCGAAAAATAGATTGATTGATTGTTTGGTGTTAAATGCTGCTTTCAACAATTTTTCAGTTACATCACAGCGTTTCCTGGGTTAGTTACCAGTACTACTGGTCCATTTATCCTGACACCAGCCAGTCAGTTGTAATGCTAACCTCGCAACCCTGAGCGCCAAGCAGGGTAGCCATTACTACCATTTTTAAAGTATTTGGTATGACCCGACAGTGGATCGAACCCACAACCTCCCACGCCTGAGGCATACGCTCTACCACTATACCACTGAGGCGGTACTAGAAAATAGAACTATAACTGAAGAACAACACTTGACCTGATCCTAACCTTTGTGCAAAGATCATTATTATTATGACAAACATAATATGTATTTTCGAAAATGTGTTTTTACCCTTTCCAACATACAAGAAATCTGCAGCAGATGGCTTGAACATATTTTGTCATCAAAATGGAAAACCTTTATAATTGAATGAATAACCAATGACTAAAAGTGGAAAACATGTTAAGAGGAGGTAAACAATCGCCATGTTTTAATAAAGTTTCAAATAAGTGAAACTCAACTCAAAACTGAACTCAAACATCTTGATTCATGATATGGCCACCAGTGCAACCGTAGGATTACTATAAACACATGTCGGTATATAAATTAACGTTAAATCATTATATGCTTTACATTCAAGTATATAATGGTATGTTGTTTCAACAGACTGACAACACAAGGGACATAATCGAAAACATTGATTAAACAAGAGGGCCATGATGGCCCTGGATCGCTCACCTTAATTATACAATGTACTGCAATGCAAAACACATCTAGACAATTATTCTGAATGCAACCTCCACAGTGTTAACAATATTTTCCTTCATTTGGCCTAGTGATCTATATTTTTTTACCTGATATGACCCATGGACTAGATATCATCAAGACAACATTCTGACAAAGTTTCAACTTGCTCAAAGTAAAAATGCGGCCTCCGGAGTTTGAACAATATTTTCCTTCATTGACCTAGTTTCTGATCCAATATGACCCATATTCGAACTTGACCTAGATATAATTCAGACAAACATTCTGACCAAATTTCAAGCTGCTGAAGCACAAAATGCGGCATCCAAAGTGTTCACAAGATTTTCCTTCAATTTGATCTAGTGACCTAGTTTTTGACCCAGCATGATCCATATTCAAACTTGGCCTACATATCATCAAGAAAAACATTCTGATAAAGTTTTATCATGCTGAAATTAAAAATGCAGTATCCAGAGTGTTAACAAGATTACCCTTCAATTGGGCCTAGTGACCTAGTTTTTAACCAGGCATGACCCATATCCGAACTTGGCCTAGATATCATTTAGATAAACATTCTGACCAAATTTCAAGCCGCTGAAGCAAAACATGCGGCTTCTACAGAGTTAACAAGATCTCCCCTCAATTTGGCATAGTGACCTAGTTTCTGATCCAATATGACCCATATTTGAACTTGAACTAGATATCTTTAAGACAAACATTCTGACATAATTTCAAGCTGCTGAAGCAAAAAATGCGGCATCAAAAGTGTTAACAAGATTTTCCTTCAATTTGACCTAGTGACCTAGTTTTTGACCCGGCATAACCCATATTCGAACTTGACCTAGATATTTTTAAGACAAACATTTTTACAAAATTTCAAACTGCTGAAGCAAAAATTGCAGCCTCTGAAGTGTTAACAAGATTTTCCTTCAATTTGACCTAGTGACCTACTTTTTGACCCGATGTGACCCATGTTCGAACTTGACCTACATATCATCAAGACAAACATTCTGATAAAGTTTCAACATGGTCAAGTTGAAAATGTGGCTTCCAGAGTGTTAACAAGAGTTCCCTTCAATTCGACCTAGTGACCTAGTTTTTGACCTCATATGGCCCAGTTTCGAACTTGTCCAAGATTTTATGGAGATGAACGTTCTGATAAACTTTCATGAAGATTGGATGCAAAATGTAGCCCGTAGAGTGTTAACAAGCTCAAATGTTGACGACGCACGACGGACGACGGACGGACGCCGGACAAAATGTGATCACAATAGCTCACCTTGCACTTCGTGCATAGGTGAGCTAAAAAGCTACATATAGTTTACCTGTGGCCCTATGCAGTAGAGACCTGAGCAGCTCTACTTCAGTTTGCAATTCTGCCAGCGTAAAATGGACTGTCTGATTGTTGAGTATAGGCTGACCAAAGGCCTTCCTAGTTCTTGTGTATTCAATTGTATCTTTGATCAGGTTTTCTAAAGGTGTTAATCCTGTAGAAAAGAAAATTATATATTTTTTATATCTGAAAACTTTTAATAAACCCTTTCAACATGATGACTCATTTTGCAGCATCTGCAGCAACTTTTGAAAACCATTGAATACAAAATAATATACATTTATTTATAGAGATTCCCCATAGTTTTGCCTAGATGTTTACAAAGTCTCATTCAGATTTGCTTTATGTGGGAAAGAATTAAACGATTTTTGGTCGAACCATGATTTTTTATTTTTATCTTTCAGAAATTTCCAGATTTTAACACCCATTCTCTAACAATGAAAGTCCTATTGATGCCACAGCAAAACTATACTTACAACTTTATCAGATGTATTGACGTTTTCCTTATATGTTTGCGAAGGATAGTATCTCTTTTACGACTCAATTAAATCTTACATCGTGAGAACTCCAAAGATGGTCTCATTGAGATGATACTTTTGAGCACCCACACCATAGGGGTTTGAAGCCCCTTATCTAGAGTCCTGAATTCTGACCGATCCTTCATACTTCGTACTGCTCAATAAACAGTTATGTACATGGCTCTAAATGAGGTGCATATTTCATGTTCTAAAATCCTCAGTTGACCCTTAAATCCTTTCCCACATACGACAAATCTGCAGCAGACGACCTTGAACATATTTTGTCAAAAAATAGAAAATCTCTATAATTGAATGGATAACCTATGACTAAAATTGGAAAACATTATGGCAAAAGGAGAAATTGCTCGTTTTGAGCAATTTCTTCTTTTGTCACTTTTTTTTCAAAAAGCCGTCAGAAAGCGTCTATATGATATAAACCTTTTCCCACATACGCCAAATCTGCAGCAGACGACATTAAAAGCATCTAGGCAAAAATAATGTCATGGAATATTTGTTTACATGAAAGTTTTATTATTGAATAAAGTTGAAAAGATTGTAGCAAGAGGGGAAATTGCTCATGAAGAGCAATTTCTCCTTTTGCTACATTGTTTTCAAAAGTCGTCTGCTGCAGAGACGTCCGAAAGCCTTTGTGTGAGGTCCACAGTGAGATGATTATTTTAAGTACCCATAGCAGAGGGTTTGGATGTATAATAAATGAGATACTGTTGGGGGAAAAGACAAGCTTACTCCTTATCAAGTGAAATAATCAATTATTGTATAATGCGGTTATAAAGTTCATTACCCACAGCCGCTGCCCATAATCTTTCGGCCTGAAACTGGATCATCTGGTAGGTAAAGCCCTGGCCTTCTTCACCAATGATGTAGTCTTGTGGGATTCGTACATCCTCGAAAAATATCTGAGCTGTATCTGAACTTCTCATCCCTAACTTGTCCAGCTTTTTAGCTATGTGAATACCTGAAAATAATAAGTATCTGTCAGCTATCATCAAACAGACAGGTAACCTCTGTTATCTAAATTAGCCCTATAAAAAGACTTTTTTAAGCATTGTAGCAAAATAAGTAATTGCTCATGATGTCTGTGTTTGCCACAAAATAACAATTGTTTCAATAATTATGCTTTCATTAATAAAGGTTTTCATATTTTGGCTTAAACCATTTGCATGTTTTTAATTTGTCAGCAAGAAGATAAAAGGTCAATATCCGTATATACAGGTATGTTAAAACTAGTACATATATAAGAATTTGCCTTTCTGACATATTTTCGCGAGTTATCTGCTGAAGATGCTTCAAAATTGAATGTGCCTGTATATGGGAAAGGATTATAATATAAGAACTAACTTAATCCTATGTTTAAAACAGACAATCTCTGTCAACTAATACATGATATGGCACAGAACATGACAAAATGCAATAGAATACCATATTAAGTTTGAACTTGGATCCTGTTTAACTCCGATACATCATACTGATGTACCGGTAATGGAGAACCATGCCGAATTTCAAAAAAATCTCAATATCTTGGTTTATACTCAAGTGCAATGTCATTAAAACAAGACCTATACTTCGCTAGCTTGTATTCTCGTATGTCGTCTCATATTGACTTTTGTCTGCCAATCAAATTGTCGCTTACCAAATCTTACGGTGTAAACAGGTTAGATGACGCATATAAATTAACGATATAGAGAAGTAATAATTGTAGGGTGCTCCGATTGTATAGCATGGGAGTTTGTTGTATCGTGCGATTACATTGAACATAAAAACAAGCATGACCTCATAAATATTCAAGTGTATTAGGTCCATCCAAGACGACCCTTTATGAGGGACAGTCAGATCCAAAATATGTATAGCGAAGTATATAGTCTGTTGAGATTGTACTGAAGTGTAAACAGACTGCATATCAGATATCACTGAAAACTTCAAAGCCCTAAATTACATACCTTTTGAATCCATAGGTAGACAGATAAGAGATTTATTTTGGTGAGCTGGTCCGGTTCCTGTGTTAGCCAATAAACACATCCAGTCTGCCTGACAGCCGGAAGTTGTCCACATTTTACCTCCATTAATGATATAGTCTCCTCCCTTCTTTACTGCTGTCGTTTGTATACCTACATAGATAAATGGAACATTGGCATATTTTGATCAATCTTGTGGAAACCCACACCAAAACCAATTAACAGAAAAAGATGTAAACCCTTTTTTTCATACAACAAAGTTTCTATAAATGATGGTTTAGTTATTGAAAAGAGTTGAAAGTATTAGGACAAAATGAGAAAATGGTAATTACGAGCTTAATTTCCTTTTGATATAATGTTTTCAGAAGATATCAGCAGTATTTCCATCAAAATGTGTAAGCACGTGGGAATTAATTATTTCCATGATTAATGATTAATCACTGATTTTAAAAAGCTTGAGAACCAATTCAAACCCAGATTACAGTATCTTGAACAGAAGATTGGCTTGAAAATTAGAGATCTTTTTGTTTGCAAACTTTAGAGTTTATAAGATTTTCACGAGTACTAAAATTTGTGATGAAAGAAGATTTGGGAAAATATCTGCTGATCTGATCCAGTTTTTTTCAATGGTATAAAATTGTTTCTCCATGCCCCTGTAAAGTGTTACCACCAGCTCTGGTGCAAATGTGTGAAAAATGCACACTTTTCTTAAGAAAAACAAACTACCGATGTTTTTGCAACATGTTCTTTTTTTAAACCATTAGGTGTTTTATTTACAATTTTAGAACTAAATGATGACACTGTTCAAAGAATACAAACATATGTTAATTTGGCCCATTTCAAGTAAGCACTAAGGATGGAAAGTAAGCAACACAATAAGATTGCAGTATACCTATAAAGAGGTATACAAAGTGCGATCTGGCAATTTGGGTTCTTGGTGCCTTTCAGGTTCGCATCCTGTAACCCTTTCTGATACCTCTGACAAAAGGAGAAATTGTTCAAACCACACAATTTCTCCTATTTCCACAGTGTTCTTAACTTCTCTCAGTAATTATACCTTCGATTTTAGCCGATTTGACTAAATGTTTTCAAAGTCTGGAGCACACCTATTTAGGCTACAATGCTAGTTTTTGTCAGAGGATTTAGGTCTTTTATAATATATAGCCGGACATTGAAGACTCGGGAGAGACTATGTGTATGCAGAGGCTCATTACATTCTTCAATGTACGCAGATGCAACAAGACCCCAAATCGCCAGAATAGACTCAAGTACATACTGGCTACATCTGATCCGGCTCCCACTTCGCTGACACCCAAACATGCCACTTTATCTCCACTGATCGATGGGGCGAGAAACTCTCTCTTTACTTTATCACTTCCAAACCTAGTTCATACAAAAAAAGAGCTTTTAAGTATTTTCTATACAGTCAAACGTTCCTTAAGCAGCCACCTAGGTGAGAGTCAAAACCTGACTGCTGTTGTCTGTCTAGGGGGACTGTTTAATACACATCAAAAATATAAGAAAATGATTCTTGGTTAAATTAAAACTGGTTGCTTATTACAAGTTGGCTGCTTAACCATTGACAGAAGTTTGAATATTAAAGACTCTACAACAGGAATATATTTAGGAAAAGATTGATAATATGGTTTATCCCTTTCCCACATTAAGATGCATTTTTACTTTCAAATTTATTATTGCAAAACGTGAAGTTGCTCAATGTGCAATTCCTTTATCTGCCACTCTGTTATACATCCATTTATAAATTTCCATATATGTGCCTAATTTTTGGAAGTTTATTTGCAATGCAGAGTTAATTCAAAACACAAAATATTGGATAGAGTTAAAAACTTTGTGGCAAGAGGAGAAATTGCTCATGATGAGCAATATCTCTTTTTGCCAGAATGTTTTCAAGTCATAGATGCGTGAAAATGTGTCTCAATGTTGTAAAGGGTCAAGCCCACTTGAGGAAAATCTAAAAACAAAACCATAGATGAAAACTCACAAAGCCAATGCCGGAGTAGCCATGTCTGTCTGTACACCAATAGCCATGGGAACCCCGCCACAGTTGATTGAACCAAGTGCCTCGGCTACTGCCACAGTGTAGCTAAAGTCAAGTGCCAACCCACCATATTCTACAATAGAGGATAAAAAGAGTTCTAAGTGAAGTACCAACCCACCATAGTATACAGTTGAAGATGATACAGAGTTCTTACTCAAGTGCCAACCCACCATATTGTACAGTAGAAGATGATACAGAGTTCTTAGTCAAATGCCAACCCACCATATTGTACAGTAGAAGAGCATACAGAGTTCTTAGCCAAGTGCCAACCCACCATATTGTACAGTAGAAGATGATACAGAGTTCTTAGTCAAGTGCCAACCCACCATATTGTACAGTAGAAGAGCATACAGAGTTCTTAGTCAAGTGCCAACCCACCATATTGTACAGTATAAGATGATACAGAGTTCTTAGTCAAGTGCCAACCCACCATATTGTACAGTAGAAGATGATACAGAGTTCTTAGTCAAGTGCCAACCCACCATATTGTACAGTAGAAGATGATACAGAGTTCTTAGTCAAGTGCCAACCCACCATATTATACAGTAAAAGATAATACAGAGTTCTTAGTCAAGTGCCAACCCCCCATATTGTACAGTATAATATGATACAGAGTTCTTAGTCAAGTGCCAACCCACCATATTGTACAGTATAAGATCATACAGAGTTCTTAGTCAAGTGCCAACCCACCATATTGTACAGTAGAAGATGATACAGAGTTCTTAGTCAAGTGCCAACCCACCATATTGTACAGTATAAGATGATACAGAGTTCTTAGTCAAGTGCCAACCCACCATATTGTACAGTAGAAGAGCATACAGAGTTCTAAGTCAAGTGCCAACCCACCATATTGTACAGTATAAGATCATACAGAGATCTTAGTCAAGTGCCAACCCACCAATTTTGTACAGATGAAGATCATACAGAGTTCTAAGTCAAGCGCCAGCCCACCATTTTCTACAGTAGAAGAGCATATAGAGTTCTAAGTCAACACCAACCCACCATATTCTACAGTAGAAGATCATACAGAGTTCGAAGTCAAGTGCCAACTCACCATATTTGACAGTAGAAGATCATACAGAGTCCTTAGTCAAGTGCCAACTCACCATATTTGACAGTAGAAGATCATACAGAGTTCTTAGTCAAGTGCCAACTCACCATATTCTACAGTAGAAGATCATACAGAGTTCTTAGTCAAGTGCCAACCCACCATTTTCTACAGTAGATTATCATATAGAGTTCTAAGTCAAGCGCCAACCCACCATATTCTACAGTAGAAGATCATACAGAGTTCTAATTCAAGCACCAACCCACCATTTTCTACAGTAGATTATCATATAGAGTTCTAAGTCAAGCACCAACCCACCATAGTCTACAGTAAAAGATTATACAGAGTTCTTATTTAACCAAAAACCCACCATATACTACAGTAGATTATCATATAGAGTTCTAAGTCAAGCGCCAACCCACCATATTTTACAGTAGAAGATCATATAGAGTTCTAAGTCAAGCGCCAACCCACCATATTCTACAGTAATGATTATATAGAGTTCCAAGTCAAGCTCCAACCCACCATATTTGACAGTAGAAGATCATACAGAGTTCTAAGACAAGTGCCAACCCACCATATTCTACAGTAAAAGAGCATACAGAGTTCTAAGTCAAGCACCAACCCACCATATTCTACAGTAATGATTATATTGAGTTCTATGTCAAGTGCCAACCCACCATATTCTACAGTAGAAGATCATACAGAGTTCTAAGTCAAGCGCCAACCCACCATATTCTACATTAGATGATCATATAGAGTTCTAAGTCAAGCGCCAACTCACCATTCTCTACAGTAGAAAATCATATAGAGTTCTAAGTCAAGCGCCGACCCACCATATTCTACAGCAGATGATCATGTAGAGTTCTAAGTCAAGCGCCAACCCACCATATTCTACAGTAATGATTATATAGAGTTCAAAGTCAAGCTCCAACCCACCATATTTGACAGTAGAAGATCATACAGAGTACTAAGACAAGTGCCAACCCACCATATTCTACAGTAAAAGAGCATACAGAGTTCTAAGTCAAGCACCAACCCACCATATTATACAGTAGAAGATCATACAGAATTCTAAGTCAAGCACCAACCCACCATATTCTACAGTAATGATTATATCGAGTTCTATGTCAAGTGCCAACCCACCATATTCTACAGTAGAAGATCGTACAGAGTTCTAAGTCAAGCGCCAACCCACCATATTCTACGGTAGATGATCATAAAGAGTTCTAAGTCAAGTGCCAACCCACCATTCTCTACAGTAGAAAATCATATAGAGTTCTAAGTCAAGCGCCGACTCACCATATTCTACAGCAGATGATCATATAGAGTTCTAAGTCAAGCGCCAACCCACCATATTCTACAGTAATGATTATATAGAGTTCCAAGTCAAGCTCCGACCCACCATATTTGACAGTAGAAGATCATACAGAGTTCTAAGACAAGTGCCAACCCACCATATTCTACAGTAAAAGAGCATACAGAGTTCTAAGTCAAGCACAAACCCACCATATTAAACAGTAGAAGATCATACAGAGTTCTAAGTCAAGCGCCAACCCACCATATTCTACAGTAATGATTATATCGAGTTCTATGTCAAGTGCCAACCCACCATATTCTACAGTAGAAGATCATACAGAGTTCTAAGTCAAGCGCCAACCCACCATTCTCTACAGTAGAAAATCATATAGAGTTCTAAGTCAAGCGCCGACTCACCATAATCTACAGCAGATGATCATATAGAGTTCTAAGACAAGTGCCAACCCACAATTTTCTGAAGTAGAAGATCATATAGAGTTCTAAGTCACGCGCCAACCCACCATATTCTACAGTAATGAGTATATAGAGTTCCAAGTCAAGCTCAAACCCACCATATTTGACAGTAGAAGATCATACAGAATTCTAAGACAAGTGCCAACCCACCATATTCTACAGTAGAAGAGCATAAAGAGTTCTAAGTCAAGCACCAACCCACCATATTTTACAGTAAAAGATCCTATTGAGTTCTGAGTCAAGCGCCAACCAACCAAATTCTACAGTAGAAGATTATAACAGAGTTCTAAGTCAAGCGCCAACCAACCAAATTCTACAGTAGAAGATTATAACAGAGTTCTAAGTCAAGCGCCAACCCACCATATTTTACAGTAGAAGAGCATACAGAGTTTTAAGTCAAGCATGAACCCACCATATTTTACAGTAATGATTATATAGTGTTCCAAGTCAAGCTCCAACCCACCATATTTGACAGTAGAAGATCATACAGAGTTCTAAGTTAAGCACCGATTCACCATATTCTACAGTAAAAAATCATATAGAGTTCTAAGTCAAGCGCCATCTCACCATATTTGACAGTAGAAGATCATACAGAGTTCTAAGTCAAGCGCCGACTCACCATTTTCTACAGTAGAAGATCATATAGAGTTCTAAGTCAAGCGCCAACTCACCATATTTGACAGTAGAAGATCATACAGAGTTCTAAGTCAAGCGCCAACTCACCATTTTCTACAGTAGAAGATCATACAGAGTTCTAAGTCAAGCGCCAACCCACCATTTTCTACAGTAGAAGAGCATACAGAGTTCTAAGACAAGTGCCACCCCACCATTTTCTACAGTAGAAAATCATATAGAGTTCTAAGTCAAGCGCCAACTCACCATATTTTACAGTAGAAGAGCATACAGAGTTCTAAGTCAAGCACGAACCCACCATATTTTACAGTAATGATTATATAGAGTTCCAAGTCAAGCACCAACCCACCATATTTGACAGTAGAAGATCATACAGAGTTCTAAGTCAAAAGTTTCAACCCACCATATTCTACAGTAGAAGATCATACAGAGCTCTAAGTCAAAAGCTTCAACCCACCATATTCTACAGTAGAAGATCCTATTGAATTCTGAGTCAAGCGCCAACCAACCAAATTCTACAGTAGAAGATTATAACAGAGTTCTAAGTCAAGCGCCAACCAACCAAATTCTACAGTAGAAGATTATAACAGAGTTCTAAGTCAAGCGCCAACCCACCATATTTTACAGTAGAAGAGCATACAGAGTTCTAAGTCAAGCATGAACCCACCATATTTTACAGTAATGATTATATAGTGTTCCAAGTCAAGCTCCAACCCACCATATTTGACAGTAGAAGATCATACAGAGTTCTAAGTCAAGCACCGATTCACCATATTCTACAGTAAAAAATCATATAGAGTTCTAAGTCAAGCGCCAACTCACCATATTTGACAGTAGAAGATCATACAGAGTTCTAAGTCAAGCGCCAACTCACCATTTTCTACAGTAGAAGATCATACAGAGTTCTAAGTCAAGCGCCAACCCACCATTTTCTACAGTAGAAGAGCATACAGAGTTCTAAGACAAGTGCCAACCCACCATTTTCTACAGTAGAAAATCATATAGAGTTCTAAGTCAAGCGCCAACTCACCATATTTTACAGTAGAAGAGCATACAGAGTTCTAAGTCAAGCACGAACCCACCATATTTTACAGTAATGATTATATAGAGTTCCAAGTTAAGCACCAACCCACCATATTTGACAGTAGAAGATCATACAGAGTTCTAAGTCAAAAGCTTCAACCCACCATATTCTACAGTAGAAGATCATACAGAGTTCTAAGTCAAAAGCTTCAACCCTGTCCCACCATATTCTACAGTAGAAGATCATACAGAGTTCTTAGTCAAGTACCAACCAACCATATTTTACCGTAGAAGATCATAAAGAGTTCGAAGTCAAGCGCCAACCCACCATTTTCTACAGTAGAAGAGCATACAGAGTTCTAAGACAAGCGCCAACTCACTATACTTTACAGTAGAAGAGCATACAGAGTTCTAAGTCAAGTGCCAACCCACCATATTCTACAGTAGAAGAGAGAATCATACAACTCTAAATTAGGTGCACTTTTTGAGGTCGAATTTGGTTGTTTGGTCATAAAGCCAAGTGTTGTAGCTATTCAAAAGAATTGTCTAATTGAGTACCCATTATTGTATTAGCTTCACCCATTCGAACATACAACAAATCTGTAAGATTTTTCAAAATTAAAAATTAACCAGAGGGCCATGATGGCCCTAGTTAGCTCACCTGAGTTATGCAATGAGATTTCTTATGCAAAACACCTGACAAAATTTCAAACTTCTGAAATAAAAAATGCAGTCTCCAGAGGGTTAGAAAGATTTTCCTTCAATTTGGCCTAGTGACCTAGTTTTAGAGTAAATCTGTCCCATAGTCAAACCTGACCTAGATATCATTGAGACAAACATACTGGACTTTTTGAAGTTGCTGAAGAAAGAAGTGTGGCAATTAGAGTTTAGACAAGATTTTCCTTCAATTTGGCCATGTGACCTGGTTTTTGACCAGACATGACCCATATTGAAACTTGGCCTACATATCATTAAGACAAACATTCTGACAACGTTTCAAAGTTTTCAAATTAGAAATGCAGCCTCAAGTGTGTTTACAAGATTTTCCTTCAATTTGACCTGGTGACCTAGTTTTAAACCCAATTTAAACTTGACCTAAGTATTATTAAGACACACATTCTAATAAAATGTTAAGCTGCTGATCCAAAAAATGATGTCTCTAGCGTGTTAACAAGATTTTCCTTCAATTTGACCTAGTGACCATTTTGTTCACCTGACATGACCCATGTTTGAGCTTAACCTACATATCATCAAGACAAACATGTTGATAAAGATTCAACATGCTCAAGTTAAAAATGCGGCCTCCAGGGTGTTAATACGATTTTCCTTCAATTTGACCATGTTCTTGAGCTCATATGGCCCAGTTTCAAACTTGTCCAAGATTTGATGGAGATGAATGTTCTGATACACTTTCATGAAGATAGGGTGCAAAAATGAAGCCTGTAGGATGTTAACAAGGCAATTAGTGACGATGCACAATAGACGGACGCTGGACAAAATGTGATCACAATATCTGACCTTGAGCACTTTGTGCACAGGTGAGCTCAAAATATATTAAATTATATTGAAAAAAGAATCATGAATACAAAATAATGCAGGAAAATTTCCCAAATGGACTTTTCCAAAAGAAAATCAAACCTCTTAAAAATGAATAATAAGTGACTTTAAAATTAGAATGTAAACAGGAGGGCCATGATGGCCCTAGATCACTCACCTGAATTATGCAATGTGATTTCTAATGCAAAACACATCAAGACAATTATTCTGGCAAAGATTCAAAATGCAACCTCCAGTGTTAACAAGATTTTCCTTCATTTCGCCTAGTGACCTACTTTTTGACACAATATGACCCATATTTGAACTTTACCTAGATATCATCAAGAAAAACATTCTGATAAAGTTTCAATAATGCTCAAGTTAAAAATGCAGCTTCAAGAGTATTAACAAGATTTCCCTTCTATTTGGCTGAGTGACCTAGTTTCTGACCCAATATGACCCATATTCGAACTTGACCTAGATATCATTAAAACAAAGAATCTGACAAAATGTCAAGCTGCTGAAGCAAACATCATGACAAACATTCTGATAAAGTTTCAACATGCTCATGAATGTTAAAAATGTGGCCTCCAGAGTGTTAACAAGATTTTCCCTTTCCTTCCATTTGAACTAGTGACCTAGTTTTTGACATCATATGGCCCAGTTTCGACCTCAGGTCCAAGATTTGGTGGAGATGAATGTTCTTTCAAACTTTCATGAAGATCGGATGCAAAATGAAGCCTGCCTGTAGAATGTTAACAAGGCAATTGTTGACGACACATGATGGACGGATACTGAACAAAATGTGATAACAATAGCTCACCTTGAGCACTTCATGCACAGGTGAGATAAAAGGTCTTCACAAAATAGAACAACAAGTTGAGATGTTTATTACCTGTTGGTTTTGTGACTCCAAGAAATCCAGCATCTCCTAGCTTTTTGAAGACTTCATGGGCTGGGAACTGACCTTCTGTTTCCCATTGGTCTACATGAGGGTTAATCTCCTTGTCAATAAGCTTCAAATATAACCAAATAGAAATCTCTTATAACTGAACATTGAATCATGTTTGTAAGAGTCAAAATAAGAGGTTTACATTTCCCTTTAAACCCTTTCCCGCATACAGCAAATCTGCAGCAGAAGCATTTGAAAACATCTAGGTAAAAATATGGTAAACCTCTATGAGGGAAACTTTAAACGTTGAATAGAGTTGAAAACATTGTGACAAATAAAGAAATTACGCGTTTTGAAAAGTCATCTGCTGCACCGGTGTCAGAAAGCGTCTATTATGTGGGAAAAGGTTAAGGATTGTATCACTTTTTTTTATTGAACCCTTTCCCACTTGGCAAAAATATGGAAAACTCTCTATTAAAGAAGGAAGGGTGTTAAATAGAGTTCAAGCAGCAATCATTAATTACCACTAAAAGGGGAAATTGCTCATTATGAACAATTTCTCCTTTAACTTTATTCAATAATTGTTATTTCATTGATAAAGAGATTCCATATTTCAAAGTTATTTACTGCAGATTTTTTGTAAGTGGGCAAGGTTTAACAAATTACCAAACATGAAAAAGTTCTCTTATTTATGAACTACATGTAGACCTAGTGGCAAAAATTATTTTCAAATATGTTGGCATGCAATTAATTAAATATAACAAATACATTTTCAATATATACAGTCAAGTTACCCTTAACGGATCAGTAACGAAACAACAATTTGTATAATGATAGATTTCCGATTTAATCACAAGCATCTTTTGGAATGGCTAAATTGTCGAAAATCAAATTTAGAGAAAACCCCTCAGACTCAGTCCTGGAAACAAAATGGCGATCCGCTAATGGTAACTTACCTAACTATTCTATTATCCCTTAAGTGTAAACATGCAAAGACAAATGAGAATGATTGGTTACATTTTAATAGGTGTATGTATTTGTCTTTCATAAAATGTCAGAATAAATGACTAACATAATTAGATCGCTAGCTGTTGCCGCAAAAAACACATGTTCTCTTCAAAACAAGGTAGAAATAACTGGGTAAAAACTTGCATCAGGCATTTAGATGATACGGATGAATTTGAAGTCCGACAAGCAACATTTTTATTGTGTATCTAAATAATTCCATAAAAGTGATCCGCTAAGGGTTACTTGACTGTACATTTTGTTTTATTTGTTCATTAAACATGAATATATGTACATTATCAATGAACCCTTTCGAACATATAATCTGCAAACATAGGCCTACCTGAAATAATAGAAAAGACAACTTTATTTTAAAATTGTATGTTTTTTTCCCATAATGTTTCTAAATATCTACAATGCCATAACAATTAAACAGTTAATTGTTTGTTCACACATAGGACAATTTGGGTAGGTATACTATAATAACACTATAGTAAAGTCCTTTTTACCTTTTATAGAGGTTTACTCTATATTACCAACTTACCGAACTTGTCATTTACCGAAACCTCCGGCACCCAATGATTGCATTACTTGGAGCTTATATTTTTGGCTTGAAGTTGAGCATTACCGACTCGCTCAGTGGTGTCAGTACTGTATTTATAAAGGGACAAGACATGTACGTGTATCTTACCAAGGAAACGCCTTGATATGACTGAACAATTAATAAAAGCGTCGTAAAACCATACAAACAATTACATAACAAACTTCAAAGCTCTTATTAAATTGTTGACAGCGGACTGATTAGGAAAAGGTTCGTTCTAGATTGTAACCTTTTTCAAGCTCTCCTGCATCTGTGTGTGATCTGCGTTGTACAAGGTGTCCTCCGTTTTTGTGTTTGAATATTTTCTTATTTGGGAACACGTTCCAGTACATGTTTTCATAAATGTCCCTCTAAGACCAGAGGAACTGCGGAGATTCTCCACACATACACGGAAAAGTGTTTCTCTGAGGGCCATGTTTACATTGTGAGGACTGTTAGTAACCGGTTTCGATAGCCCGGGACAACCCGGATTTTTAACAGCATATACTTATTTTACAGGTTGCGGGTCCCGACCTGGTTATTCCAAAGACTTTGTTTTAAGAAAGCAAGTAATGGCTTTCTCTCCTTGACACTGTGTGGCATAAGCATTACGAATGACTTGATGGTGATAAAATAATTGGACCAGTAGCATAGGTAACTTAGGAAACGCCGCTATATATAACTGATTTTTGATGTTGAAAATTTGCGTTTAACAACAAACATACAATCAAACAAACAACCAAACAAAACGAAAGATGATAAAAACTGAAGAAATACCAGCGTCTCTTTTACGCCATGTTTTATTACCTTAGGACATGAACATATCACCGGTTCTTCCAATCTTATTAAAATGAGACCAAAGTATATACAATCTGACGACACCGCATACAAATTCATCGCGAAGTGACCATGTACAGTTAAATATTCATGAGCATGTGCTTGTTTTTGTCCAACGAAATTGCATGATACAACCGGAATATATATGTTCTTTACAATCGTAACATTTGACGATTACCGCTTCTCTATCTCGTTTATTTATATTGGTTGTCCCCTTGTGTTATACCTAAGCAGTCTACGCGAAAGTCGTCAGTCCTCCAGTCCTGACTGACAAAAATTCTTTCGAACTGACACATTTTCATGCAATAGACTAATTGGTTGAGCAAAGAAGGAAACAAATGAAAAATGAGCTTTCGGACTGACAGGTTTCAAAAGATTTCGTGAAGTCTGCTAAGGATTGTGTAGACGAGAATTGGCTGACATGAGACGACCCATATGAGAGAATGACAGACGTTTCTCCCCCAAACCGTTTCCTCCCAAGACGTTTCCTCCCAAGACGTTTCCCCCCAAAATTGGGGTGGAAACGTCTGCAGTAGCATTATATATATAGAAAATGAGAGGGGTCACTACACCTTATAGTAGTCTAGATAAACAAGTATGAATAGTTTTATATATTTAGTTAAAATGTAATTACACTTTGTTAAGGGTTTTGAATAAAAAATAATTTTCTTTAATGATGTTACTTAAATGTTGCTAAATCATATATAAAGGTAATTAGTATGTTTGCATTTAAAGTATGTTTGATGTTGTTTTTTTTTAAATTTTAATTAATTAAGTTTTTTGATCTTGATTTCATTGTTAAATATAATTAGGTGTTGCTTAAATGTTTGACAATCTGTGAATAACATTGTGTTGTTTGAAGGTTCAATATTTTCTTTGATGTTCTCTGAACTGGGGACTGCTAATTATTAATTGTAGTCTGTAACTTTGTTGTTTTGTTTTCATTTAGATATAAATATTTTAATTGGGATAATAGTTGTTTTGAGTAATATGTAATAAAGTATATAAACCAAAGAAATTAATGCAGTTTTATGCTTTCATGAATTAATTGCTGTTAAAATAGAGTTTCATAAATTTCATATAGTTGTTCATTTGTGATTATTTGGATATACTATTTAGATATACTATTTATAAATGCCAGATCAGTGTATTGTGTGTGCTGAGGACGTACGTCCAAGGCAACATGGATTCATGTGTGATTCTTGCCAACTTTGGCAACATAGATTAAGAACCTGTGGAACAGGTAAGAGATTTTTTTATATTTTATTTTATGATAAGTCAGTTATGGGTGCTTTTCAAAATAATGAAGTCAGGATGTTATTTTTTTCTTTTGAATAACTTACAAATTATTATTAAAAGTAGCTTTTTAAAATGATACAGGATAAGTGTAGCCACATAATTTACGTAACATTTTTACTTAGTAATCTTATTCTAGGATAATTTTCTCACATTACAAGTATTCACTGAAGACATAAAAATACTTACAAACTCACAATATTTCATGTTTTATCTGACTGAAAAGTAATTTTAATCACAAACATAGGAATTATTTTATTCTTTCATTACAATTTAAAATTTACCTCATATTAAATAATTGTAATGAAACTATCAAATAATTCATTTAATAAACTGTTACATTCATAAATGTAACAAAAACTAATGAAAATAAAGTATCAATTTTAGATCAAATTCATCAATATTTTAACACTATATCACATATTTGGTGTCAAAATCATTTTGGGAGGGAACCGTCTATAGGTATATAACTTTGGGGGGGAAACGTCTTGGGAGGAAATGGTTTGGGGAGGAAACGTCTACAGGGAGGAAACAGTTTGGGGGGGAAACGTCTGGTTTCCATATGAGACAGTCGTCATATCTAAAAACAAGCGAGTCTGGTTTTAATGATATTGTCGTGCTACAAGAATGGTTGTCAACGGTTTTTGGACGGTACCTCTAAGGTACCGTCTATATAGTGGTGTGCATTTTGAAAAATCATACAATAATTTGCTCCCCGATTATACACAGAATGACAGAGTAAAGCTGGGAACCAAAATTTGAGATGTAGTAGTGCCATGTATCGGTCAATATATCTGCATTTTGAAAAATATTGGGAAATCAAGATATCTGAATTTATAAAATAATTCTGAAAAGACCCTGTGAAAAGGCAGCTTTAGTGGTTGAAGTTATACGTGTACACTTTTCCTATCACAAACAATGTATACATACATCAAACGTTGTTTACACGTTTCAAATGCTTCAAAACATAATTTTTGTTTACGAAATGTTTTTGTCATTTATAAGAATAATCTTTCGATTTTCTATTATTTTGTTGATGTCATGTTTTATTTAAAAAATTTTTTTTAAATAACTTACACAACTCAATATCGTCTTTAGATTGTCTTTTAATATAAATTCTACTTATTCTGAACTCTGATAGCATTTTTATTAGCCAATCAGAACGTTATTTACTTTTACGATTCATCATATTATTTTTATGAATGAAACGTGTATGTCTTCATATTGCTTTATCTTATAACTTTCTTGTTGATCTGAAGTGATTTGGCGAATAGTTTGTTTTATTAACAATAATGGCCACGACAACGATGTCAACAATTTACAATTACCTCCAAACTAAAACTTTCTAACATATATCGATTCCTGAGTGTTAGAAACGACAACTCTGCGATGTATAATGGTTCTCCCACAGGGCTACAGCTACAACGCAAAATAATTGACAAATTAAGCAATTTGTTTTGAAAGGATGCGTATTAAAAAGCAAATAAAATATGAATAAAGCAATTTATAAAATTTGGGTAGCGTATTTAATTTACATCGAATTAAATTGACCGCGTATCGTAATCATTGTTTTTACTATGCTACATATTACATACACAGCAGCTGTTACCCGTTCTGGATATATTGATCAATACAGATGCGGAGATCCAGTCTCGTTCGCGCATGTATAATCGTTAGAATTAAGGTGGGGAACCATTTCTTTAAAAAAAACCTGTTATTTCCGGTTTCGTTTTTCATTTGTTTTTAGTTGAATCAGAGAAATAAAAGACAAATGGCAAGTCGTGGACGCAACAAAACGGGTAGAAAACAAACAAAAAAAGACGTTAATGACATACTTTAAAGCTGATAACTGCAGCGAATCTATCGTGACAAGTATTCTGAATGAAAGTGTTTATTCTGTAAAGGTAACTCAGAAAACAATAACGGAATTGAAGAAAAAATATCTTGGCTCGATATAAACGACACAATGCACAATGTGAGATGTTTTTGTTTACTATAATACAGGAGGATAACTGTAATTTACTAATTACTATGAACAAGACACTGATAATAACTAACATGGAGTAGATCATTTTGAACTACATTGTGTCACCACAGGGGGGACCTGTTGATAATTTTGATCAGGCAGATCATGTGTTTTGCTAAATGACCCAAGATGTAAAATATAAAAGTAAAACTGTAAGTTACATGAATCATTTTTACTAGCATTTGTCAACAGTAAAAGACATTAGTAGAAAGAATTGTGACAAAGAGAGAAATTTCTCGTATGGAGCAATTTTTGTGGCGATTGGTTTGACAATCGCCACAATGCTAACAGAAACAACAACAACGAAAAATATTTACATAGTCGGTTTTGAAAAGTCGGTTGATATTTATTTTCCTTACTGCAAACCAATTTACTCACATCCGTTATAGTTCCACCATTGATGCATAGACGCGATTAATAATAATTATGTCAGTGCTACTTTGGTACCGGATTGTTACTAATATTTGAGTTTTATCGAGACATTATCTACATAGAGTTAAAATATATAAATATTATCTTCGTAATGATTGGGCAGATAATAAATATCATTGCGCGTTCTATCTGTCTTGCAAATAACTATGATGATACTCAAATCTGGAAATTCCAAAAGGTTCTATAAATAGCTCGCGAGACTGGTGTTCTTAAATCTCAATATTATAAACGCTTTATTTTGTAGTTGTTTGAATATATAAGACTGGTTTACAAAGGTGTAAAGGACACACGATGTCAGTGTGTACACACGTTATGTAAAACATGATTCCTTAATTCATAAAGCTTTTTCTAAACAAGTAGAGTATAACTTTAATAAGAGCTGGAGCTCTAAATTAACAATAACACTTAATAACTTGGGTTACAACTATCTTTTACAAAACTACGATGCACAATTTAATTACAAAAGCATGTTAAAACAACGCATACGAGACAATTATATACAAGTATGGCATGCAAAACTAAATGAATCGAATAAATTATTTTATTATAGAATGTTTAAAACTGAATTCCAATTAGAAAACTATCTACTTATTACAACAAACGAATGTCTACAAAAGCAATTATCAAGATTTAGGCTATCCTCTCATCATCTGGAAATCGAAAAGGGGAGACATAATGGTATTATTAGAGAAGAAAGATTGTGCAAATTATGTAACTCTAAAGCTGTAGAAAGCGAATATCACTTCATACCATGCTGTCCCAAATATACTGCTTTACGTAAAAGGTTTAATCTATATCAAGCATGGCCCAGTTTAGAAAAATTTAATTATATTATGAAAACAAAGAATAAAGGGAAACTAATTAATTTAATGAAATACTTAAAGAACGCAATGAGCCTAAGAAATGATGAATTGTCTGTTATGCAAAACTAATGTACATGATATATACAATATGTTTGAATGTAGGTATTCTTTGTTCTATACATATGTAATGTTTGTAAAAAACACTTTACTTTATGTAATATGTATATTTTTATATGTTATATGTTATATGTATAAATGTTATAGGTTTTTCTATGCATATATGTTTGCCATATTTATATAATTTGTAAATGGCCAAAGGCAAAATGCTTTGCCGAAAAACAGTCAATAAAGTATTGAATCTTGAATCTTGTTATGTATACACGTCTGCACGGTCTAGCGTCAATTAGCAATCAATGCTGAAAGTGTAGCCTAATTTAGTTTGGAGATCGAGCATTATAATATATGCCTATATTTTTATAAATTGAACAATTTGGCAAATAGTGAAATTGTGCTTTTTGTGCATGTTTTGTGTTTGTTATTGCACTCAAATTTTTCGAAGCAGTTTAACAACCACAGAGAGATATAGATACACTGTGTTTATATGTCTCTGACAACCCGCAATCATGCAATGTGAAGGGACTAAATTTAACAAACTTGTTTAATATCGGACATCATTGAAACAAACACCAAACTAATGGATTCTGTTTTCTCTCCTTTATTGATAATTTTGTCATTTCTAAAGTGTACCCAATATTTTATCTTAATATGGCCTAGCGACCTGGTGATGAACATGTGATTTACCCGAACAATTTAGATTACAAATAGCCATTCTAACGAGCTAAAACGGTAGTCTATCGAGTACCAACTAGATTTTTCATAAATTTGGAATGGCCTCATTTTGAACACATCATGACCAGTTTCAGAATGTAACTAAAATAAGATCACCGAGACAACATTCTGGCAAACTAACATTATTCTACTGTCAAAAGATGCAGGGTTGATACATTCTCAAATTTACCCGCACCAGAGTGCACTATTATTGAAAATCGCAAGCCCTACACCGATATACTGCGTGTTACTTTGCAGGATTTTCCATACGATCGCCACTACGGTGCCATTGGCGCTTTGATTTCTTCTGTTGCCATGTTTTCAAAAAGCCGTCTGCTGCAAAAGCGTCAGAAAGTGTCTATTTGAGGGAAAAGGGAGATCGAAATATTATAACTATTTAAATCTGATCAAAGCTTTCTCTGCCTAGATTCCAGAGAGTACTGATACATATTAAGAAGTAATTTTACAATGAAATTTGTTATCACTAAAGGTAAAAGCACATTATAAGATTTAACTTCTGACATAAAGTTTTAAAGATTTCTGCTGCATAATTATTGTCTTTTTGAATTTAACGACAACATATATACATTCAAAGGTCAGTGTACTATGTTTTTCTATGTATATTAAACTTAAGTCAAGTTGACTCATCATGCAACATAATTTACATTCAATTATTGAACATAGTATTGGGATGAAAAATTTGAAATTTTAAACACAACTGTACATTTTGACCAGTTGATTTTTTTGCAAACTTAAAGGATTGGAAGAAATATTTAAACGGAAACAATATCACAGGCAACACATTTTTACTTTTTTTTAAACAAAACTTGACCCACATCTAACCAATCTACAGCAAACAGCTTGAAATTATCTTTGCATTTTTTTTGTAAAATCACTATTATCATGGTAGAACCAGTCATGGCAAAGGTAGAAATTTCCTTATGAGCAATGTACATGTTGCTGTAATATTTTGTTAAAGATATTGGCTGATGAGTATGTATTTGGGAACGCATTAACAAGCATCAATATGAAAAATATAAAATAAAAATGCTGACAAAATATAACTTAAGATTTTGACAAAGCATTTTTGGAAAAGGAGAAATAGCCCATTCAGAGCAATTACTGTTTTCTAACTATGGTTTTAGTAGTTTAATAATGCTGAGTTTTCAATATAAATATGGGTTATGTTGGGTCAAAAACTAGGGCATTTATCCAAGTTGCATCAATTTTCTCTTGTATGTATATAACGTGTGTAAAAAAACATGAGCGAATCACTATTTGTGTATTCATCTGAGAATGTTTACACAAAGACTGCGAACGTGTATCCGGTAAACACAAACGTAACGATAGATGGAAGATAGAAGAGGTTAAGGGACCATCATCGGCTATGAAATTATTTGTTTTTGTTATATATATATGTTAATTAGTTTATTAAGCATTACATCTTGGGACTATTATCTGACCAAATACTCCCTTTTTGTAAGTATACATAGGAAGTGCAGAAGGTTCAACATTAAAATAGTAAATATATTCTAACATTATTGGAACGTAAATTTATAACCCCGTTTAGTTGTGCACAAGTTGTGGTTAAATTCGTTTGTTTAGACGTCATTTAGATACCAAATGTTCTCGACGACTAGACGTTATTGACTTTGTTTAAAATAGCGTAACTTTTTACTGTGTAATCACATGTACGCCTACTTACTAAGTATATCAAGACCCTGGTATATACCCCTCAAACAAAGCCTGATTATTATGACGTTATTTGGAATAACCCGGTACGCGTGGAACTGTAAACTTTGCCAACTCTGAGTATCTACCTGTATTATATGGTCAAAGGGAGAAAGCTCGTACTATGTTAAATACTATGTAGTTATATCCCTTAAGTTATAGGTTTCTTTCATTCCAGCCCTTTTATGGTCAAATTTCGATTTAGATCGTGAAGCTACATGTCGTGTTGAAGAACCACTATACTATGGAATCAAGACGCTGAGCGACGGAATCTTATATTCGTTTTATCTTGATTTGTTTTCAAGTTTGCCGAAAATGTCTATCCAAGGAATTTAACTACACAGTGGTTAAATTTATTGAAGAGTTTTGACTTTCCTTACTATTTTGCAAAACTTCTTGGGACCCAGGGGATTTTGAGTGTCTATAATATATAAATATTTGTAAGAAATGTCATAATAAACACATACTCTAGACTACACGCAAACTTAGTATGTACGAATGAAAATAGAATTTGAGTACAGTTAGCTACCTGTATAATATAACAGCAATAACATACGATCTGTATGTGCATTTTACTTTTGTGCCAATACACATTTAAAACTCGTTCACTGCCGAATTTAACAAAGCCGACTCATGCATGTTGAAAATTGGACCAACAGGAAAGTTGGTAAAATTTAATGTCTAAGTGGCAAACAATGCAGATTTCAGGTGAGACAGCTCGTTATGATATATATATTTTAATTCATTTAACAGATAAATGGTAAGAATTGTATTTCTTACAATATAAAAATAAATGTTTTCTGGTAAAGCGGTTAAAGCTATCCCAAGCAAATGTGAAATAACATTTATAAGCGCAGCCTACATTTAAAATGTATCATTCCTGTAGAAGGAATCGCGTATAAACAGGTCCGTATCTTTGCTGAGGCATATCGAGACAGCTGGCTCGTTTAACATTTGCAAATCGACAAAAAGTTATATGGATAAATAGATTGCATTAATTGCATGAAACTATATAAACTGTTGAAGATGACATATTCATTTTTTCTAAATGAAAGCCTATTTGCTGGTAGTTGCCATGAATGCAATGTGGTTAAAATCAGCATTTCTTATTCGAATCATTAGTCGCCGGGCAGAAGCCCGCGACTTCTATTTTTAATAGGTTTTCTGAAATCACATGGGAGGAGGGATTATTATTAGAAAGAAACACATTTAGATGTCTTGAATATATTACAATTGTGTTTGTTTAAAAACACTAAGTAATGACACATCTAAAATGAAATAAATATTCCGATGTTTTAGGTATTTTCAGTTTCTTTATTTTGACTCGCATTTATGTTTTTTTGTTTTATTTACGAAGACAAAACAGTCCCTATTAGCTAGACTGGTAAGGTTTATTTTACACTATATACTACATGTAATCAAAAGTCGATAACTACAAACCTTTACGTCGCAGTCTAATTTGTTTACTTACGCGCACCTGCCTGACTCGCGAATACCAACTGCGTAGATCAATCTCCTTTGCAGAGAGCCGCTCTTTACACTCACTTACAAATAGTAAATTATAGGTGATTTAAAATGTTTATTTGGTTCGAAACAAATGAAGAAAAGAACAAACCGAGATAAAACTGGTTTTAATGGAAAAATGACTTTGAACGAACACTCTCTGCCTATTTCAGAGAGTTTCAAGAACGACACCTCTGCGAATAAGAAAGAATCGGGTCTTTCGTACAAAATTATTTCGTCCTTGACAATTTTAAATGTGTCATTTAATTCCCTAAAGGCATATTGCTTCCGATCTGCATATTGTTATGCATCATTGACACAAGGGCGCTCATCATACTATAATTTTAAAACATGAGTAGTTTGTTTTTTTCATTATAAAAAAAGAAGGAAAGAATTAAAATAAATTAACATGTTGTAGGGCTAAGTTTAAGTTCGAAATTAAGTTTAAATTTTACTACAATTTCAATGAAATTTAAATGTTTAGTTGATATTATATTTCGAAGGTGGTCTAATTTATAAATATTGGACTACATTTCAACATTTGTTAAAGTATGATATAATTAGGATGCCAAGCTAATATCATTTTGAGAAAAAGAGAAAGCTCATGTCTTCAGCGATTTAACCCTTATCTCATTGTTTTAAAAGTAGATTGCTTCAAAGGTGTCCACTTTTGACTTTAAAGAGGAAGGGTAAAATGACGTGCTATTGCATGCAAATTCTAAATTGTCTGTTTTGTGGTTTTATTGAAAAATAATAAAATTCAAATATTCTGACAAACATCTTGAAAAGTGTATGTGGAATTCACAAATCTTATAATTATTCCTTAAGGAAAGCACTGTATACATACTAAGACTAATGATTGGCAAGATTACTCATTTCCATTTCAGTTTATGATCAATAATTAGTTGGTTGTGTGTATGGTCAACCTACTTTGGAATGGAGATTGATCATAAACAATGAAAGGCTTCAATTATCATTCACTTCGTTGACAAAACAATGCAAGTTATGATACATTTTCACTTGACCCCACCCCTGATGTTCCAATATGCCCCTCAGTTGATAACTGTTTATTCAACTACTATAATGTTAGTGTTATGCATAACTGCACTATGGATATCCGGCGACATTGATGCGTTGCATCAACTTTCTCTTGTATAAAGTATGGGATAGGTTTTAATTTTGTACCATGGGGTGACGTAATCGAAAAGGGAACATTATTAGTGTTAAGAAAAACTCTGTTGTATGTTTGGAAATAAAGCACCTTTATGAATCAATAAATTGTATAAAATGATGTAAGAGACAAAATGGTACAAAATACGTATGTCTTCTACCGTTATTACACAACTTTAGACACATTTGATATGTATTTAAAAACTGTTCCCCATATCTTCCTAGGCTACGCTTTTTTTATAGGTTGGTTTACGGAGTTCTCTTTTCCACAACTTTCTAGGCTACGATATTTTAATTGTTTGGTTTACTGCCCTGACTCGATTCATCAAAGCTCAGAAAAAAGTTTCGGGGAATGTTTTTTCCTATATTAATGTTGTATTTCTAAACTTAAAACGTTCTTCATTCAGACCATATTATTCTTGCTATACATGTGAACTTTTTCTTTTAATTTCATAAATGGTCAATTTTGATATTTTCTTTAATTGGCTTACACAATCGACTATTTTTAGAATGGAATTTTAAAAGGGACATAACTCTCGAGTACACAGGCTTTAGAACATGTTGACCGTTAGCTTCGGGTAGTTAATCCAGAGACATATAAACACATGTGTCTCTGATTTGATAAAGATGAATGTTCTGATAAACTTTCATGAAGATCGGATGCAAAATGTAGCCTAAAGAGTGTTACTGAACAAGGCGGGCGACGGACGAACGACGAACGATGAACAAAGAACGACGGACAAAATGCGATCACAAAAACTCACATTGAGCACCTTGAGCATTTCGTGTTTTAGTGAGCTAAACATGTTAAAGCGGCGTAAAACACCAAACAATCAATCAATAAATAGGTAGAATTTACGAGGAAATTTACCAGCGAACTCGTTACACTTTGATTATCTGGTTCCCGTACTGAGCACAATCCTCGGGAACAAATATGTCATACCTGTGCGGAAAGCATAATAATCTGCGGCAACTCCATCAGTTCATTAATAATTACTTAAGAAACTTCCACTGTCAGTCTCCCAGATTTGGGGTTACAACATCTGTACGATGGAAAATTCCTGGCCAAAAGTGATTTTATTCGGTGACTCGCTGACGCAGGTTTGTTAAATAAAGTGAAGTCGTGGTTGAGATGTTGATCTGTTACTGTTATCTATAGTGTTACAAATTGGAACGTTATAAATTACTTATCGTATCATTAATGATGCAGGGCGTCTCTTGAAAGATCTAGTAAAGGTGAATCATCATAATATCGCCGTTACTAATTGCATAGGATGTGAACAGTCCAAAAGATTCTGGCAAATGGTCAAATTTTTCTCTGGGTAAACTTATTTATAAAAAAAGTGATATATTTTTTTTCATGTTCCAAGTTACTTTTTCTTTATAACAAACTTTAATATTATAATACAAAATCTGGAACCGTTTAAAGAGACTGAAATCCAGATGGCACGAAAAAACAACAACTCGAATTCGCCCTAAATGTTATTCTTCATGTTATAATCCAAGTAAAACCAGGGTAGAAAATGTATCGTTTTTCATCAATAAAGTGAACTTGAGTCGTTTTCAATTGTCCCGATGAAGGGGTTTCCTATTTAAACTATGAACATATGTTTCCTATGTGAACTGCTGATCACATCTTTTCCTTGAAATATATTGTCAGCAATTATAAATCCAAAAACAAAAAGATTTTTGCTGCTTTCATTGATCTTAGAAAAGCGTTCGATACAATCTGGAGAATAGGTTTATTTCATAAACTACTTCGGAGTAATGTCCCCAAAAATATTTTTAATATAATATTTTCAATGTACTCGAATACAAAATGTAGAATTAAATTCTCGAATGGTCTTAGCCCATCATTTGAATCAAACTGTGGCGTTAAACAAGGGGATGTATTGAGTCCTCTTCTGTTCAATTTTTTTATAAATGACATACAGTGAACTCGACAGTTCCGGGTCATCGACAATTCCGGGTCAAATTTGGAAAAAAATGTTTAGTATTCGAGAATGATACAGCATTTTGACAATTTGATTATCAAGTCATATTTCCCATTAGCTTGGCTAGTTTCACTTCGATTTAGGACGTTGTCATTTCAAGAACGGATGTCGTAATCTCAAAACACATGACTGCATAAACTCCCGCGAAAGCAAAATCTCAATATTTTTATTTACCTGTCAAAGCGTAAATTGCTGATTGTAGCCATAATTTCAGTAATGCAGTTATGTATTGCACATACATGTATAGGTTATTTACTACTGAACAAGATATATATCTTTTATTGACCTGTCGAAGTTGTTTATGCCAAACTAGCGGATAAATTTGACCTAGTTCACATACGACACTTTCGGGTCAGCCAAAAGGAATTTCTCAAAATTATCAATTTATTAGTAAAACTATTTTGGGAACTTTTTAAGAATAATTTAAAGCTTATGGTGATAAATCATTGATAAAAATGTGATATTAAAATTAACATTTTTTGTCAAATATGACTTATTAGTTGATTGAAAAATTCATCAGTTTTCGTGCATGAAAGTGTGTACTGTAAATTTAGCCCCATCACTGTTCTGTTTTTCGCGGGCAATAGGTAATTGCAAGTGATATATTTTAGTTCTTTTTTTTCATATTATTTCAATAAAAATGTTAAATGAATATCTTGTTATTAAAAACCGCTGTTTGAGGTTACCCCTGAATAACAGAAATAAACATTTGTCATGTGACCCGGAAATGGCAAGTTTGACCCGAAACTGTCAAATTTACAGCTTGCAATTGCAGACACTAAAGAAACATTTTAACAAATTTGTATAATTATTGAATTATATCATCGTGGGGAGGAAGTATTTAAATGTTTAACATTTTATGTAGTTTTGTTTCTCTCAACTTTCTTTTCAAAGAGACAAGATTCGTTAATTTGGTTACTGACCCGGAACTGTCGAGTTCACTGTACTTAAAGACTTAAAAAATATCAATTCAGATCCAGTTGTAGTTGGTGATGTATCATTAAATGCTCTAGATATTGTATGCCGATGATATCGTATTATTATCCGATAGCAAGGAGGGTTTACAAAATTGTCTGAATGCATTAAGTTATTATTGTTCCTCTTGAAACTACAAGTAAATACAGAAAAATCAAAAGTAATAGTTTTCAATTCAAATGGAAAGTCCTTTATTAACGAATTTTATTACAATGACGAAACCTTAGAGACAGTCAGTAATTATTGTTACTTAGGTATTAATATTAGATATAATGGTAGCTTAATATTAATGTCGCCATCACTTCTCTTATGGAAAAAGCTAGGAGAGCATATTTTAAAATAAAGAAAACAATAGGATTAGATAATCCTTGTAAACTTCTGGAAAAACTTTTTGATTCTTTAGTAGCCCCTATTCTCCTTTATTGCAGCGAAATTTGGGGTATTACCTCGACATTTAAAGACACTGATCCCTATGAAAAATTACATATAAAATTCATTAAAGAAATCTTGGGAGTTCACTGTAAAGCCTCGAATGATGCATGCATATAATTATATCGTTCCGAACTTGCTAGGCTGCCATTAAAAAATAAGATAATGTTATCCAGCATTACATTCTTGGACCATTTAATTACTTCAGAAGGAAGTGTAGTTCACCAAATATATAATGCTATGAAAATGAGCAACCCATGGGTAAAAAAGTTAAATATTAATTATATTATCATTCAAAATTTAGGTTTATCATATTTGTCAAACGTTAATTAAGCCCACTATTAAACCACTTTTTGGTTTTATAAAACAAAGAATAATTGACCAGGGTCTTCAGGAACAACATGCAAATATTTCAGCATCTCCAAAATTAACATTTTTCCAGAATGTTTACATAATGAACGAACATGCAGCTTATGTTGATGCTTTAAGTAATAGATCAGATCGATCCTCATTATGTAAATTAAGAGTAAGTGCTCATAACCTTGCCATTGAAAGAGGAGGATATTTTTAAGTGCCATTAGTGAAATCTGCAAAAGTGATGACATTGAAAATGAACAGCACATGCTACTACATTGCAGAGGGTGCTCCAATATCAGCGAGACTTTTGAATTCAAATTGTCCAAAATTTCTCAAAAAAGTAACACTAATATGTGCGATATGTATAAAATAAGGCTTATACTTAATAATAAATCTTCCACGGCACTTAAACTATCTTCCTCTTTCGTAACAAATTGTTTTATTGTGAGAAGTAATCTATTGCAATAGATTTTCATTATACATGTATTTTATATTCACATAAATGTTTGCATTTTATAACCATATGTTTAACCATTCGGTCATTACCATTTATTGTAAATGCGTTTGTGCCAATAAAATATTGTCTATTGTCTATTGTCTATTTAAAAATACTTACCCTGTTACTGACAGGGTAGAATTTACGATGGAAAAAGTATCGAAAACAAGAAAATCTCACCGATTATAGGGGTATGAAATATGTCAGTTATCATATTTGAATGCCCCAAATACAAAAATAACACTTATTTTTTTAAAATTGGATTTTTTTTTTCGACAGTTAAGTATCTGGAGTTCAGTAGCTTTAATTAAGAGTTATAAATTCTGCAACCATTCTGTTGAAAATATGAAGATGCAACATGAGCCTTAACCCATTTTTCATATGCAGACACATTTTAAAGTTCCTGTAGATGATGACTTTTGTAAACATTGCGGCAAAAGGAAAAGTTACCTATAATTAGACTTAATTAAGCAATATCTTGAGATAAGCACTTTATCTCAAGTTGTGTATCAACATAGTGTATTGTTGAATGATTTTTACTTTCAGTTTGGTTATAGTAAAGATGGATGTTGGGTTGCCAGTGTTGGGGATTTTCTTCAGAGGTATTGATTTTCGAGTTTAAGTTACACACAACAAATAATTATGTAGCGACCAATTTGAACATACAAAGAAAAAAATAAGGAAATATCTATAAATTAAAGTACTATAACCATTGGATAGAGTTGAAAACATTGAAAACATTGTTTTAAATGGAGGAATTAGCAATTCCTACTTTCCCTTCAATGCTTTCAAAAACTAGTGTGGCTATAAATTATTAGCCTATAAATCTAGAAATTCACAAAAAGTCGCATGTTGTCATACATTTCAACATTAACAGAGAAGAGAAATTTACTGACTAGGAATTATCACATGTATATATTCTAATAGACTATGATTTTTATTTTATGTTGTTTTGTGAGCCGGTGGCCTAATTACTGAATAAAATCTTGTATCTTGTAAAAAGAACAGCGAAGGATTGGATGCAATAACTGCTCTTCTTGCCAATCTCATACTGATACTATCAGGCTGCAGCCCATGATCCTGTCCAAGCAGTGAAGTACTAGGTCTGATTTTACTTACTTTTATTGAACCCTTTCCCACTTGTAGACATATTGTGACACATTTGAGCAGACAAGTTTTTAAAACATTATGGAAAAAGTAGTCCTTTAGTAGTTCAACTCTATTTATTAGTTCATTTATAGGGAGTTTTAATACTTTTAAATAAATGTTTTTAAAGCCGTCGGGGACATATTTCCTGTAGGTGGGAGAGGTTTAACCCTTTCCAACATACAGCAAATCTTCAGCAGACAACTTTGAACACATCTGGTCAAACATATGAAAAATATCTATACAACATGTACATATATATTATGAAAGTATAATTATTGTCATAAGTTGAAAACATTGTGTCAAATGGTAGTAATTGCTGCCCATCTTGGCATTCGGGGTTTCGGGTTAGCATTACCACTGACTGGCTGGTGTCAGGATGAATGGACCATGCAGTAGTACTTCTTTACTGGTAACTTACCCAGGAAACTCCTTGATATTACTAAAAAGATGTTGAAAGCGGCGTAAAACATCAAATAATCTTCTGTATAAAGTGAAGGGTTAATGCATGTACATGTTCATGTAAGCCATTTTTGTCAATTTACAGAAAGTGTGACATCATCAGCCGGGGATTTTCGGGCTATAATTCAAGATGGTGTAAGTTAATACTTCCCAAAATAATGACTGAAAAGGATGCTAAAGATACACATCTATTTACAATATTTCTTGGTGCCAATGACTCAGTGGACAGTGAGCTATGCGCAGGACAACATGTGCCTCTCAAAGAGTTCAGACAGAATATCGCAGATATGGTGGAATATTTACAGGTGATTCTACTTGTCATTATTTACCTGTTCTTGAGATAGTTTACTCCAGGAAAAACCAAACAGCATAATTATTACAAGTTAGCCCATATCACATTCTATTTTAATATTTAACCCTTTTCCACATATAGTAGCTTTCTGACACTCCTGCAGCAGACAACTTTTCTCCATATTGCAACAATGTTATCAGCTCTATTCAATAATTTAACTATCAGTTCTTGATATATTCCCTATTTTTGTCGAAATGATTTCAAAGTCATCTGCTGCAAATATTTTGTATGTGGGAAAGAGTTTTGCATTTGCAAAGTATTATATGCATCACCATAAATACTGTAAAAGTGAACAATAGACCAATTATGCAGGATGTTCTTGGTCCACATTCCTTTGATCTATCAACAAATAATAAAGACAAATATGTACTAACTTGTCAACAATCTGGGGTGATGATAACGGTTGAAAGAATTGTGTGAAATAAGGGTTCAGATAAAGATCTGCGCTCAAAATGCTCGATGTTTGTCAGTAGTTTTTTTTACCCTTTCTCTCATACAACAATTCTGCAGCAGACGACTTTGAAAACACATAAGCAAAATATGGCAATTCTCTATAAATAAAAGTATGAATTTTGAATAGAGTTGAAAAATATTGTGGCAAAAGGAGGAATTGCTCATCAAGAGCAATTTTGTCTTTTGTCACAATGTTTTTAAAAGTTGTCTGCTGCAAATGTGTCAAAATGCAATTAAACCTTTTCAACAAGCAACAAATCTGAAATTACAGCTTAAATATGGCAAATCTCTTCAACTGAAAATATGATTATTGAAAAGAGATGATAACATTGTGGGGAATGGAGTAATTTCTGCAGAGGCATCAGGAAGTGTCTATATGTAGGAAAGGGTTAATTTAGCCGTCTGTGAATAATTTGCAAACAGTGCTGAGTGTTTATACTAGTAAGGTTGTCTTACCCGGAGCCCTTAGTGTATATGTATGTGTTTTTTCATTAAATGTAAATTGTGTGTATTTTATCATATTGTGTGTATATTGAAATATGAACATATTTACATATCATGGTCAGGACCAGGTTAACTCTTTCCTACATGCCATGGTTACACATTTTGACACATCTGCAGCAGAGATTTTTTTTGAAAACATTGAGAAAATTTGGAGAAATTGCTATTTTTATCAAAATATAATGTCAGTTGCTAGAAATGACAGCAATTGTCATTGATTATATTTTGTATATATATAATTCTTTTACCATTCAATGTTTGTTTTTAAACTCTAATAGCTGACTCCCCTTGTCTTGGACATATATGATATAAACCCTTGACAAGTGATTTTAAACTCTAATAGCTGACTCCCCTTGTCTTGACATATGATATTAACCCTTGACAGGTAATTTTAAACTCTAATAGCTGACTCTCCTTGTCTTGGACATATGCTATAAACCCTTGACAAGTGATTTTAAACTCTAATAGCTGACTCCCTTTGTCTTGGACATGTGATATAAACCCTTGACAGGTGATTTTAAACTCTAATAGGTAATTCCCTTGTCTTGACATATATGTGACATAAACCCTTGACAGGTGATTTTATTTTAAACTCTAATAGCTGACTCCCCATGTCTTGACAAGTGATTTTAAACTCTAATAGCTGATTCTCTTGTCTTGACATATGATATAAACCCTTGACAGGTTATGTGTAACTCTAATAGCTGACTCCCCTTGTCTTGGACATTTGATATAAGCCCTTGCCAAGTGATTTTAGATTCTAATAGCTGATTCCCTTGTCTTGACATATGACATAAACCCTTGACAGGTGATTTTAAACTCAAATAGCTGACTCCCATGTCTTGACATATATGTGACATAAACCATTGACAGGTGAGTTTAAACTCTATTAGCTGACTCCCCTTGTCTTGGACATATGATATAAACTCTTGACAAGTGATTTTATATTCTAATAGCTGATTCCCTTGTCTTGACATATGATATAAACCCTTGACAGGTGGTTTTAAACTCTAATAGCTGATTCCCTTCTCTTCGAAATATGATTTAAACCCTTGACAGTTGACTTAAACTCTGTTAGCTGACTCCCATGTCTTGACATATATGTGACATAAACCCTTGACAGGTGATTTTAAACTCAAATAGCTGACTCCCATGTCTTGACATATATGTGACATAAACCATTGACAGGTGAGTTTAAACTCTATTAGCTGACTCCCCTTGTCTTGGACATATGATATAAACTCTTGACAAGTGATTTTATATTCTAATAGCTGATTCCCTTGTCTTGACATATGATATAAACCCTTGACAGGTGGTTTTAAACTCTAATAGCTGATTCCCTTCTCTTCGAAATATGATTTAAACCCTTGACAGTTGACTTAAACTCTGTTAGCTGACTCCCATGTCTTGACATATATGTGACATAAAACCTTGACAGGTGATTTTAAACTCTAATAGCTGACTCCCCATGTCTTGACATATATGTGACATAAAACCTTGACAGGTGATTTTATAATTAGTAGTGTAGACATTGATTATCTTTTGACACAGAGTATTGGTGTTCCGAACCAGAAAATTGTTATAATGACGCCACCACCTTGCGTTGAAGAAAAATGGAAAAAAGAATGTAAATTAAAGGGTAAGGCTACTTAAACATTCCTACGGAGAAGGCCATCGTTTTGAAATCACTCATTTTATTTGCTACTTGGTCAAATTATAGCCAAGTTAAGGCTGATTTTGTAGAGTAGAAAGTTTTGTAGAGTTAACAAAGATGATGAAACCAGAGAATACTTCAAAAAGATGTATTTTTTCACTGTGCCCTGTAGCCACTTTTGTTTCATTTGTTAAAGGAATATAGTGGTAAGACGTGAGCTTCTCTTACCAAAGGGCCCTGGTTTGAATGATCCTTTAATGAGCGTGTTCTGTTTTTAGCTTTTGTGATCACCTGGTGTCCTTTGTCGTCATCTGTCTTTTAAAGTTGTTCAAAGAATTTAATTCCATGTAGAGTTTTGGTTGCTGCGGCTTCGGAAAAGGGGAAAATTGCCAAAACTTTAAAAAATATCTTGTCCAAAAGTACTGGCCCGATTTGAAAATTATTTTGCACAAATGTCCCTCGGGCACCCTCTTCCAAGATTGTTAAAATATTTTCCGCTCCGTTGAAAAACATGGCTGCTAGGGGTGGCAGATCTTGTTTTCCTTATATGTGCATTGTTAAATTTTTAAAAATATTCCTGTTTCAAACTCCTGGCCCAATTTAAAGATAATTTGATACAAATGTTCCTTGAGTAACCCTCTAGCAAAATTGTTCAAATAATTCCGATCCGTTAAAAAACATGGACTCGAGCGGGAGGGGCTTGTTTACATAGAAATATATAGGGAAAAACTTCGAAAATCTTCTTGTCTGAAACCGAAAGGTCTAGAGTTTAGATATTTGGTTTGTAGCATTGTCTAGTAGTCCTCTACCAATATTGTTCAAATTATACCCCCGGGGTCAAAATTGGCCCCATCCCGTGAGTCACCCTTTTCACATATATAGTTATATAGGGCAAAACTTTGAAAATGTTAATTTTTGTCTTTAACTAAAAGGCCCTAGCGTTGGATCGTTGGTTTGTAGCCTTGTCGAGGGGCCCTCTACAAAAAATGTTCAAATCATGCTCGTGGAGTCAAAATTTGCCCCGCACAGGGGGGTGACCTGTTTTACATAGAGATTTATAGGAAACCTTTTAAAATCTTTTTGTCTGGAAGCAAGAGGCCTATAGCTTAGATATTTGATATGTAGCATTGTCTAGTGGTCCTCTTCCAAGACTGTTCAAATATTTCCCTGGTCAAAATGTTACATAGACAGATATAGGAAAAACTTTGAACTCTTCTTATCTGAAACAGACCTTTCATTTTCCGTATGTCCTATTAATTTGACAAAAGACGCACACTATTGGTTAGGTTATTTTGCCTGGTGTCAAATCTTTACAAATTATATTGCATAGGTGAGCATATAGGACCATCATGGCACTCTTGTTTTAAGTTTTTCCACACAATTTGTGTGAGTACTGGATAATTCTACAGGAAGCAGGCATTGAGTGTGATTAATATAAGCTGAAAGCTTGTTTCACTATCGATGTAAAATTATATGTTTGATTTTAAAGGAATGAAGTTGAATCACAATGTAATCAAAATTGTAGCATTCAGTCAAATGAAAGTTGTGCTGCCATATTGTTTGTTGTTTTTATTGAAAAGAATATTAAGAAAAATGCTATGTGTTTATTGTTTTCAAACAACCCTCATAATTGCTGTTCCAATCTACTCACTGAGACAATTATTTTGAGAATTACAATATTAGGCTAAGCTGAGTGTTGACAGCAAATCTGCAGCAGACGACATTGAAAATATATGAGCAAATTTTCATTTTGCCACAATGTTTTTAAAAGTCATCTGATACAAGTGGGAAAAAGGTTAAGATTTTGTGGGACAAAGAACATTTCACTCCTTCTTATCGAGACCCCTGTGTACTAAACTGTTTTTTGTACACATTGACAGGTAAGAGTTTTGGAAAGTTCAACAAACCCACAAAGTCTTATGCAGAAGCTTGTATAGAGGTTGCTAAAGAATCAGGGACCCATATTGTGGATTTGTATAATCCAATGATGAACCAGGAGGTAAGGGTATAGCCAAAATTGGGGTTTGGTGAATTGTCCCTTTAGGTCATTTGCCCCTTAAATCTAAATGTGTAACCAACAGGATAATTCCTCTGTCTCTTAAGTGAAAAGTGGATAATTCTCCCTAATTAATGTTACCGTATATACTCGGTTATGAGACGCATTTTTAGCTCGACTTTTTAAAAAAAGAAAGCTATTGTCATGACCTGGCGTGGTCGTCCGGTGACGGCGGCGGCTGCGTGGTCGTCCGGTGACGGCGGCGGCTGCGTGGTCGTCCGGTTAAGGTTTTTTGTTCAGCTCAGCTTTTTTTCTGTTTTCTATCAGTCGAGCGTCTGTGCCGTACGCGGTGCTCTTGTTTTACCTTAGAATTACCCGGCACATGTACTTATGCAGTCAAATCTGCAGTAGACAACTTTTGAAACATCTATAAAGGTATTAATAAGGAATCCTGTTTCCGCTATCAATTTATTGACTTTAACCTACTGAATATTTGACCTCGACATGTCAAAAATATGATATTTTCAGGTGGATATTAATGCGCTTATTTTAACTTGGTGACCTGTTAGCTGCAACATCTCAAAATTGTAAATTTCATCTTAAAATTGAAATCAATAATTTGGTGCTTATGTCAACTTGTCAACTAAGCATGATCAAATTGGCAGATGACACATACGAAAAACACTTTTGTGCTAACTTAACCCTTATACTGCTGTTTAAAAAGGTAAATAACATTTGCATATCATGTTATGCAAAACTTTAAACTAATATTGTGAACAATGTACACCAGCATAAGCCTGCACATTTATCAATATTAACCCTTTCCCTCATACAACAATTCTGCAGCAGACGACTTTGAACATATTTTGTTATGCAAAACTTTAAACTAATATTGTGAACAATGTACACCAGCATAAGCCTGCACATTTATCAATATTAACCCTTTCCCTCATACAACAATTCTGCAGCAGACGACTTTGAACATATTTTGTTATGCAAAACTTTAAACTAATATTGTGAACAATGTACACCAGCATAAGCCTGCACATTTATCAATATTAACCCTTTCCCTCATACAACAATTCTGCAGCAGACGACTTTGAACATATTTTGTCAAATAATGGAAAATCTCTATAATTGAATGGATAACCTATGACTAAAAGTGGAAAACATTGTGACAAAAGGAGAAATTGCACGTTTTGTGTAATTTCTTCTTTTGTTACTATGTTTTCAAAAAGCCGTCTGCTGCAGAGGCATCAGAAAGAGTCTATATGAGGGAAAGGGTTAAGCAAAATTGCACCAATAAGATCTTGTCGAAATTCAGGGTTTATGATAACTGTTGCAGTAATTGAGCGGGATGAGTGTTACCCTTTCACTCATACAACAGACCTGCAGCAGACTCAAAATGTCTTGGCATAAATATTGAAAATCTCTTCAATTGAAAGTTTTATTATTGAATTGAGTTTAAAACATTGTGGCAAATGGAGAAATGTTTTCAACAGGTGTTGAAGGATTACCTGTAAATAGAATCTTAACAATGTATCTATATTTTACAGAACTGGGAAGATATGTTCAATGATGGCCTTCACTTCTCTACTCGGGGATCAGATTTTGTGTTCAAACAGCTACAGCCAATCTTGGATAAAGTACTCGGAGAACTTCCATTACAGTTCCCATACTGGGCTGACATAGATAACAACAATCCAACTGCTTCTCTTTAAAGATGGCTATTATTATATTTTACGCATATTTTATAACGGCTCAGATTTTACTTTTTTTTTAGCCCTTCTCCAAATCAATTCTCATTTTGATGTATCTGCAGAAGACAACTTTTGGAAAAAATTGTGGCAAAAAAAGCAATTGATCACATCGAGCAATTTCTATGTTTGTAGCAAAGTGTTCTTCTCCGTTTTCAAATATGTTGGTTGCATATTTCTTTTATATGGAAAAGGGTTAATCTGTTCCTTTGTTGATAGTACATCATTTAGAATACTAAGTTTGCAGGACCGTCTGTTTATTGAAGTGGTTAGAGTGACCGCCTGTTTGTTGAAGTGGTTAGAGTGATCGCCTGTTTATTGAAGTGGTTAGAGTGATCGCCTGTTTATTGAAGTGGTAAGAGTGACCGCATTGGGATTGGAAGATGAAGGTTTGCTCCCAGGTCGGGTCATATCAAAGACTTCTAAAATGGTTACCTTCCTCTGCACTCTGGGTTGCAGTGATAGCATTACATCTGGGATGTCCAGATAAATAATACCAATAGTACTAGTTATTTACCCAGGACTTACCTGAAATACTGTTTAAAGCTGCGCAATTCACCGTTCAATAAATTAGGCAGCTTTCAAAACTATTAGAGAGTGAGAGATATTTAGTTCCTATGGTGTTTATGTGATATAAGTTGCTGATGCAAATTGGTATCTATGCAGACAAAATATTATTACATTTACTTTGATTATATTTTATGCAGAAATTCATAAACCCATTGAATTAAATAATGAGATTGCTTTCACACATTCCATACAGCTTTATGGTAAATATTATAGGTTATTGCATCTGTTTGGGACAGTTTTGTGTTGGATGAATTCCTTCGCCTTCGGCTGATTTAGCGAGGGCAGAACTCTGCCTAAGAAACGAGTTCCAACTGTTTTGAAAAATTAAATTTATGAACTGGCATTTCTGCTCCCATTTGATTTCGACTTGAAATTGAATCGTTGACAAAAAGATGTGTAACACTTTTTCTAACAGTGGATTTCATTTAGAACTCGTGTATAATCTTATTCTGATATTTGCACCCGCATATTTGTGTACTTTACCATTTAGATGCCCATTTAGATGCCAATTTTGACCTCACAGTATGTTCAGTAAAGTGAACACATATCAAGAGATTCTATTTTGCGTTGAAAGACTTCACATTGGAGAATGACATAAATAATCAGAAGACCTACCTTTAAAACAATCAATTGCTTGTTCATCCTAGCAGTTGTTAAATCCCCCTTGATTTTGTCTGGTATTGTAATTGAGGTATTTTATATAGATCGTCAACGACTATAAAACAACTATAGCATATGGAAAAATGTGTAGCAAGTCACATTATTAGGTCAGAAACTATGTATGTATTTACACACAGCAAGCGATATGAATAGACCAGATTGGGTTTTTGTATGTCTTTTGATTTTTCACTGCGTGTCGTCTACAAATGATGTACCATACATTGTTAGCTGGTCTCTAAACTCGTCAAAGGTTGGATGGGAGCGCTCTGTTTCGTTACTGTATTGAAATAGTAGCGTCCTTAGCAGCATGTGAAAAAGATCGGAGTGCAATATCATGTCGACCTTAATATCAAAACGTAATCCCAACTTCTACTATCCCATTGACAGATAATACATCCTTTTTTCACAAGGAAAATAGAAGGGACAATATCAAATTATTCAATAAAAGTGCATCTACATATACATAATTATATAAATTCCTTTCTTGCATATTATAAATGTGCAGCAGATAACTTTGAAAACATTTAATAAAAAATATGAAAAATATCTCATTAAAAGCAATTCTTGTTTTGTCACAAAAATTTCAAAAGTCATCTGCTGTTAGTTTGTTGTATATGGGAAAGGAGAGGGGATTAGCACTACACACTTACATTATAGTTTGTGAGTCGACATGTGTCAAAAAGTCGAGGAATTTAGCTTGTGATATTAGGGCATTGTCAATTTGTAATGTTGTAATATTAATTTTATGTATGGTTCATTTTTAGCTCCACTGGCTGAAAGCCAGTCGAGCTTATGTCATGGCGAATTGTCCGTCGTGCGTCCGTGCGTGCGTGCGTGTGTGCGTGCGTGCGTAAACTTTTTCCTTTAAACGACTTCTTCTCACTAACCACTTGGCCAATTTGGTTGAAACTTCATAGGAAGCATCCTCTTAATGTCCTCTCTTAAATTCCTTCAATTTTTTTTGATCCATCCATAATTCTGGTTTCCATGGCAACCAAAAGAAAAAAATAGTGAAAACTTAAAAAATCTTCTTCTCTGAAAGTGTCAGGCCGATTTTCAAATAATTTTGTAGAAATGTTCCTTGGGTGACCCTTTATTAGATTCCTTCAAGAAATGTTGATTGGTCGAAAAACATGGTCGCCAGAGGGCGGGGCTATTTTGCCTTATATGACCATAGTGAAAACTTAAAAAATCTTCTTCTCCGAAAGTGTTCAGCCGATTTTCAAATAATTTTGTAGAAATGTTCATTGGGTGACCCTCTATCAGATTCCTTCAAGCCATGTTGATTGGTCGAAAAATATGGCCGCCAGAGGGCGGGGCTATTTTGCTCTATATGACCATAGTGAAAATTTAAAAAATCTTCTTCTCCGAAAGTGTTGAGCAGATTTTCAAATAATTTAGTAGAAATGTTCTTTGGGTGACCCTCTATCAGATTCCTTCAAGCCATGTTGATTGGTTCAAAAATATGGCCGCCATGGGGTGGGGCTATTTTGCCTTATATGGCTATTGTGAAAACTTAAAAAATCTTCTCCTCCGAAAGTGTCAGGCCGATTTTCAAATAATTTTGCAGAAACATTCCTTGGGTGACACTCTACAAGATTCCTTTAAGCCATGGTGGTTGGTAAAAGATATGGCCACTAGGGGGCAGGGCTGTTTGGAGATTTGATTTTTGCCTTATGGCCGTGGAGCGATACTGGCCCTCTTGGGCCTCTTGTTATGTTTGCTTGGTTGATATGAATTGTATTCTAAATGAAATAACAAAACTTACTAAAACTGAGAAATTTGACAATATTCCCATGTCGCTAAATGTACAACAGCACTCAATAGAACAGTAATGATCAATGATATCATTTAATTGTTTGATTCTTTCCCACTTGCAGACACATTTTGAAGCTTCTGCAGACAACTTTGGAAAATATTTTTGCAATTTCTCATTTTGCCACATTGTTTTTAAATCTTTTCTATTATTTTACTTTCATTTATTAATATTTTCTATATTTTTGCATTGATGTTTTATAAGTTATCTGCAGCACATTTGTTGTATGTGGGAAAGGTTTGAATTAAAATTATATTTTTCCCATGTACATAATTATGATACCCAGGTTAAAACTTTTTTGAATTGTTATGCCAATGAAATATACTATTATTATATATAACATATTATATATTATTTGTCTTTGAGAAAACCCTTGCTCTCATTGGTTTTTGTTATAAGCTCACCTGAGCTTTGCCAGTGTGTGTATATCACGTGACTTTGTCGTCACAAATGCTACGGTGGACAGAAATATGTTACTTCGGTTTAGGTGTAAAAACAAAGGTAACTTTTTTATTTCTCCATCATTTTTAATGAAACATGGCGCAGTCTACGCCGCTAAGAGAGCCCTATCTTCGGTTTTAAACGGAGTTTGATTAGTGGTTTAGTTTCTTCAAACACTTCGATGAACATTTTCTCAAAATGTATTAATATCGCCGACAGCCGGAGCATTATCAAAACTGGATGTTGAGAACAGGTTTGTCGAAGTTTTTGAAAAAACTAGACCACCAATCAAACTCCTGTAAAAACCGGAGCTAGGACATTGTAAGCGGCGTAGACTGCGCAATGTTTCATTAAAGAAGGTGAAGGAATAAAAAAGTTACCATTGTTTTTACAATCTTATCAAGAGCAATTATTGCTGTCTGACCATGCAAATATGACTTCAAAAGTCACGTGGTATACACACACTGTTTGCTCAAGGTGAGTTATTGTGATCGCCTTTTGTCCGGCGTCCGTTGTGCGTCGTCCGTCAACATCTTCTCCTCAGTAACCAGTGGGTCAATTAAGATGAAACTTCACAGAAAGCATCCTCTCAATGACCTCATCAGAATTCCTTCAAATTTTTGGGATCCATGCAGAATTCTGGTTTCCATGGCAACGAAACGAAAAAAACCTCAAAATTCTTCTTCTCCGAAACTGGTTGGCAGATTTTCAAATAATTTTGTAGAAATGTTCCTTGAATGACCCTCTATAAAATTCCTTCAAGCCATGTTGATTGGTCAAAAAACATGGCCGCCGGGGGGGGGGCTATTTTGCCTTATATAGCTATAGTAAAAACTTAAAAAATCTTCTCCTCCGAAAGTGTCAGGCCGATTTTCAATTTATTTTGTGGAAATGTTCCTAGGGTGACCCTCTATCAGATTTCTTCAAGCCATGTTGATTGGTCGAAAAACATGCCGCCAGGGGGCGGGGCATTTTGCCTTATATGGCTATAGTGAAAACTTAAAATATCCTCTCCTCCGAAAGTGTCAGGTCGATTTTCAAATAATTTTGCAGAAACATTCCTTGGGTGACACTCTACAAGATTCCTTTAAGCCATGGTGGTTGGTAAAAAACATAGCCACCAGGGTGGGCAGAGCTGTTTGGAGATTTGATTTTTGCCTTATGGCCGTGGAGCGATACTGGCCCTCTTGGGCCTCTTGTTAACCCTTTCCCTCATAAGACATTTCTGCAGCAGGCGACTTTGAACATATTTTGTCAAAAAATAGAAAATCTCTATAATTGAATGGATAACCTATGACTAAAAGTGGAAAACATTGTGGCAAAAGGAGAAATTGCTCGTATTGAGCAATTACTTTTTTTGTCGTTATGTTTTCATAAAACCGTCAGCTTGCAGAGACATCAGAAAGTGTCTATATGAGGGAAAGGGTTAAAATGAAAAAACCTAAAAATGATAATTTTTAGTATCATTTATTAGAGAATAAAACAACAACGAAAAACTACATGACTGAAAAAGAAAGAGAAGCATGAACCGTATGAGAATGTTAATATAAATTATGCCAACCTTGCCTTTAAAGAGGGTTATGCAATATATATAATTGTTTTTGAATTCTATAAACTGTTTATTATTCAAATAAATAAATAATCACTCAATACTCTTGACCTGATATTGACCTGGTGTTCAAACATATCATTATGAAACGCATGTATGTATGTAATTTCATCTAATTTGTGTTTTGTGTGATGAAAATAAACAACAACATTTAGCCTTTCCAGCATAAAAGGCATATAAGCAGATTTTTTTTTGAAATCATGGTGGTTAAACATAATGATCATTGTCTCTTTTTGCCACCATATTTTCAACTCTCTCTTTTTCTCTTTTCAATAATTAAACTATCAGTTTGAGATATTCCAAAGTTGATCCTAGATGTTTTGAAAATCATCTGCTTCAGATGTGTTGTATGATAGCCCTTTCCCTCATATAGACGCTTTCTGACGCCTCTGCAGCAGATGGCTTTTTGAAAACATAGTGACAAAAGAAGAAATTGCACAAAATGTGCAATTTCTCCTTTTGCCTCAATGTTTTCCACTTTTAGTCATAGGTTATCCATTCAATTATAGAGATTTTCTATTTTTTGAGAAAATATGTTCAAAGTCGTCTGCTGCAGAAATGTTGTATGAGGGAAAGGGTTAAGTGATGACCTGATGTGTTATTAGAGCCAGTCCATGCAAAAAAGTACAATATTGCATTTCAGAACAGTGTATAGGTTCAGATCATCTCCCTGTCTATCTTAAAATTTATCAGAATATACATAAGTTGATGGAAGCTTACAACAAGTTTGTGATAGTAACATGTGAACAGTGCAGATTGTGATCAAACTATGTGGATTCTCAAACTTATCAAAAACTTACACTGTTCACAAAAGCCAACATGTACCTTTTATCATGCTGGACTAACTTATCTGTTAAGTTGATATGATATTAAAAATAATTTTAAAGTGCTTGAATTAAAAGAATGTTTGACACATAAACATTTTTAAAAACATCTGGAAAGTTAGAAAATTATTATGAAAGTCAAAAACAATGTGGGAAAAGAAGAAATCTCTCATTTTGAACAAGTTTTCCTTTTGTACAATGTTTATACAAGTCGCTTTCTGCATACGGAGTCAGAAGACTTTGAAAGGGTTGAAAGTTGAAAAGAATATAATTTATGCAACATAATAATGTAGTAGTTGTACAAAGGTCTGGATCAGGTCCATATAATCAAGTAATAATAAAATACATGCTCTGTTTAAAGACTTTATTATTTATAATCCCCCATCTTGTTACCCCCTACTAACATATTGATGCATTCTGATGATTATGAAGCAGATGACTTTTAACATCATTATGGCAAAAGGAGATCCTTTTTTGCCATAATGATTTCAATATTTTTGTCTTGATGTCATCTGCCACAGATTTGAGGTATGTCCTTCTTCTAGTCAACCAATTTTGGTCGGTTGTTCTAAGCATGTCCTTTATGGAGGCAGGCGACCAGAGTTTCAATCCAAGGTCAAATTATGCCAAAAACTTTCCTCCCTAGATATCATTTCTACTTGTGCATCATTTGTCAGGATCAATATTTAGGTAATTAATCTAGAAATTGCCATGAAAATTAAAAAATTATGTTGATAGCAGCATTTTAACCTCAAATTAAAGAATTCTTGCCTTTCTTGTCTTTGGTGATATTTATCACCATCAAAAGATACAAATGTGGTCTTGTGTTTTCCTGAGCTTGGTGCTCAGGATTGTGGGGTTAACCAGGATAAATGGTTCAATAGCGCTGGAAACTAAACCCAGGAAAAGGATTGATAATATCACTGAATACTCGCTGAAAGCAGCATTAAACACAAACAAATTAATCCTTTCTCGGATACAGATGACTAGTGTCGCTTCTGCTGGACACAATTTTTGAAGACAGTTTTAAAAGGAGGAATCCATTCTTTATCAAAATTATACAGCGTTTTCATTGCAGACACAGGTATAAATCTTGGTACATATCAGTGACCAACGCGGTGGTGTAAAGGTAGAGGGCCAGAGGGAGGTCACAATGTTGTCATAAGCAATATAAGCATAACTTTGTCAAATGTGACATGACGCAAAGAGTTTGATTGCATCACAACACTGTTGTCATAAACAAAATGATTTAAAAGTTTGATGAAGAAATATTGAAAAATGGCTAAGTAATGGCCTGCAATGTTTTTGTGACAAAATCTAAGTATAAAAAGGGGCATAACTCTACAAATATGGTTGACAGAGTTCTGTTACTTGCTGCAGATGTCTATTTTGTTATTAGAAATAAGTATGTCATGTATGAAGTAAATATGTTTGATGGTATAGAAGATAGTATCCGTAACCAACACAGACGCCGGGGCGAGTGGAATAGCTTCCTTATTCTTTGAATGATCGAGCTAAAACTGGTAGCAATGGTTTTCTTTCCTTAGCTCTTGCGATTTAGGGTTTTCCATTACAACTGACTTCTGGTGTCAGGATAAATGATTGAGTAGTACTGAAACTTATCCAGGGAACCCTGTGATATAACTGAACAATTGTTGAAAGTGGCATAAAGGATCATAGATAATAAAAATCGGAATTGACCAAACATACACAACAAATCTCCCTTTAGTAATACTTTTAATAGTTTATTGGTTTTTTAGCTCCACTGGCTGAAAGCCAGTCGAGCTTATGTCATGGCGAATTGTCCGGCGTGCGTGCGTGCGTGCGTGCGTGCGTTAACTTTTTCCTTTAAACGACTTCTTCTCCCTAACCACTTGGCCAATTTGGTTGAAACTTCATGGGAAGCATCCTCTCAATGTCCTCTACTAAATTCCTTCAAATTTTTTTGATCCATTCAAAATTCTGGTTTCCATGGCAACCGAAAGAAAAAAATAGTGAGAACTTAAAAAATCTTCTTCTCCGAAAGTGTCAGGCCGATTTTCAAATAATTTTGTAGAAATGTTCCTTGGGTGACCCTTTATTAGATTCCTTCAAGAAATTTTGATTGGGCGAAAAACATGGCCGCCAGGGGGCGGGGCTTTTTTGCCTTATATAGCTATAGTGAAAACTTAAATAATCTTCTTCTCAAAAAGTGTTCAGCAGATTTTCAAATAATTATGTAGAAATGTTCCGTGGGTGACCCTCTATCAGATTCCTTCAAGCCATGTTGATTGGTAAAAAAACATGGCCGTCACAGGGCGGGGCTATTTTGCCTATATGGCTAAAGAGCAAACTTAAAAAATCTTCTCCTCCAAAAGTGTCAGGCCGATTTTCAAATAATTTTGTAGAAATGTTCCTTGTGTGAACCTTAATTAGATTCCTTCAAGAAATGTTGATTGGGCGAAAAACATGGCCGCCAGGGGGCGGGGCTTTTTTGCGTTATATAGCTATAGTGAAAACTTAAAACATCTTCTTCTCCGAAAGTGTTCAGCCGATTTTCAAATAATTTTGTAGAAATGTTCATTGGGTGACCCTCTATCAGATTCCTTCAAGCCATGTTGATTGGTCGAAAAACATGGCCGCCAGAGGGCGGGGCTATTTTGACTTATATGACCATAGTGAAAACTTAAAAAATCTTCTCCTCCGAAAGTGTCAGGCATATTTTCAAATAATTTTGCAGAAACATTCCTTTGGTGACACTCTACAAGATTCCTTTAAGCCATGGTGGTTGGTAAAAAAAATAGCCACCACGGGGCGGGGCTGTTTGGAGATTTTATTTTTGCCTTATGGCCGTGGAGCGATACTGGCCCTCTTGGGCCTCTTGTCTTATTAGCTCCACTGGCTGAAAGCCAGTCGAGCTTATGTCATGGCGAATTGTCCGTCGTGCGTGCGTGCATGCGTGCGTGCGTTAACTTTTTCCTTTAAACGACTTCTTCTCCCTAACCACTTGCCCAATTTGGTTGAAACTTCATGGGAAGCATCCTCTCAATGTCCTCTACTAAATTTCTTCAAATTTTTTTGATCCATTCAAAATTCTGGTTTCCATGGCAACCGAAAGAAAAAAATAGTGAGAACTTAAAAAATCTTCTTCTCCGAAAGTGTCAGGCCGATTTTCAAATAATTTTGTAGAAATGTTCATTGGGTGACCCTTTATTAGATTCTTTCAAGAAATTTTGATTGGGCGAAAAACATGGCCGCCAGGGGGCGGGGCTTTTTTGCCTTATATAGCTATAGTGAAAACTTAAATAATCTTCTTCTCAAAAAGTGTTCAGCAGATTTTCAAATAATTATGTAGAAATGTTCCGTGGGTGACCCTCTATCAGATTCCTTCAAGCCATGTTGATTGGTAAAAAAACATGGCCGTCACAGGGCGGGGCTATTTTGCCTATATGGCTAAAGAGCAAACTTAAAAAATCTTCTCCTCCAAAAGTGTCAGGCCGATTTTCAAATAATTTTGTAGAAATGTTCCTTGTGTGAACCTTAATTAGATTCCTTCAAGAAATGTTGATTGGGCGAAAAACATGGCCGCCAGGGGGCGGGGCTTTTTTGCGTTATATAGCTATAGTGAAAACTTAAAACATCTTCTCCGAAAGTGTTCAGCCGATTTTCAAATAATTTTGTAGAAATGTTCATTGGGTGACCCTCTATCAGATTCCTTCAAGCCATGTTGATTGGTCGAAAAACATGGCCGCCAGAGGGCGGGGCTATTTTGACTTATATGACCATAGTGAAAACTTAAAAAATCTTCTCCTCCGAAAGTGTCAGGCATATTTTCAAATAATTTTGCAGAAACATTCCTTTGGTGACACTCTACAAGATTCCTTTAAGCCATGGTGGTTGGTAAAAAAAATAGCCACCACGGGGCAGGGCTGTTTGGAGATTTTATTTTTGCCTTATGGCCGTGGAGCGATACTGGCCCTCTTGGGCCTCTTGTTGTAAATTGATCACAGTTGACACATTAAAATATTTTTAGATAAATTAAAAAAAACAAAAACAATATTCATAACTTCGCCTAATACATGTACATATTTTTAGATAACGGGTGAACTTTTAAAAAAACTGAATCTTTCCTTCTGCCTTTTTTACACTGCCCTTTCCCACATTTAACAAATCTGCAGCAGTTGACTGTGAACATATATGTATCTAAGAATCAAGGAAAATCTTTATAGCTAATCTTTAAAGAATGATAGTTAAATAATATTGAAAACAGTTTGTCAAAAGACAAATTCACTCATTATGAGAAATATCTCTTTTTGCCACAATGTTTTCAAAAACATCTGCTCTTGGGAAAGGGATAGGCAATGCATGAAAAATCAACTCAATCAAATTCTAGGATAACAATGAAAATATTTTACTATGTCTAAACAGAATATATCACATACAGTTTTTGACATCTTATTTAGAACTATGCTCAATGAAAAAGCAACCTTAAGACACTTTCCGCTAGTGTAGAAACACATCAAACTAAGCAATTGAAATGTGATCTGGCACTTCACTGCTTGCTGCCAATAAGTCACCAAAGTTTTCAAGAAGTCTTTGAAAATCTGTCTAATTGGATAACGGTTTCAGTCATGCAAAGGCAGGTTTTAGTCTTCATTTCTCATTAGTATGTTGTTAAAACCCTTTCCCTTTTGAAGGTACATTTTGTCATATCTGAAGTTGTCTACCTTTTACAATTTTATGCCAAAAGGAGAAACTGACGATAAGGAGCAATTTCTGCTTTTGCAACAATGTTTTGAACTCTCAGTTTTCAAGGATTTCTATGTTTCTGGCTAGATGTTTTAAAGGGCAATTGCTTAAGAAAGGGTTAACATTGGTTTTTCTGGAGCCCAGGTAACTAGGACCATATTCTGACGGTACAATCACTGCCCCCTGACACCATGTATTCTCCAGTCTTATCAAACATCAAACATTGGACAGCATCCTCATGACCCACAAGGGAGGTAATCTGAAATGAAAAAGAACAAGGGAGATAAGATATAACTTTCAAATAAAAACATACATCACCTGCAAAAAACTACTGACTGAAACCCACCAAGTCATAGGATGATGGACAGATGCCAGTGAAGTGGGTTCGTATGTAACGCTCTATCTTTGAGCATTGCTGGAATAAATTGCTCAACGCTTTTTTATAATGAACAGGTCAGAATCTGCTGACTTGGGCATATTGTTTTTATGGAGAATTGAAAAATGTAGGAAAAAGATTAATTGGTTGTTTTTATAAATGTATCCTTTTTCCAAAACAATTCCAAAGTTATGCTAAAGAGGCGACATGAGTTTTCTGTATCCGGGAAATTTTTTACATACGTTGATCCTAACTGAATCAGTTAGCATTCCAGTTATATAACTACTCAATTGTTTTTACAGAAAAAAATAATTTAACCCTTTTTAACGGGACCATTACCGGTCATAAAAATATCTTTTTGTGTGATTAGTTAACAGACTGTTAAGTATTACATGTTGGGACTATTTTCTGACAGCAAAAAAACGATTTTCTTTTTGTTTTTTGTCATGTGATAAAAAATAATCTGACATTCGTTGTCATTTTATAAAGTTTTATTAAACTCATCCAAGATTTTTGTTATTAAAGCCAAAGGCTCGCTTAATAACAAATTAACTTGTTTAATAAAACTTTATATAAAATGACAACTCACGTCAGATCCTATATATAGACATTTGCCTTCTTAGCTCACCAGCACAAAGTGCTCAAGGTGAGTTTTTGTGATCGCCTTTTGTCCGTCGCCGTCGTCTGTCGTCAACATTTGCTTGTTAACACTCAAGAGGCAACATTTTGCATCCAATCGTCATGAAAGTTTATCAGAACATATATCTCCATCAAATCTAGGCCAAGTTCGAAACTGGGTCATGTCAGGTCAAAACTAGGTAACTAGGACAAATTTAATGAAAATCTTGTTAACACTCTGGAAGCCGCATTTTTAGCTTGAGCATGTTGAAACTTTGTCAGAATGTTTGTCTTAGTGATATCTAGACTTAGTTTGAATATAGGTAATGTCGGGTCAAAAACTAGGTCACTAGGCCAAATTGAAGGAAAATCTTGTTAACACTCTGGAAGCCGCATTTTTAGCTTGAGCATGTTGAAACTTTGTCAGAATGTTTGTCTTAGTGATATCTAGACTAAGTTTGAATATAGGTAATGTCGGGTCAAAAACTAGGTCACTAGGCCAAATTGAAGGAAAATCTTGTTAACACTCTGGAAGCCATATTTTAAATTAAGCATGTTGAAACTTTGTCAAATAGTTTGTCTTGATGAAGTCTAGGCCAAGTTGGAAACTGGGTCATGTCGGGTCAAAAACTAGGTTACTAGGCCAAATTGAAACTTTGTCAAAATGTTTGTCTTAGTAATATCTAGGCCAAGTTCGAATATAGGTCATTTTGGGTCAAAAACTAGGTCACTAGGCCAAATTGAAGGAAAATCTTGTTAACACTCTGCCTCTGGAAGCCACGTTTTTGGCTTGAACATGTTGAAACTGTCAGAGTATTTGTCTAAGTAATATCTTGGCCAAGTTTGAATATGGGTCATGTCTGGTCAAAAACTAGGTCACTAGGCCAAATTGAAGGAAAATCTTGTCAAGCCGCATTTTAAACTTGAGCATCTTGAAACTTTATCAGAAAGTTTGTCCTGATGATATCTAGGCCAAGTTTGAATATGGGTCATGTCCTGTCCAAAACTAGGTCACCAGGCCAAATTTAAGGGAAATCTTGTTAGAACTCTGGAAGCCACATGTTTGGCTTGAGCATGTTGAAACTTTGTCAGAATGTTTGTCTTAGTGATATCTAGGCCAAGTTTGAATATAGGTCATGTCGGGTCAACAACTAGGTCACTAGGTCAAATTGAAGGAAAAGCTTGTTAACTCTCTGGAAGCTGAATTTTTAAATTGAGCATGTTGAAACTTTGTCAGAAAGTTTGTCTTGATGATATCTAGGCCAAGTCTGAATATTGGTCATGTCCTGTCCAAAACTAGGTCACTAGGCCAAATGTAAGGAAAATCTTGTTAACACTCTGGAAGCCACATTTTTGTCTTGAGCATGATGAAACTTTGTCAGAATGTTTGTCTTAGTGATATCTAGGTCACGTTTGAATATGGGTCAGGTCAGGTCAACAACTAGGTCACTAGGCTAAATTGTAGAACAATCTAGTTAACACTATAGAAATTGCATTTTTGACTTGAGCAGCTTGAAATTTTGTAAGAAAGTTTGTCTTGATGATATTGCCATTGGCGCTGAAAGAGTAAAGTCTTAAATAGCTCATTCTCAGGTGAGCGATTCCAGGGCCTCATGGCCCTCTTGTTTTTTACCTACATAATTTCAAATTAGGTCAGAAAGGTTAAACAGAGATTTGGATAAGGTGTAGACTGGTCCTCTCTCAGCACAATATCACATAACAAAACTCTTATGTTGTGGGTACAAACTCTACATTGTTGGTACTTAAGATTCTTGCATCTATGATTCTGTTCAGTACCTATAACATAGAGTTTAAGGCCCAAAAAAGGATTTTTGAACAATACAAATAATACACCTTATCCAAATTCCGATTTAAAAGGTTGATGGATACAAACTAACAAAATAAACATACCCTTCCATTAGCCACTTCATACATCTTTACTGTACTATCATTACTCGCAACAGCCAAAACTGCTCCTGTTGGTATGGACAAATATACAATGAATGAAATGACAAAGAAGTCAAGAAGAGCAAAATATACATTTACACAAAACAAGGGTATTAACCCTTTCCATCATATAGACGCTTTGTGACGCCTCTGCAGCAGACAGCTTTTTGAAAACATACTGACAAAAGAAGAAATTGCTTAAAACGATCAAATTCTCCTTTTTCCACAATGTTTTCCACTTTTAGTCACATGTTATCCATTCAATTATAGAGATTTTCTATTTTTTGACAAAATATGTTCAAAGTCATCTGCTGCAAAATTGTTGTATGAGGGAAAGTGTGTTAATCACAACTAAACCATAGGAGATCTACCTTGACCTAAATAACTAAAAAAAACATACCAAGGACCACTTTTTATTTAATTTAACTTCCTTTTTTTGTAAGAAATACCGGTAGTCAAAGTTGAAATAGAAAAGTAATGAGCGGAAATAACAAATTTAAACCTGTAAGCTTAAAGGCATCTCCATTTTTATTACAAAATTTCAACTTTGTCAAAAGGCTGGTTAAAAGTGTATATAAACATGTGACCAATGCTCCAGGAATAATACTCCTTGGGTATTAAACTCTTTCCAACTTAAAACGCATCTGAAGCAGATGATATTATGAGCAATTTCTTCTTTTGCAGCAATATTTTCAACTCAATTCAATAAATTACATAGAATTTCTTTACCTTTGCCCTAAAGTTTATGAAGGCGTCTGGTGCAGATTGGTTGTTTCTTCAAAAGGGTAAAAAATGCTCTAAGTTTTGTTTTCCTACGGCACAGGTTATATTCAAATAACCCTGCTTTATTGAGATAATATTGAACCTGTAGGCAGGCAAATAGCACTTCAGACATTTGCAACCAATATTGCACCAGATCAGTCTGTGCAAAACACATTTGCTTTAAGTTCGCAAATGTCTTTAACAGCTTTTTCTAACTCTACCCAAGCATCATATTTACCTACCATATTATGTGCCATGTTACATATATTTTTGTATTTTTCGCATCACCAAATGTATAATTTTTAAAGGAAATAACTACATTGTATTTGTTTTGATACAAAAGATGTGTCACTATGAACTGTTTAAAACATATACATGTACATTCCTACTGTCACGACTTGACATTTAACATGGCATGTATTATTATACATGTACTGTTTAGTTCTCAAAGTGGATGTTTGGCTTTAATTATTAATTTTTTGTTTTGGGTGAGTCGTAAGTTTTTTTCAAAAAGCAAAATGCAATTTTCAAAAATCTTGAAAATGCAACATTATCCACTTAATCTTTAGACAAAGGTCAATTTCAGGTCAACATGGGTGAGTAATACCTGTAGGATCAAATGCAACTCTGTTGGCAGGGTGTGGTCCAACGTCAAAACTGACCATGGGCGCTCCTTGTCTCACGTCCCAAAGTTTAACAGTACCGTAGGAGTCACAAGATGCTAATGTGTCGCCCTGCAAAAAATACATATTACATTATGTAACTGTTTAAATTTCTTGCCATGCCTTGAATAGTTTCAGTATATATACAAAATGAAATTATATTGTATTGTTGATCTCGGAACTGTCCATTGGCAGGGGACATTTCTGGTCACGGTTAACCCTTTCCAACATGCAGATGGGTTTTGACTCATCTGCAGCAGACATCTTACGACGTTGCAAAACAAGAAAAAACTTAGGCCACCAGGTCTTCAACTCTATTCTACAATTATACTTTCATTTGAACAGATTCTCAATATATTTTTACCTAGATGTTTTCAGTCATCTGCTGCAGATTTCATCATTTGTTGAAAGAAGGAAAGGGTTAAATATTTTAGTACAGTATATGCTAACTAATATAATATTGCTGCTCTTGGAACTGTTGATTTACAGGAGATTTTAAACCCCAAAGAAATTTGCTCCAAAAAATGTCTACGATAACTGTGTGTGTCGATCATATTAAATACAGTTGTAGTTGAATTACAAGGGGGATAACTTTAACACCTGATTGGATTTAATATGTTAAGTCCAAAAACAGTTCATAGTTACAATGCCAAGAAATGTCATTAAGATGTATTGAACACAGAAAAAGTTTGCTGCACAAATATGATATGTGACATCTCATTATGCAGTGAAATGAATGACATGATGCTGACAAATTCAGTCATATCAGATACAGATGTAGGTGAATTTCAAGTGGGATAACCCTAAAGCCAGAAAAGATTTAATTGAAGAGGTTTTTTTGCAAACATTCTGTTCATAATTATAATGAAAACAAGTTTCATTAACCTTCTCCAAAATAAATCACATCTGCTGTAAATGACCTTGAAAACATCTAGACAACAAGAGCTGTCCGTAAGACAGCGCGCTTGACTATTCCACCGCTTTTTAGTTACTGAGATAATGAAGTTGCATCCAAAACTTTAACCAGAATTTCTTAAAGGGTGATAATTTGCATTATATGCAGGATATAGTAATCTAACTTGATTGTTTACATATGTGTGCTGGTTGGGAAGGGTTGTATAAAGTTTCAATGCAATGCATCAATTTGTTACTAAGATATGGACTCTTAATGTAGTTGCACACAAAACTTTAACCAGAATTTCTAAGTAAAAAAAGGGCCATAGGTTGCATTATATGCAGAATAGAGTTTTCTTACTTGATTGTGTATATAGGTGTGATGGTTGGGAAGAGTTGTATAAAGTTTCAATACAAAGCTTAAAGTAGTTACTGAGATATGAACTTTTAATGTACACAAAACTTCAACAAGAATTTCTAAGTAAAAAAAGGTCCATAACTTGCATTAAATGCAGGTTAGAGTTATCCTACTTGATAATTTACATAGGTGTGATAGTTGGGTCACTTAGGATTGTATAAAGTTTCAATGCAATGTATCAAGTAGTTATGAGATGTGGACTCTCAATGTAGCTGCACACAAAACTTTAATCAGAATTTCTAAGTAAGCTATGGGCCATAACTTGCATAAAATGAAGGATAGAGATATCAAACTTGATTATTTTCAAAGGGTGATAGTTGGTAAGCATTGTAGAAGGTTTCCATACAATACATCTAGTAGTGACTGAGTTTTGGTGAAATATATGTACTTGCATGCAAAACCTTAACCAAGGTGTGACAAGGACGCTGACGCCAGGGTGAGTAGAATACTGTAGCTCTCATATTCTCCAAATAGTGTAGCTTAAAACACAGAATATCTCTATGTTAAACTATTATAAAGCGATGAAACCATATGATAAAAGTTGAAATTGCTCATTATGATTTCAAAATTTGTCTGCGTCAGAGGCATCTGAATGTGTATGTATGTGGAAAAGGGTAAATAAGATATATCTTAATGCAATGTAATCGACAGACAACCTTTTAAACCACCAACCCACCCATCTGTCCAACCAAATTTCACAGTGATTTCAGTATTACTTTGACTAAATTCTTTTACGCAAAAATTCTCTTGAGAGCTCTTAGGTATAAATATATAAAGAGACATGAGCCTGGTAAGATTCAAATAGTATTTCAGATTCTGAATAGATAATATTAATTGAAGAAAAAAGAAACATGATTTGTTGCCCTTTTCCAATGAATTTTTTTCAGAAGCTGTCCAATTTTGTAGCTGATTTAATTGACTGGTGGAGAACAAGTTCATGTGAAGTCTTCTCTATATATACAGATCATAGCATTATAAACATTTATTTTGAACATCTACAGCATGAAATTGTGAACAGGCAAAATATGGGGTGAACGTTAAATAGAGAATAACTAACTGCATGTTTTTGATATTGAATTTATGTCACAAGGGAAAAAAGGGGTAATTTGGTTAAAATCACGAAACCGTAGGTTGAGTGATTTTACACCAAATTACCCCTTTGTTCCCGAGTGACATAAATTCGATATCAAAAACATGCAGTTAGTTATTCTATTTATTATATATCTGGAATAAATCTCCCCTTTATTTTAAAGAAACATATAAAAAAAAAAATGACTTGGCCTCAGGCGTATGAATGTTACGTAACCAAATACTGCTGCTTCTATTTGGCGCCAAATGACTAGCGTTATGACGTCAAAACTGCTGACGTGACGTCATTTTCCTATATATATATATAGTATTCGGTCTCAGTTGTTTTTTAAAATTCCTAGTATTAAACCCACTTTAAATTCCAAAGATGTTCCAAATCTAAAAAAAGTAGTTCCGGCAAAAATGATATCATCACTAGTGATGATATAAAAAAACTAAAAGTGTTATCGTCACAGTGTTAGTTATCATTTTTTTAAAAATTGATATTGATTTTATGTCACTTAAATTTCAATGCAAAATTTGGATAGGTATGTAATAAATAGAGAATAACTAACTGCATGTTTTTGATATAGAATTTATGTCACAAGGGAAAAAAGGGGTAATTTGGTTAAAATCACAAAACCGTAGGTCGAGTTCCGAGTGACATAAATTCAATATCAAAAACATGCAGTTAGTTATTCTATTTATTATATATCTGGAATAAATCTCCCCTCTATTTTTAAGAAACATATAAAAAAAAAATGACTTGGCCTTAGGCGTATGAATGTTACGTAACCAAATACTGCTGCTTCTATTTGGCGCAAAATGACTAGCGTTATGACGTCAAAACCGCTGTCATTTTCCTAGTATTCGGTTTAATTTTTTTTTAAATTCCTAGTATTAAACCCACTTTAAATTCCAAAGATGTTCCACAGATGTGTTTAAATGCATCTGCAAGTGGGAAAGGTTAATCAAATCTACTTAGCACATATTGGAAACATTTGATCTGGTTTTACTGGTACATTAAAGTACTAGAACACTGGTTAGTTCAATAAGTAAATTGGAGTCTGATAAGAGTCGATAGTTTTGAAGATGCTTTTAAATATGAACAGGGGTTTGGTATTACTGTGAGTTATTTTGAAACAAACATAGAAAGCATGTATGATATATTTGAATATTATAAAGAACAAATGATTGAAGCTCTAAGAAAAACTGCCAATGTGCATTGGCAATCAGAATAGATGTTGATCATCAAGTGTTTCCACTGCTGTGAATGTGTCAAAATGCATCTGCAAATGGAAAATGGTAAACAGTGTTATTAAGATCAGACTGTGCAGAGACACAGGTTTTTCTGAATCTACACTGGTGGCAAATACTCTTTTGATGAGATTGTTTGAAGGAACTTGAGTTTCACCTGCCTATATGTCATTAATCCTTTCCCACATACAACAAATCTGTAGCAGACGACTTTGAGAACATCTAGACAAAAGTATGAAATATCTCTGCAAATGAAAGTGAAAGAACTTGAAAACACTGTGGCAAAAGGAGCAATTGCTCATTTTGAGCAATTTCCTCTTTTACCACAATGTTTTCAAAAAGCGTCTTCTTCAGAGGTGTCATAAAGCATCTGTATGAGGGAAAGGGTTAAGTAAAAGTGTGACAGACAGACAACAGAGAAGTGACCCCAATGTGTCTCCCTGCCAGCAGGTGAAACAAAATTAAATACAGATTGTTATCTCTTCTTGTTGAAAACACCTCATGGTTGGTTTTCTTGGAGCACTGTTCAAATATTGACGGGGAATCATTCAATGTGTCATATTGTTCTTATATCTCAAATATTACAGTGATAAATATTAAGTAAGTGTATGTCATGAAAAACAGTGATTTTCTTTTGTAATAATAAGTTTTAAGTAGTTATCCTAATAGGCAAAAACTGTTTTCTATTTTTTATTTAAAGTAAGTATGTATTGAATTACATGTAATAATAAAAATAATGAGTTTTAGAAACAATTTTGATTCCAAATTCTCACTGGGAGGTTAACTCTTTCCCTTATTCAACACATTTGCAGCAGACAACTAACTCTGAAAATATGAAAGCAAAAACTATAGATAATATTTACATATGAAACTAAAACCATTTGTAAAGATTGAAAACTATTCAGCCAAAAAGAGAAATTACTCTTCATGAGCAATTTCTTCTATTTTCAACAGTGTTTCTAAAGCTGCCTGCTGAAATTGCCCCTATATGGATCTGCAAGTGGGAAAAGTTAAGAAGTATATGATCCATATCTGTCTTTCTTGTAAAATGCCTGTCTTAGAAAGGTATATCAAACTGAATCAATTGACTCTGCAAATTTTGATTTTTTTAGCTAGAATATACAAAAATCTTTGTTGCAGAAGCCCACCTCAGTGCTCAATGTTTGAAGGCGGGACAATACCCTTTCTTATCAATATAGGCCAACAGTGAAAGCTTTGGTGAGGCTGTGTATATGGATAGGCCCACCTCAGTGCTCAATGTTTGAAGGCGGGACAATACCCTTTCTTATCAATATAGGCCAACAGTGAAAGCTCTGGTGAGGCTGTGTATATGGATAGGCCGACCTCAGTTCTCAATGTTTGCAGGCGGGACAATACTCTTTCTTATCAATATAGGCCAACAGTGAAAGCTCTGGTGAGGCTGTGTATATAAAGAGGCCCACCTCAGTGCTCAATGTTTGAAGGCGGGACAATACCCTTTCTTATCAATATAGGCCAACAGTGAAAGCTCTGGTGAGGCTGTGTATATGGAGAGGCCCACCTCAGTTCTCAATGTTTGAAGGCGGGACAATACCCTTTCTTATCAATATAGGCCAACAGTGAAAGCTCTGGTGAGGCTGTGTATATGGAGAGGCCCACCTCAGTTCTCAATGTTTGCAGGCGGGACAATACCCTCCTGTTGCCTGATGCAGCTTATGTATAGAAAATAGATTAAGAGCACAGGTCTATTCTAATCAGTTTCATTTGATTTTTATACTTTCCAACATACATCAAATATGCAGCAGACTACCCTGAAAGCATCTTTAAAATATGGAAACTCTTTAATTGAAAGAACATTTATTGAATAAAGTTGAAAACATTGTGGCAAAAGAGGAAATTGTTGATTTGAGCAATTTCATATTTTGAACAGGTTTTCCTAAAGTAGTCGAATGATGAAAATTCTTATCTACAGGTAAAGTAGTTCTAACTTTATCTGTGCATATATGCCCTAAATCTAAGACTATTTAAAAGCTTTATCTCTTCATTATACACTAAATCTTAGACTTAATCTTAGTCTCAATTTAATTTCACATAGACATGTATGTAAAATCTATGATATTTATCTTAGCTTTATCTGCCTTTTAGCTCTATATCTAAGGTTATCTTAGCTTTATCTGTTCACATGCACTGAATATAAGACAAAATCTTGAATTATTTTCCATCATCTATGTTTTTATCTTAGCCGGACCCTTTCATAATTATGCTCTAAATCTAATGCTTTATCTTAACATTACCCATTCATTTGGATATCTAAATATCAATTGTCTATTTGTATTGTATATCCTAAAACTATACTTTATCTGTTCAAATGCTCTAAATCTTAGAACTTAAACTGAAAAGTAGCGGTATGATTCTTTGATAATTAAAATATGTGAAATCTCTTGAAATGCACAACGGACAATAGAATACTTGCAGAAATCGTTCCACCCTGAAAGTTTGTAAAAACATAAAGCATTTAAACTAAATTTGTTGATGTATTTGTTTGTTTAGTTATATCATGGCAACAGAACACTTATTCATGATCCTTGGGTAACTGACAAATCAGTTGAAGACCAGGAAACATTCCTCGCCAAAACAGGGGCACTTAACCATTACTATCATGAGAGGGGTTTGAAATCAGGAAGCCCATTCCAAAATCCCCAAAGAAAGAAAAAAAGATTGTAGAAAATATTTCTTCTATAGGTGGGCCTGCAAATGTCGAGGTGAAGGTAACCTAATGTGTTATAGGACAATTTCTCACCCCTAGATGTATCTGTCCATCAACCTTAGTATCTCTAGCTGTTAAAGTGAACGGTTGAGATAGATCTCGGACACAGCCAAGTTCACACTGACCTAATTTTGACATACAACACACCCCATGACCATAGACCTATTGATCCGAAAGTCAAAAGGATTTTTTCTTGTGCCTGAATCCTTTCTTTACTCCCAAACTCTAAGTTGTTGGTAGTCAAAAGAAAACTCACTGAGACAACTGTTTTAAGTACCCACAGCAAAGAGTATATTTGAGTAAAAAAAGAGATCTTTAGGAACAAACACATGTATACTCGTCCTTATTGAAGTCCGTGTTGTTGACTTACCTTTAGGTTAAATGTAGAAAAGTTAACAGAATGCAGATGTCCATAAAATGTCTGTGCACATAATCCCTGAAATGTTTGAAAGAGAGACAGTATAAAAAATGTGCGCCATAAAAAATATTTAAGCAGCAAACCATAAGGTGTTTATCATCAGTGTTGATCCAGAACAACCTGCTCAACTGTGCAGCTGATCTGGTTCCTTGCTTCTGTAAAGCAGTAACCATTTGGATCATTTAGCATGATACTTTAGTTCAAACTTATTTATTTGCATCAATTGCGTAACTAGCTTTCAGCTTATATTAATCACGCTCCATGTCTGCTTCCTGGAGACTTAACCAGTAATCGCACCGTTTGTTTGGAAAAATCCATAAGTCAGAACCGGCTCATCACAGGACTTGAACCCCGGCACCTATGGTATTTCTACGAGGCGCAAAGTATTACATTAATTTCGTAACCATTTTGGAAGGAAAAGGCTTATCATCGATCAAGTTTTTTGTTTTATTGGGGTTTAATGCCGTTTTCAACATTATTTCAGTTGTATCATGGCAACAGTTCACTTATTCATGATCCCTGTGTAAACTAACCAGTACTAGGCTTGAAAATGTCCCTTTCTGAAGAGCACTCTGCCATGACTATTGTGCCGCGACTGGGTATTGAACCCGGGATACCCAGTTTCAAATCCCCGACGCTAACTAGTTGACCATGGAGGATTCCTTATCATCGGTCAAGATCAATAGAATTTATCTTTGAATTCAGTGGTTAAATATTTTTTAACAAACTCATTTTGATAAAAAGATAGAAATACAATATTTATATCATAAAACTGGCACCTTGGACAACTTTTAAAAGTACTTGACAAGGAATTTCAATATTATAAACAATGTTTTCAAAAGACGTTAGCTTCAAAGGCATAAAAATGCAATGTTTTCTACGGTGAATCTTCAGGATGACTATTTCATAATCATAATTTCAATGCAACAAATTGGACAAGTAACATTTTAATTGTATACTTGATATGAAATATATAGAGTGATCTGTTACACAAAAATGTAAACAGCTAGTATTTCTGCAATTGTTTTGCGATACAGGTTTTTTGAATTTCTGTTTCTCCAACAATGTTTTCAAAGGTTGTCAGCTGCTTAGGCATCACCTGTATCATCTGGGAAAGGGTGAATAGAACATCTCCCATGATGTGAACAATTTCTTACCGTTCTGGCATCCCATAAAGACAAAGTCTTGTCGGCAGAGCATGTCAGCAGTGTGTTGGAGTAAGGCAGGAATTCAATGCTATTGACTGAGTCAGTGTGTCCACGTAACGTGTATCTACATCGTAAGCTGTTCAAATCCCATACTTTTCCCATGTTATCCATGGAACAACTGGCCAAGAAATCTCCACAAGAATGCCAACTGACACACCATACTGAAACAATATAAAGTTACTGTCAATAAATTAAGTCCATCAATGGGCTGAAAGTCTGTTTCCTGGGGAAAATGTAACTTGTTGTAAATAGTATTGGTGCGAAGAATCCAGGAAACATATGGGACGGCAGAAATGTAGATAAGGGGCGTATCGCATTCTTTAAATTCCTTATTTGACCTCCAAAACCTATGTTGTGGGTACTCAAAAGAATCGTCTTAGTGGGATGATTCTTTTGAGTACCCACAACAAAGGTCTTAATAATGAGATATTTGAGGAAGCAAGACCTATTTATTCCTCCTTATCTAGTCCTCTGGGTAGTGTAACTGGTAACTGTGATAAAACTGAAATACTTTCAAACAAGAGCACCGCATACGGCACAGACGCTCGACTGATAGGGAGAAAACAGAAAAAAAGCTGAGCTGAACAAAAAACCTTAACCGGACGACCACGCTGCTGCCGCCGACGCCAGGGTCATGACAATAGCTCTCGTTTTTTCAAAAGTCGAGCTAAAAATGATGTTAAATTCCAATCAGTGAATTTAATGAATTTGGAACTAACTCTAAAATTGACCACATCATATGAAAACTGACATTTGGAACTTGATGACTATTAAACAATCCAGACCAGTCTGAGCCACTGTGCAGTCTGGACAGGATGTTCCCCGATTTCTACCTCATGGTACAAACATCAAGGAAGTCCCTACAGATCGGTTATGACCAAAACAGAAGTAAATGAAGTATGCAATTTAATTGTATTTGCCATTATTTTTCTCAACCTCTGAAGGTCTGCTATTATGTGTCCTGGCTCATATTGAGAAGAGACAACACTTCTAGATGTCACCAGTCCACCTGTTACAGGTGTTCCCATAATACATCCATGATGAATAATGAGATATTCCTTGTTTACAGAAATTGTACTGTTTTTCGGCACTAATGGTTTCCAAAGTCATGAAAAAGCATATATAGTAAGTCTGTTTTGGGGAAAATGTTATGAATTGAGTTTGTCCCAAGTTGCTGGCTGACACAAATGACATTTGATGTATTAGTAGTACAAATGTTTTGAAACTTAACAGAACAATTATGAATTACTCAAAGCTCATAAATAATTGGTATGACATCACAAGCACTAAAACGCTGCTCTCCTGTTATCACAAAAGACACAAATAAATACAGCAACACTTACAGGCTGACTGTCACTACCAAATAAACATACATGTTGTATTGTCATTATGATAATATTAAGTTTTCATAATTACCAGCATGAGTATGATCTGTAAATGTATGTACACACTGTGCTTTTGAAAAGTCCCAAATTTTGACAGTTGTATCTCCACTAGATGTGGCTAGTTTAGAGCCCCTGTTAAAACAAAAAGAGACTTTGTATCAATATAAAGGAGGTATGGAAAAAAAAGTCAATTACAATCAAATTATTTGTTATATTTTTGGCTTCATGGATATTTGTATGACTAGGTAGCAGACAGGGTGGGCTTTATCACACTGTCTAAGGCACAGGCTAATCTGGCACTCTTCTTGTCACAAAGTCTCAAAGGTCTCTTTTTTAGTGACATGGCCAATTTCATAACTTGAAATGTTTTCCAGAAATTCAAAACAAAGAGTTCCAATAGGTCCAGTATCACTCCACTGCCATCAGGTGAAATAACTTAACCATATGTTGTCTATGTCTTTTGTAAGATGGTCATCCTAGGAAAATTCTGAGAAACAATTTAACTGCTTGACTAGTTATTCTATCGCTGAACCAGTATTTGTTAGTCATAGGGCCATAATTTACATTATATGCCAGATAGAGAAACTGAGATATGGAATCTTAATGTAGTTGCAAACAAATCTAAAACCAGAATTTCTAAGTAAAAAAAAAAGGACTATAACTTGCCTTATATGTAAGATAAAGATATCTAACTTGATCATTTTCATAGGACAGGTGTGATGGTTTGGAAGCCTTGTAGAAAGTTTCAATGCGATACGTCTAGCAGTAACTGAGCTATGGTTATATTCTATGTACTTGCATGAAAAACCTTAACCAAGCAGTGACGCCGACGCTGGGGTGAGTACCATAGCTCTTATATTTTCTGAATAGTTGAGCTAAAAATCGTACCAATATGTTCTGAGGTGAAGATTTTAGCAAAATAACTGTACTTACGAAGGGTGAAAGTCGCATTCTGACACCCAATCTGTGTGTCCTTCCCCTGTCATGATTATATCACCACTTGGCACAGACCACATCTTCCATGTGTTATCATCGCTACTCGTTGCAAGAATTTCCTTCCGGGGATGTAAGGCTAATCTATAATATCAGACAAACATGAATTTAGATACAGGGCATATTTCTTGTTATTTTAGGCTTATTTGACTAGCAATAATTTCAAAATTCTCAATTAATTAAAATATCACCAAAACAGTGTTTGAAAAGGAGATTTTCTTTTACCAAAATTTTATCAAAAGTTGTCTGCTGGAGAAGTGTCAAAATACATTTGCAAATTGAAAATGGACAAACCATTTCTTGTAAGTACTGAACTCAACAAAACAAAATAGGTTTAACCCTTTCCCACAGACAACTTATCTGCAACTGACAAAAATATGACAAGAGGACCAAGATGGTCCTATATCGCTCACCTGATTTTATCAAACTTAAAAAGTTTTCATAGTTCTTTGTCTATACATATATATACGGAAACACCCCCTGGTGGCCATGTTTATCATCCTATCAAAATAATTTGAAGTCTTAGTAGAGGGGCACCCAAAGAACATTCATGGCAAATGGACAAGAATATTTTTAACAAGTCTATGTAAAACAAGTGACACCGGGACTATAATAGTTTGACCAATCTTGGTAGAAGTCCACTAGATGAAGTTAGATTCCAAATATTAAACTTTTAGACAAGATTTTTAAAGTTTTTCCCTATACAAGTGTATGTGAAACAAGTGACCCGGATGGGACAATTTTTGACTCCAGGGCTATAATTTGAACAATCTCTGTAGGGGTCCACTAGATTAAGCTACATACCAAATATCAAAATTAGACAAGATGATGTTTACTTTTTTTTCCCTTTATGAGTCTATGTAAAACAAGTGACCCCCGGGGATGAGTAATTTTTGACCCCATGGCTATAATTTAAACAATCTTGGTAGAGGTCTACTAGAGGACGCTACATACCAAATATCAAAGGCCTTGGCCCTCTACTTTTAGACAATCAGATTTTTAAATTTTTCCCCCTATACAAGTAAATGTGAAACACGTGACCCCCAGGGGAGGGGTCATGTTTGACCCCATGGCTATAATTTGAACAATCTTGTTAGAGGTCCACTAGATGATGCTACATACCAAATATTAAAGGCCTGGACCCTCTTCTTTTAGACAAGAAGATTTTTAAAGTTTTTTCCCTATCTATGTAAAACAAGTGACATGGCTATAATTTGAACAATCTTGGTAGAGGTCCACTAGATGATGCTACATACCAAACATCAAAGGCCAGGGCCCTCTACTGTAAGACAAGAAGATTTTTAAAGTTTTCCCCCTAAATGAGTCTATGTAAAACAAAGGACCGCCGGCATGGGGTCATTTTTAACCCCATGGCTATAATTTGAATAATCTTGGTAGAGGTCCACTAGATGATGCTACATACCAAATATCAAAGGCCAGGGCCCTCTACTTTTAGACAAGAAGACTTTTAAAGTTGTTCCCCCAAATGAGTCTATGTAAAACAAGGGACCCCTGGGATGGGGTCATTTTTGACCCCATGGCTATACTTTGAACAATCTTGGTAGAGCTAGGTCCACTAGATGATGCTACATACCAAATATCAAAGGCCTGGGCCCTCTTCTTTTAGACAAGAAGATTTAAAAAAAATAATCTCTATGAGTCTATTGAGAACAAGTGACCCCCGGGGAGGGGTCATTTTTGACCCCAGGGCTATAGTTTGAACAATCTTGGTAGAGATCCACAATGATGCTACATACCAAATATCAAAGGCCTGGGCCTTCTACGTTTAGACAAGAAGATTTAAAGGTTTTTTCCATATATGAGTCTATGTAAAACAAGTGACCCACGGAGAGGGGTCATTATTGACGCCAGGGCTACAATATGAACAAGATTGGTAGAGGTCCACTAGATGATGCTATATACCAAATATCTTTTAGACAAGAAGACTTTTTAAGGTTTTTTTAAGTAAAACAAGTGACCCTGGGGAGGGGTCAATTTTGACCCCAAAGCTATAATTTGAACAATTTAGGTAGAGGTCCAATAGATAATAATACATACCAAATATCAAAGGCATGGGCCTTCTACTTTCAGACAAGAAGATTTTTAAAGTTTTTCCTTTATCTATGTCAAACAAGTGACCCCCGGGGAGAGGTCATTATTGACCCCAGTGCTATAATTTGAACAATCTTGGTTGAGGTCCACTAGATGATGCTACATACCAAATATCAAAGGCCTGGGCCCTCTACTTTAAGACAAGAATACTTTTTAAGTTTTTTCTCTATATGAGTCTATGTAAAACAATAGACCCCAGGGGAGAAGTCATTTTGACCCCAGGGCTATAATTTGAACAATCTTGGCAGAAGTCAACTAGGTGATGCTACATACCCAATATCGAAGGCCTGGGGCCTCTACTTTTAGACAAGAAGATTTTTTAAGTTTTTTTAAGTTTTTTCCCCTACTATGAGTCTATGTAAAACAAGTGATGGGGTCTTTTGTTTACCCCAGGGCTATAATTTGAACAATCTTGGTAGAGGTCCACTAGATGATGCTACATACATATCAAAGGCATGGGCCTTCTACTTTCAGACATGAAGATTTTTTTAGTTTTGGTTAATTTCCCCTTTTTTTTGCCGTGGCAACCAAAGTTCTGCATGGAATAAAATTCTTTGAACAAGTTTGAAAGAGATCCACCCCAAGTAACATTCCTGTTAAATTATTTTGAATTTGGTTAATTGGTTTAGGAGTAGTCGTTTGTAGGAAAATGTGAATGGACGGTCGACGACGGACGACGGACGGGGAGCGATCACAAAAGCTCACCTTGCACTTTGTGCATAGGTGAGCTAAAAAGTACCTGCAAATGAAAACCTGTAAATGAAAGTATAATAGTTGAATAGAGTCGGAAATTATTGTGGCAAAAGATGAAATTACTCATTATGAGATATTTCTCTTTTTTCCACAATGATGCTGCCAAGGCGTCAGAAAGCGTCTTTATGTGAGTAAGGGTTAATGCACTTGTTAAAATATACAAAGAAAACCTACCCACTAATTGGATGAGAATGAGCTTGGAAGGTATTAGAAAGTCTAAATCCCCCTGATCTGGCTAAATGACCCGATGGTGCTTTGGCCATTCCAATGGTTGGATTAATACCTTTATCCACAGGGAAGTCCGAATCCTGATGAAACAAATAAAAATTGAGTATCATCTAGCAATTTATGGTCATGTTGTATCTACTTACAGTGGTAACTTGGGTGAGCTTGTGCATGCACACAGTCTCGTCAGAGCATTCAATTTCTGGATGTATGTTATATAGACTTAAATGCATCTTCGGAGAATAAACAAAATGTATGACCACCACTTGCTTAACATTAATGTAACTATAAATGATGAGAGGCAAAATACCCCAAATCGCTAGATGCCACTTATTAACGGATCGATACGCTAAGTCAGTTGCATAGTGGTTAGAGGTTCCACCACATGACGGGAGACCAGGGTTTAATCCTCTGTCTTGGGAAAACATGTCCACAATATGTCCAATAGGAGACACGGTGGTTCAAATATAGAGCATCAGTCTCATGATCAAAAAGTCTGAGATTTTATTTCCTAGAGACCAAGGTAAACAAGAGCTGTCGGAGGACAGCATGCTCGACTATTCCACCGCTTATTGGATTACTGAGATAATGGACTCTAATGTAGTTGCATGCTAAACATTAACCACAATGTCTTAAAGGGTGATAATTTTCATTATATGCAGGATAGAGTTATTTAACTTAATTATTTTCATAGGTGTGATGGTTGGGAAGTGTTGTTTAACGTTTCAATGGAATACATCAAGTAGTTAATAAGATATGGACTCTTAATGTAGTTGCATGCAAACCTTTAACCATAGGGCAACAATTTGCACCATATGCAACTAGTTCAAAGTTATTGCAAAAAATAGTGGTTTTTTTCGTTAAAGGTCAAAGAGACCTTGACCTTTGACCTTATGATCCCATAACCTGTTTGAATCAAGTGCTGATCATGACCATTACCCAAACTAAGTTTCAGGGTCATAGGCCGAAGCAATCAGTAGTTTTAAAGCAAGGAATGTTTCTGTATTGAAGGTCACAGTGAACTTGACCTTTGACCTATTGACTCCAAACTCTCTAAGCATCACCAACTTGCTATGATGTATGTCCATACCCAAGTTTGAAGATCATAGGCCTAGGCGTACGTAAGTTATAAGGGTAAATGCTAGCTTTAACAACAACTTTAACTATTAACTGTTTCTTTACAGAAAGGTCACAGTGACCTTGACCTTTGACCTTGTAACTCCAAACTCTCTAGGCAAAACCAACTTGAAGATCACAGGCCTAAGTGTATGTTAGTTATAAGGCCCTGCTAGCTTGCACAAAAACTTTAACCATGAATTGTTTCCATATAGAAGGTCACAGTGACCTTGACCTTTGACCTACTGACTCCAAAGTGTATAGGCATCACCAACTTGCTATGAAGAATGTCCATACAAAGTTTAAAGACCATAAGCCTAGGCGTATGTTAGTTATAAGGGTAAATGCTAGCTTGCACAAAAAACTTTAAACATGAACTGTTTCTATATAGAAAGTTGCACAAAAAATTTAACCAACGCCGGGGTGACTACAATAGCTCCCCTTATTCTTTGAATAGTCGAGCTAAAATCTGGAAAATTTTAGTACTGTTTGAGTAATTAGGAAGGAGACATAGGGAATGAATCATATAAGTTGTACGATATTTATGTATCCCTGCCTCTGATTATTTCATTTTAAGGCTGATGACATTGTATATGTAGTAGACTTTTTTAAAAACATTGTGGCAAAAGAAAAATTGCTCGTAATTGTATTCAATAATTACTTATTCATTTATAGATATTTTCCTTACATTTGCCCGATTGTAAACAATGTCGTTTGTTGCAGATTTAATGTACATGTACATGAAAAAGGGTTAAATACAAACATTTGGGTTTCTTTTAAAATCTTTGGGTAGCTCCTGTACATCCATAGTTTCTCTCTCAGCCTGCAGCACTCTCTGTGTGGGACCTTTACCCTCAACGTCTAAAGCAACACCGCCTTTCTGACACAGTCTAGTAGTAGAGGACACTGCACTCTGTCCAGCTGTTATGAAACAAATATATATATTGATCATAAATAAATGGATGAGAGGGAATAACTATTTAATCTCTACCAGTTTTGGCCAATTAATAGGCCTTCATCAGGATACACACATAAGGTAAAATAAACTTTCAGTTGTTAAAGTAAAAAATTGTCGGTTTTCTTGTCACGTGCTTGCTATTGTTCTTGTTGCTATGTAAAAAAATATATTATGAAAAGATAGAAATAAAATATAATAACAATATTCAGTTATAAAAAGAATATTTGTTTCGTCTTTGTCCTGTGTTTGTTTGAATATTCAGTAAATACTTATTGTTATTCTTGTGGTTGTGATTCTCCCCTCTTCCTGGCATAATGTTTATATTGTAAATATATATATTGATATACCAGATCATACAAAAATCAATTGTCCATTATAACCAGTAAAGATCAAGATCAGCCAGCACTAAGGGCAGTCTGACCAGGCCATCTGCTGTTTTCTGTCTAGGTGTACTAGTATCCTTGAAGGCATTGTATAAGAAAGGTGATGACCACATACCTTCTATTCAAGTATGAACAATCTTTGTAATTATAATAAAAAAAAACCTTGCCCATTTGTTAACACATTTGAAAGCATTTGCTATTTTAATATCTACTCAATTGTATCACACTTACATTTAAAGAGATTAAATACATTTGTCAAAAGATGTTTTCAGAGCCGTTTGGCGACTTTTAAAATAAATATAGGAAAAGATAAGGATACTCTCTATAAATGAAAGTATATATATATAAATGATTAGGTTTAAAAACATTGTGGCCAAAGGAGAAATTGCTCATGATGAGCAATTTCTCCTTTGGCCACAATGTTTTCAAAAGTAATCTGCTGAAGATGCATCAGAATATGTCTGCAAGTTGGAAAGCGGTTAACCCTTTCTCTCGTATAGACGCTTTCTGATGCCTCTGCAGCAGATGAATTTGGAAACATAGGGACAAAAGAAAGAATTGCTCAAAACAAGCAATTTCTCCTTTTGCCACAATGTTTTCTACTTTTAGTCATAGGTTATCCATTTCAATTATAGGGATTTTCTATTTTTTGAAAAACATATGTGTTACTGTTTACAGAGGACTTACTTTGTCTACCCTGAGCGGATCCACCCTTAAACGACTCCATGCTTCTCAGCGTACTCTGTAACCCTGTGACCTGTCCCATGGCTCTGTCTCTCTCGAGCTTGGACAGCATCTTCTCCTTCATGGCCACCTCATACTTCTTCTTCAGCTGTTGTAGAGTGGGTTCATACTGGGTATAATGGCGCTTTAATCTGTAATTTATCATTTATTACTTAACCCTTTCCCTCATATAGACACTTTCTGATGCCTCTGCAGCAGACAGCTTTTTGAAAACATAGTGACAAAAGAAGAAATTGCTCAAAATGAGCAATTTATCCTTTTGCCAGTGTTTTCCAGTTTTAATCATAGGTTATCTATTCAATTATAGAGATTTTTCATTTTTTGACAAAATATGTTCAAAGTCGTCTGCTGCAGAATTGTCGTGTGGGGGAAAGGGTTAATGATCTATAAGATTTTCATTAACTCTTGCAACATTCAAGAAACATTATTTTTCGTACCTTATATTACCGCTTGCCAAACAGTTAATTCTGTATGGCCAGGCTAAATAAGCAAAAACTTCAAAAACCTGAATAAATGGGTGTATCATTATCTCATAGAGTTGAAAACATTGTGGCAAAAGCAGAATTTGCTAATTATGACCAATTTCTTCCTTTTTCTCAATGTTTGCAAAAGTTGTGTGCTTCAAATGCGTAAGGAAAAAAGCTGTTAAAGGACAATATAGTTTATAGTGTGTCAATATCAGAGAAAGACATACATGGGATTGTTTCACTGTATTCTACTTCAGGGCCTGCGCTGTCGTTTTGGCATTTTTGGCAAATGTGATAATTATTTTAAAGTTGCGAATATTTTCCAAGATTTGTGAAAATAAGTGGTGAAAGGATTTTCTCTGAAAAAAATTATCAAGATTTACCTGTTCGTGAAATCAATTTATGACATACAGTGACTGTTTCTGTTATTCTCAGATAAAACACTGCTATTTGATACAATGACGGAAACCAGTGACCACTTTACGACACCCGGTTTTTTTGGCAGTGTGTATATTTCACACTTGTTTTATTGTGAAGTGTTAATTCAGCCTTTTAATCCAAATGACCAACAAAGCTTAGCAATATTGATACATTAAAGGCCATAAATATGATAATTGACAATTATAGATCCATTAAATGTATTGGCACACTTTTTGAAGTGGGTTTCGATGATCGACACAGCCTTTTTAAGATTGAATGACAATGTATTAGTTTCTCTCTTTTTTCTTCTCCTATTCCTTTATCTCGGAAATAGAAGAAAATTGGTGAACAAATGGCTAAACTATTTATCTAATGTGGCGAAAATAAATGACTCCTAAAATATAAAAGTGGTGATTTTTTCTCAATTTGACAAAAGTGATGGTGAAAGAAAAATCCAACCCAGAGCTGGCCCTGCTAATTAAATACTCAATAATTATGTAACATATCATTATAAGTGAATTAAACTATTATTTTCACCTTTTCACATCATTAATTAGTTTATTTTTCTCTTGAACAACTCTCTTGTGGTGCATGCGGTGATAATCTCTTTCTTTTCTCAGCTTCACATAGGTGTCCTTGGCCTTCCTGTTACAGATAAGTGTAGAACACGGTTGTTAATGAGGTGATTAAAGTATCTTAACTCTTTCCCACATTCATAAGTTTTCTGACACATTTGCAGCAGACTACTTTTGAAAAAAAAACCACAAAGGTTGAAATTGCCCATAATGAGCAATTACTCCCTTTCACCTTTTATTATATTTTCATGTTTCTTCCAAGGTGTATTAAAGTCGTCTGCTGTAGATTTGTTGTATGTGGGAAAGGGTTAAATATAATACACTGTCAATGAGTCATCTGATTTTAAAACATCTGATCAAACGGGTAAATCCCTTTTCCACAGTATGTTACAGTACATTGAACAGAGTGAGGCATCACTCTTTCCTCACAACATACTTGTTTATGCCTTTAACCCTTTCCCACTTATATACGCATTCCCCCGCATCTATCGATTCCCTCATAGATACGCATTCCCACGCGTCTCACGGTTCCCTCATAGATACGCATTCCCCCGCGTCTGATTTTCAACATCTTAATTCTCGACTTTTCCGTAAGAAAATTATTCCCGAAAGTTAATAAACCTAAACTTCAATTATTCAAAATGCAGTTCCAAGGATCACAACATATTGTTACTATATAAAGTTTGTCAGTAAATGATAATATAAAACCGTGACTGTGTATTTCTCTATGCGCAATTCTTACATCGCGTGTCCATGGAAGGTAAACAAAAACACGACCTTGGCATGTGTAAAAAAGTTTTTTAAAACATTAGAAATTAGGAAATTCTATAAAGTATAATCATTGCAAACAGTTGAAAACATAATGGTAATGTTGAAAACATTATGGTAAAAGGAGAAACTGCTACTTTTGAGCAATGTCTCCTTTAGTCACGATGTTTTTCAAAAGTCGTCTGCTACAAACGCGTCTTCAACAAGAAAATGGTCGACGTGTTCAATAAAAGGGTAAATTCATTTTTTTATATTCGACCAAACTTTCAAAATATTTATTTGTTTGTTAGAGAATGAATTTTAAAATAATTTCTCACAAACCTGCATAAAAATCCCTTGTAATCCAAATGATTTCTCACAAACCTGCATAAAAATCCTTTATAATCCAAATGAAATCATCCAATTTCACAAACACAAAAGGTCACAGATTTTAACACCGAATTTTGGGAGAGCCTATGGGAAATGCTTACGTCATACCGCGTGAGCATTTTACTCAAGTGAACTGCGTCAGCACAAATCCCCCCCCCCCCCCCTTTCGTATGGTGTGACACAAATCCTTTACACAACACATTTGGGACAAATGCTGTGTGCAGCAAGTTAAATAGATTTTCCGAATTTGTTATGTGTGGATAATGTATGGATAATCCAAATTAATTGGTGGGTATACTGATACTTATAATTGAAATAAAACGGAATGGGGTGCAAATAAAACATAACGGACGGTTTGGACAATTAACCCTTTCCCACATATGGCAAATCTGCACCAGACAACTTTGAAACTATCTAGGCAAAACTGTGTACAAAACTCTTATGGTTGATTAGATTTTGACACAATTTTCAATCATGTCACGGCGGCCTTCCCATGTGTATTATTTATTTATAACAACAGTACAATCTGCATGACATCATATGGAAATAAAGAAGACAATATGTGTCAAAAGGCGTCAATCGTCTGTACTGTTGTTTATTGGAATTTAAAGGTCATAAAACTCAATCAAATATAAACCATCAACCACCGATCAGGCTTTGATACGCTGATTAGTAGCATCTGCTGGCATGTCCATTAAATTAGGGGTAATAAAATAATGAAATGACCATCATGCAATGCGTAAAATATTACAGACAGAAAAAAGACGATGTCAGTTTTAAAACAATCAATTGATCAGATCAATTAGCTTACACTTTATAATTAGTAACTGAAATATTATGTCTGTATTTAATGATGGCTGATTTTGTTTTATCGGACATTTTTTATTCTGATGATGAGTCTTTTCTGATTAATTGTTATCATTCAACAACGATCCAATCATCCAAATTCGTTCATTTATGTCTTTCCTTATTGAGATTTAAAGGCATTTAAATAATATATTTAGTATTGTGTTTTTATTTATAAAAATAATTACAAACACAAATGTTCATGTAATTTATTACAGTAAAAAACACACAAAAAACGTCTATCTCCCTTTCTTCCTTCCATGTCGTACATACTACTCTTCCAATGATATACTTTTTTTATACCATTAGAAAGACAATTTAATTGGCTACAGACTTTATTATTATACAAAAAAGGTTTAAACGATGTTTGATATAGTAATAGTGGTATAAAATAGACAGGTATCAAATCACTACACTTTTCCAATAATGTCTATGGGAATACTGTTATCAGATAGCATAGCCTTATATGGAGATAAGGTAGTAAAATAGCCAATTCTCTAACTGGGAAAGGGTTAATAGCAGGAGATGACAATTGAAATATTGGTTGAAAGAGCAAAAATTGCACAAAACAAGCAATTATTCCTTTACCCATTTACATTTTGTACAAAGATTACCTTCTAACTTTTGGAGATAAATTGAACTCTAAATATATCAAACAAGTTAATGGTTACTAAATAATGAGTTATCTACTTTAACTCTCGCCATTATCAAATATACCTTTATTTATAAGAGATTTTTCAATTTTGCAATGATATTTTCAGAGTTGACTGCTGCAGTTTGTTGTTTGTGAAAAAGAAAAGGATGAGCACAGTATGACCGATAACTTACAATGCTGCCTCCCTGTACTTGTCTACTTCAACCTTCAAAAATTTGATCTCACTGTCGAGGTTTTGGTTACGTGAGTAGATGTCGGGTACCACACCAACGTCTTCTTCCTGTAGAAATCCACGCTGTTGTAACTCATACCTAGGTAGAAGGTAAACAAGAAATCTGCATTAAGGCATCATAACCTTTACTGCTACTTTTATTTACTGTAATTATTGCCCCAATGTCGTGTGCTGCAGGGGCATCAGAAAGGCACCTTTATTTGGTACAACCAAACTAAAACAAGATAGGCATGCATCATTTGCTGGGTACATGAACCTGAACCGAGCTTCATGATAACCTACATACAGGTAGAGCCCCTATAGCTGGGTTGTCAATCCAGGGGTTGTAGGTTCGAATCCTAGCTTGGTCAACATTTTGCAAGGCACATTTCCTAGCCTAGTGTTGTTTTATTTACCCAGGGATCGTAAAAAGAGAACTGTCGGCATGATATAACTGAAATAATGTTATAAACAGCTTAAAACCCTAATAAAACATTAAACAAATGAGTAGTATGTTATTAGCGGGTAAAATCGCAATGAAAACAAATTATCCTTGTAAAAGTTCAATGCCATAAAAATAATGAATTACATCAAAAGGGTTTTGGGGGCTTTCATGATAGGAATATGTATAGTTAGGTTGATGGTGACCTAATACATGAATCATCTCTTAATATCATCTGGAAAACTGATAGCATTTCTTTTTTCTTCATTCGTTGTTAAAGTGCTAAGAATGGTTTAGTTAAATTTTTGAGATTCCATTTTAGACCTGTCTGTCATTCACTGTAGCTGTCAAATAACTTACCATTCTGTTTGAAAGCAATCAAGAGTCCTTTCCATTTTCATGCGGACAAGAAAGTTACGCACAAAGTCATCCACAACTTCTGGGTGTTTCGTCACTTGAGCTTTGAAATTTGATTCTTTTCTTGCCTGAAAGTAATGGTAGTTCATTCAAACTTTTAATACAATAACAAATTATCTAAGAATTTTACAGTATATTATCTATTCATAGAACTGTTTGATGCAGACCTAAACCAAATAAGAAGGAACACACATCTTTCGAAATGTTGTAAATTTTTGGCAAATACAATCATATTGCATGCTTGTTTATATGTTTTTGGTCAAAATAATTTCCCAGATCTATCCTTCATGGTTACCTGTACCAATAAATAACTATAAGTGAAGATCCTGATCAGACTGAATTACCCCTCAATTCAAATAAATATCTTATTTTTAAGATGAATGGAAAGTGGGAAGCTTGAAATATTGAGAGGGAGACAACAAATGGGCAGCTCACATCCAAAGAGAAAATATCAGAGCTCTGGTTTGGCTAATTTTGCAGCAGACAAAACTTTAACATGATTCCTCAATCAAATAAGGATTATCGAACATTAAAATACACCTATCCTTCAACTCTATAGGTTCTACATATTTTAGCTTGGTCACTTTTAAAGAAGTTGGCATAGATTTGTTATTTGTGGGAATTGATTGACTGATTGTTTGGTATTTTACGCAGCTTTCAACACTTTTTCAGTTATATCATTGCGTTTCCTGGGTAAGTTACAGGTACTACTGTTCCATTTATCCTGACACCAGCAAGTCATTCGTAATTTTACCCTCTGATCGCCAGGGAGGGCAGCCATAAGTATGATGATTACTACCATTTTTACAGTGTTTGGTATGAGGCGGTCAACCTGCGACCTCCCACACTAAAAGCGGACACTTTACCACTACACCATTAAGGCGGTTGTTTGTAGGACCTTTAAGGGATAACCACTTTACCACTACACCATTAAGGCGGTTGTTTGTAGGACCTTTAAGGGATAACCACTTTACCACCACACCATTGAGGCGGTTGTTTGTAGGACCTTTAAGGGATAACCACTTTACCACTACACCATTGAGGCGGTTGTTTGTAGGACCTTTAAGGGATAACCACTTTACCACTACACCATTAAGGCGGTTGTTTGTAGGACCTTTAAGGGATAACCACTTTACCACTACACCATTAAGGCGGTTGTTTGTAGGACCTTTAAGGGATAACCACTTTACCACTACACCATTGAGGCGGTTGTTTGTAGGACCTTTAAGGGATAACCACTTTACCACCACACCATTGAGGCGGTTGTTTGTAGGACCTTTAAGGGATAACCACTTTACCACTACACCATTGAGGCGGTTGTTTGTAGGACCTTTAAGGGATAACCACTTTACCACTACACCATTAAGGCGGTTGTTTGTAGGACCTTTAAGGGATAACCACTTTACCACTACACCATTGAGGCGGTTGTTTGTAGGACCTTTAAGGGATAACCACTTTACCACCACACCATTGAGGCGGTTGTTTGTAGGACCTTTAAGGGATAACCACTTTACCACTACACCATTGAGGCGGTTGTTTGTAGGACCTTTAAGGGATAACCACTTTACCACTACACCATTAAGGCGGTTGTTTGTAGGACCTTTAAGGGATAACCACTTTACCACTACACCATTAAGGCGGTTGTTTGTAGGACCTTTAAGGGATAACCACTTTACCACTACACCATTAAGGCGGTTGTTTGTAGGACCTTTAAGGGATAACCACTTTACCACCACACCATTGAGGCGGTTGTTTGTAGGACCTTTAAGGGATAACCACTTTACCACTACACCATTGAGGCGGTTGTTTGTAGGACCTTTAAGGGATAACCACTTTACCACTACACCATTAAGGCGGTTGTTTGTAGGACCTTTAAGGGATAACCACTTTACCACTACACCATTGAGGCGGTTGTTTGTAGGACCTTTAAGGGATAACCACTTTACCACTACACCATTGAGGCGGTTGTTTGTAGGACCTTTAAGGGATAACCACTTTACCACTACACCATTGTGGCGGATGTTTGTAGGACCTTTAAGGGATAACCACTTTACTACTTTGAAGCCAGTGACATCAGTAAAGAGCCAGGCCGAGGTATGTGATGGTTTTCAACTGATCAACATCTAAGTTTTGATATTCCTAGAAAAGGCTAAGGACTCCTCGGAATACAAAGCTGGACAAGTCTATTAACCCTTTCCCTCATACAACAATTCTGCATCAGATGACTTTGAACATATTTTGTCCAAAAATAGAAAATCTCTATAATTGAATGGATAACCTATGACTAAAAGAGGAAAATATTGTGGCAAAAGGAGAAATTGCTTGTTTTAAAATAAATCAGCACAGTTGCTGCACAGAAAGCGTTACTAATATATGTATGCTACAGTAACTTACAGTTGCACTATCATCTTCCCTAGCTTCTCTTATGGTCCTCACAGCTAGATCTAGGTCTTCTTCCAAGTCTAAACAATTACACAAACTTTAACATTCAAATAGGCATTGTAACAAATGAAATATATTTGTCATTGTTAATGAAATATGACTTAGCTGCAGCTGACCGGTTAGAAAAAGATCTAGTGAGAAAATTGAACGTCTTCATAAAAGAAAGTATAGTAGAGTAGAAAACATTGTGTCAAAAGGAGAAATTGCTCAACAATGTACATTACATAATTGAAAGCCACATATATACCACAAATGTCTCCTCTTTATCACAATGTTTTCTGAGAATCCTGCTGCAGTGGCATCAAAATGCTATTCTTAGCAGGAAAAGTTAGATACCTAGATAAGGGTAAATAAACAGGACCTGAAACTATAAATGTCTGAAAACACTTTCTGTGCTCAGAAATTAGTTTCATGCTCCAAATATAACTTCTAATTGGTTAATTTCGAGAATGAATTTGCTTCTGACCAATCAGATACTAGAGCACACATCTGAGTACAGAGTCAAGTTTTATGGTTTTGGAGCCTGGTCTTTTCTATACAATATCTCTTTGGGAAATCAAACCCTATGTTGTGGGTATTTAATAGAAATGTCTTTGCTACTCATATTTTTCTTTTGAGTGCCCACAACATAGTTCTAAGGATTCTAAAAGGTACTTAGAACATGAAAAATAGGCCAATGTTTGAGAGCTCTGAATGAAAACACTATAAGTCTGGTAACATATAAAACATACCTGGAGCAACAAATTCCTCATCCACAGGAACTTCCTCATACTGGAACTCATCATCAGAGTCCACAGTGATCTGTTCCCCTAATCGTCAGTTAAGGCGAAATAGTTTCTATATTTATCCTTTTCCCACATACAACAATACTGCAGCAGACAACTTTGAAAACACCTACTCAATATAGATACTCTCTAGAAATGAAGGTATAATTAATGAAAAAAAAACTTAAAAGAAATGTGTCAAAATGTGTTAATATAGTCTGACAAGTCTGTATAGGTGGGAAATGGTTAAGGTAAATAGAAACAAGGTACCAGTTTGAATTTTGATTCTAATAACATTTTACCTTAAAATCTTATGATATTCTAAATTTCCAAGGAAATGAATGTGTGACTGGTTTAAACATACAGTTTATCAGGTCAAAAATGAATGAGTTGAATGATATAAATAAAGGTTGGTGATCACTTTCTTCCTTTCCCAAAATGATTGATTGATTGTTTTACGCCGCTTTCAACAACGATTCAGTTATATCATGGCATTCCCTGGGTAAGTTACCAGTACTAGTGGTCCATTTATTCTGATACCAGCCAGTCAGTCATAATGCTAACCCCTCAACCCTCATCACCAAGGAAGGCAGCCATTACTACCATTTTTGAAGATTTTGGTGTGACCCTCCCAGGGATCGAACCTGCAACCTTCTAGATGGATGCTCTACCACTACACCACCGAGGTGGTACGTGGTACCCCAAAAATACCTCAGATTCTGTTTGAAATGTATGGTGAATGAACATATATTGGCATATTGGTTGTAATATTAATCATACAAGAGCTAATGGAGCTTTATAAATTCCTGTAATTTTTTTTTCCTATGGTTCATAGGTTCACAATAAAATTTAGAGTATTAAATTTAAAAAGACAAAACAGGATACTCAATACTGGCTAATCACCAATACTTGACATCAAACGAGCAGCATATATAAGTAATTGTCCGAAAATGTTACTTGTTCATTGTATCATACTGTTAATACGGGTAAACAAATCGACGGTGAAGCCGGCGATGTTTCCCGTCAATAGGTAATATGTATGAACTTTGCAAAATTTTGCTATACCGTCTTTCCAAAAATTGTATCCAGAATGTATTTTTCGATGCAGTCACGATTCTGCTACAGTGCTACGTTTTGATTGGATGAAAAGAAAATATCAAAACAAAAAAAACTTCTAGAGAAAATAATTAAATATGATAATACGTACTCGATAAAGGAACGAGCACAAGTAATTTTATGTGTGATAATTTCCGTTTAATAACACTCGTCGTCTATTTCTAAAACGAGATCAAATATTACTCGCAAGGGTTTTTTGACCTTTGACTTTCCAGAAGAAGAAATCCAAATTCCTGTAATATGACGTCATTCTATAATTAGTGCAGAGGTAGAGCGTCGGCCTCTTGTATCAAAGGTCCCTGGTTCGAGTCCCGTGATGAGCGGGTCCTGACTTTGGGATTTTTTCACACAAACGGCGTGGTAATGGTTAAGTCTCCAGGAAGCAGACATCGAGCGTGATTAATATAAGCTGAAAGCTTGTTTTTGTTTCACAATCGATGTAAAATAAATAAGTTTAAACTAAATGAACCAAAAGGAAAACGACAGAAATTATACGAAACGTTAATTTGACTTGTCACAAATGTAGTTCCATGAATTATGGAATCGTTTTATTTTTAAGTACTTTATGAAGGGCAAGTTAATTATTTGTTGTACCTGTCATCATAATTTCATGGATGTAAAAACTTAGCTATATTTTAAAGTTAAATATAAGCTTAACCTGATGATGATTTTTATTTTCTTTGCTTAGGTCGGTAGGACTCGTAATTGACGTAAATAACTGATCGTGCTGCAAGCAAGGGGCTAACTGCAGTTTGCGGGGAATTATTCACCAATCACAACATATAATAAATGTTTACCCGAAATAGGTAGCACCTATACTCATATTAAATATTGACTTGACTTGAGAAAGGTTTATAATATTCAAAAAAGTAGGTAGCACCTATACTCATATTAAATATTGACTTGACTTGGGAAAGGTTTATAATATTCAAAAAAGTGAATTATGTTGTGTTTGAAAGAGAAGAATACTTCTAAAAACAGCACACATGAGTTATTTCTATGAATGACTACAGTATACACATGAATAAATTACGACGAAAAAAATCCTTTTGTGAAAGCTTGAACTTGTTACAAATCTTCAATCAGACCAGCGATACTGGTACTCCAAAATAACATTATGAACACGAAAATGCATTTCATGTCGATGTTAACTGAGTAAACGTTAATTTCAACAATCATCTGCATGTTCCAATAAAATAATTGGATTGCGACCAAAGTCTTAAGATCATGAGTAAAAGCAAACAATAAATCAAACAATATAAAAGATACGTTGAAGATAAAACTTTTCGTTCTCTGGATCAACAGCCATTTTGTTTCCAGTATCGCCAAGACAACAATAATACCGTATACGGTTTCTTCAATAAAGAGGATTGCAGGTGCGTGTCTTGGTTTTCTGATTGAGCTCAGTATTTATTTTCAAACGGGAACCAGTACAGTATATATTTTTGCAACGTTTATCTTACGGAAAATATCGCCCCAGATAGGCAAGTTTTTTACCTTTTCCAGAGACACACTTTCAATTTTATTTAGTAAACGTTCTTTCATTTAAAGAGAGTTTCCACATTTTAGCTAAATGTTATCAAAGTCATGTGCTGCAGATTTGTTTTATGTGGGATGTATCTAATTAAGGTTGGTTTTACTACAGTGTTTTTTATATTATTGTACGGGTGCATCAGCACCAGCGCATATATTGGTCGTGTATAGAACTATCACTAGTGGCAGCGGTACTTTCTTGAAATTAAAATAGATAATTTCATGGCGGGTGAGCAAACAATAGCGTGTCTTAATAAATTGATTGAAATGGGCTTAATCGTCTTGATCGCGAATGAGTCGTATTTTACCGTCAGCTCTCGGATATTTCCGTAGAAGCTCGTCACTACACTGGTTCTCGTTCGAGTTTGCATATTTTCATAAATGCGAAGTTATTGTGCTAAATTTTGCGATTTTAAAAATATATTAAGGACAAAAAAGGATGCGCATTCGCAGACAAATGTTTACAATCATTTTTGGAGATCGAGGTCAACACGTTGGGAAAAGGTATTTTTGTTTTCGTTTAACGTATTTAACTAAATAACTATTGTTACCATATTTTTATATCATATATTTAAAAGCGGGTTTCGTGTTTTTCGAATCGAACAGTATTTCTTAAGCCATAAAATGCGCTAACATCCAATTGCTGCATCTTGCAGCAACTCTTATTATTATCATTATTTGTACTAACCCGTATGATAACATTTCCTGTTAGTAATAACAAAGGTACATTGTGAGTGCTAGCTTTTGTTTTAATACTGGATATGCAAGTCAATCCTGTCTAATTTTGAAGTTAGCCTCCCATTTTTGATTTTTTAAATTGGGGTTTTATGCCGTTTTCAACATTATTCCAGTTATAATGTTATCATTGCGACAGTAAACAGATCAGTACTCGAGGGTTGGTATCGAATCAAGGGCACTCGACCAGGAATTTCGAACTACACCGGCTGTGTAGAAACGACGAGTTAACTTGAAATATTAATAGAACTGCAATTTAAAAAAAAAAATTGTTAACGGATTCGACAGCTTGTTTCAGGGTTTCGATTTGAAAACAGAACAGGACACGAAACAAAAATGGTTTTATTATTGTGTCAAAATATAGTGCGAAAAGGAGAATATGGTTTGAAGAATTCCTCCTTTTACCAAAATGTATTCAGCAGTCACATACTGCATACCATTTTTGGACTAGCATAACACAATTGAAACCATTGTATGTACACACATATTTATTCGAAAACTAATTTTGCTATTCCATCTGTGACCGGGCGTCCTGGGTTCAATACTACCCATGGCGACCATGTTGAGTGCTATTGGGGAAGGAAGTTTCATTGCCTCGTTTCGGTTGGTTAAGAACTATAGATAAGTGAAATGTAGCCGAGATAAAGCTAAACTACCTTTGAAAACGGCGCAACCCCCGATAATCCCGATAATCCGTTAAGAACTATAGATAAGTGAAATATAGCCGCGATAAAGCTAAACTACTGTTGAAATCCGTTAAGAACTATAGATAAGTGAAATGTAGCCGAGATAAAGCTAAACTACTGTTGAAAACGGCGCAACCCCCGATAATCCCCGATAATCCGTTCAATCTAAAATCCACATATGTTCATGAACGCTTGTGAAAATATGAATTTAATGATTTTTACCCAGGTGATTTATTATCCAGTTTATTTGAACTGTCGCTTTTGTTTGATTTGTGTTTTACGACGTTTTCATAATCATTTCAGTTATATCACAGCAACATTTCACTTATTCAAGATCCCTGGCTAAAGATTAAAACGCGGGAAACGGTTGCACAAATCGAGAAGAAGGCCTAATTTCAAAGTTCTAACGTGTCTTGTTTCATTTCCAAGGATGTAAAACTAAATGTAACCTACACTCACGTTAAGCTTACAAAGTTCTGCGCATTTTTAATGTATCATTCTTACCGTAGCTATATAAATGTGATAGAGAGTGGCCCAGTTGTAAAGCAACGATCTCGTCTTTCAAAACGAAAATATGAAAGAGAGTGGCCCAGTAGTTGTAGAGCGCCGATCTCGTCTTTCAAAACGAAAATATGAAAGAGAGTGGCGTAATTGTAGAGTGCCGTTCTCGTCTTTCATAAGTCAGAGTGGCCCAGTTGTAGAGCACCGGTTGCGTCTTTCAAAACGAAAGTGTGAAATAGGGTGGCCTAGTTGTAGAGCGCCGGTCTCGTCTTTCATAAGTCAGAGTGGCCCAGTTGTAGAGCACCGGTTGCATCTTTCATAAGTCAGAGCGTTCGGCTGTAATAGGGTAATAGGCTTAACTGCACTGATATAGTAATTATTGCGGTGTAGAAGCAATCCACTTTGTATTTTGTGTTATTATATTTTATCTACCAGACCCACACGGTTTGTTTCACGCAGGAAGGCGGTCCCTGTAGCACACAGAGTGGCGATACCGCTGATGAAGAAGTACATAAAACCGACTATCTGGATGTCCTGTAATATAGAAATAACAATATACAGTCAAAACTGTGCTAAAGAAGACCTTTGTATAGCAATTCCCTGTTTAGCAAACACACTTTTAATTTCCAAACAACTCATTTTCTTCACAAATGTCCCTGCAATTAAAGAACACCTTTGTATAGCAAATTCCTGTTTAGCAACCACACTTTTAATTTCCAAATAACACATTTTCTGCACAAATGTTCCTGCAATTAAATTAAACCACCTGTGAACAAATACATTATTGGTTTCTTCCCATGGATGGTCTTCAAACACAGGTTGGCCTGTATATTTATATCGCTGAACGGTTCATGTTGTTATGTGTTCCTCAGTGGTGTATTTGTTAAAGCCTCCGCCTCGAGAGCGATATACCACGTATCGATCCCTGGTCGTGCTATACCAAAGCCTTTAACAATGGTAGTAGTGTCTTCCCTCATTGACACTCTTGTTGTCTCGAGGACTGATGTGAGAAAGCTAGGAAACACATTGGGAGAAGAACTGGCCGGAGTGAGATGTCTGAAATGTTGAAAACGGCGTTAAACCATGATCAATCAATAAATAAACAATAAACCTACCAGAAACGCGAATTGAGGCGCTAGAATTGCTCCGGCTTTCGCACACATGTTAAGGAACCCATATCCTATATTTCTGTAAAATGAAAATAATAAAAAAGATGAAATGGCATACGAAAAAAATTAATTAAAAAGATCAATTGTTCATAATAATCAATGTCTCCTTTTGCCACAGAGGCTTTCATCCCTATTGCGGATTAAATGTTTGCTAAAAAGGGATAAGTGCAACAACGATCAGATTCGTCGTCGCGTCATGGATGCCATTATGAGTAGATCACGGAAAAGCTATAAATCTGATCAGGCCGTGCCGACGTGGGTCTTCGCGGGTTATAAGGGACATTACTGAATAAGTATTAAAACCAGAGTTATGTATAGACATGCGTATTGTTCCTATAAACATGTGTACCATTGTTAATTTGAAAATGTTGAACGGTTTTTGAGTTATGAGGTAAGGTTAAAGTTTTGTGACGACGAAGACCAGACGACGAGGGTATCACAATTAACCGACTTTTTTCTTCTATAAACAGACGATATTAACATGTAGCATGGACCTCACGACAGTGGGATATAGCTCCAGTGTTATGGTCTGTACTGCTCCCCACGACATGCCGTTACATGTATAACACAGCATAGCAAATGCAAAGGTAAGTCGGCCTCTTAATTCCTCGTCCATGTCTAAAAGATAATATCGCAATTGTCGGTGTTGTCAAAAGGTTTATTTTGTACATATGCGGAAATGTAACATGCTGATGCGAATTTGATTTACAGAGATTCCCCTTAGCAGTCTTCGAAATCAACCAGTAACTTTTAGTAGGGCCTCTAGAGAAAAGTTTGGAAGGGGTAAATTTACACGTAATAAATAACGTAATCAAACGTTCAAGATTATTGGACCAGTAAATATTTAAAGTTAATTTCATTGACTGCCTTACGTAGTCTTCACTGTACGCAGATGCAATAAGACCCCCTGAAAAGACTCGTCTTATACGTATCATCATATTATTTTTAACTTTGTGTCATTTCTCCAACCATGTGCTTTTTTCATAATTTCAATTCACATATTTGATAAAAGATATATGAGCTATGCTCTATGAAAACAACCCACATATATGACCAGTGTATATCCAGACCAGCCAGCATATCCGCTCAGTCTATTGCCGCGCTGAAGCGTTCGATTATAAGTCATAGAATGTTCAAGAGCCTTCTGTGTCCATTAGGAGCATCAGCATGGATACGGAGGAAGGTCATTTTTCAGACACGTGTACAAATTACGAAACTGTTTATTCTAATGGAGCACCGGTCATATGCACATCAGGTCAGGATCAGGTCAATGTAGTAGAGTTATACCTACCAATATATTGCACAATACCTACAGCCAGGGATGACACAGCAACTAACGTGAATATTGATATAGAGGTTCTCTTGCGGCCGAATCTATGTATAAAAAAAGAGTAAGTACGGTTATATGATTCAAATACTGTGAGATCAACGTGAGGACATTTACTTATCCCTACAGTAACGATTAAATGAGCCGAATTACGAAAAAAACAACAGGGAAGACTCTGCGTAAAGCATTGTCCCGGATCAGCCTAAGAATGCTGTGCAGGCTAACCCGGACAGAAACTGTTCGCCTCCTGTGGATTTTCTGTTTCAGGGATCATTAAACTATACATCTATCCTCCCGAGACGGAATGTATCGGCTCGGAAAAGCCTGCGCGGACTGATCTGTGTCTATACATTACGCAGAGTCCATAATGTTGGTTTTCTCGTGAAAGGGCTCAAATACAAAGAACAACACGTGTTTAACGCGTTTTATAAAGCCCCTACAGGAAACCATTCTTTGGATGGTCAAGCCTTGTGTAATTCCAGATCGACGTTCGCATCCACACATTCTGATCTTTATCTACATTGTTCGCTTATTAGTACAAACATGTACACTAAATCAGCAGTAGATTATAAGTAGACGTTGAAAACATCTAGGTATAGAAAAACCATATACAAGAAACAATAATTATTGGATAGAGTTGAACAAGTTGTGACAAAAGAAGAAAATGCTCATTATGAATACTAACAAGCATACTGCGACGATGGTTCTCTCTTGTCTCTACTCTCACGACACCGCACGAATAATGAAACAAGCTATCGAGTTGTCGCGAGAACAGCGTCAAATTCACTTGAATATTTCTTCTCCTCGTGTAAAAGTACGGGAAACGGAAGTTGTAATGGTTATGTGAAGTGCTCTCTGGTTGGTCGATATTTGGTCGTGTCCGGAGTTTTAGCCAATCAGGTAATAAGAAACTAATTCTTTTTGTGTCGATATATTTAGTTTTGACGTGTCTATGTTTTCCGCGGAAATGGTACCCCTTACGGAAACTCAAATATTAAGAAAACGAAGAGACGGATCAAAAATCGGGACGATCATTCGATGTAGCAATGTGGTTTTCGCCCGTTTCCATAGCTACGGTGGTTTCTATGTCGACCATACTACAAAAGTAACAACTAGAGCCTAGACCCTTCATCCCTACCAAGTTTGGTCGAAATCCGTTGAATAGTTATGGCGCTACGCTTGCCACAAACAAACAAACAAACATTTTACAAACAAACGGACAGAAACGAAGACCGACTTTAAGGGTATCTAGAAGAGAGAAACAATAATATTCCCTCTAAGATGTGTGTAACACATCATCTGCTGCAAATGCGTTAAAATGCGTCTACATGTGGAAGCAGTAGGCTGGCCGTGATAAATCATAACTAGTTCGAGATCTCGGCTTAAAGATGTTGAAACTACATATACATATTTGCTTACAATAGGCAATAACCGGAATTCTTCTGCGTAGCTCGGCTGATTTCGATCTAGATTTCAAACGTCGTTCGTGAAAATGTAATTTAAAGAATAGGTATTGATGTGCGATAATAACCGAAGCAGCCCTCATGAATTTCATTAGTCGCCGGGCAGAAGCCCGCGACTTAAATTTTTAATAGCTTTTCGGAAAAGACATGGGAGGAGGAGTTATTATTAGAATTTTTTTTTTTAAATGTCTTGAACATATTACAATTGCGTTTGTTTAAAAACACTAAGTTATGACACATCTAAAATGAAATAAATATTCCGATGTTTTAACTATTTCCAGTTTCTTTATTTTGACTCGCATTTATCTTTTTTTTTATTTATTTACGAAGACATTTCAGTCCCTAGTAGACTTGCAGCAGACTGTTATGTGTCAATATCGAGATAAAAATCACGTCGAATTCTCCTTTTAATAGCAATTTTAACTTACTGAATGATATTTTCATGTTCAAAGATGTCTTGATTTGTGAAGAATGCATTTAGTAATGTTTATCCAGGTATATCTAAATATGAACTGTTTCTAAGCTAAAACTGTTGATCACGTGTCACGAATTTAAGCTCGCATACTCGCGAATTGCGAGTGCAAATTTCAAATTGCAAGGTGAGATTTCAGGCACCAGCATATTTTTGGCCCGAATAATATGCATTTCTAATCGTCGATATTTTACAGAGTTATTTCTTTGACAAATCGCGGTAATTGCAGTGAATTTTCGAGATTTACCGAGTGGCTGGGAGTATACGTTTAGTTTTGCAATATTAGCGGAAGTTTAGAATAGAAACATGTTTCGTGCGCATGCCTATTCAACCAACACAATATTGATGACGTTTCCCGCATTCGGAAGTCTAAAATTAGTTTTAATTTAACTACGATTGGCTCGAATGGTCACGTGTATATATTGGCTTTTCCCAAGTTGTATTTTCACTACGGAGATAGAAGAAATGGATGTTCTTGCACTTAAAGCACTCCCTCTACATGATAAACAGGGCTGTGACCTATCCGAACAAATAATTTCTGTGTTTAAATGTTTACACTTGAGACCACAAAAAACATTGATACCATAGAACTCTTCAAATTGAAGAGCATATGCAAAATAACAAGGTCACCGATTTAGGTCAGTCACTGAAACAGTGCAGTGTACGATTTATATGTCCACATTTATATTAGTTTTCAAAACATCCGATCCTAGCAGGAAAATATTTTAAAATGATTCCATGCAGGAATCGAGAATGATACTCTAGATTCCTGTTTCCAATTAAAAAATAATAGCTCATAAGTCTTCATGAATTACTTTTCTTCATTTGGTTTCACTCGAGGCCCACAGTGAACATTGCTTGAGTATTTTTTTTCTTTTCATATTTAACTGTTGAACATTTGTTTTAATCTCATTTGTCGATGCAATCTTCACCAAAACACTATGCACCTGTATTATTTGGGATTGGTTTTGTGTGTTATTTGGCTAATGCATCATGTGAGATAGTTTTTTCCACAATGAACAGAATAAAATCTGACTGAAGGGGTAGGCTTGGTGCTGAAATACTTGATATTTTGATGAGATTAAAGTTGCTGATGTTGCCTTGATTTATGACCCAAAACCTGCTGTGACAAGATGGTGGTTGTCTGGACTACATATGGAGCCAGAAACTGAGACACAGTTTCTAGACTGCTGTATATCTGACACAGTCTCAGCAGCTTCTTTTCGCAGCATAATTATATTTCAATGAAGGACATTCACTTCGTTGACAAAAAAATGCACATTTTCACTTGACCCCACACCTGATGTTCCAATATGCCCATCAGTTGATAACTGTTTTTTCACCTACTATAATGTAAGTGTTATGCGTCACTGCAGTATGGATTTCCGGCGACATTGATGCGTTGCATCAACTTTCTCTTGTCGTCTGTATTTAACGACACTGTTATTGCAAAAGTAGACGAAATATGGCGCGTCATTGCCTCGTTGTCGAGTCATTAGTCGTAAATTTAAGACAAAGTGGTGCTAGTTGGGAACACAAAACACGTTGATGAGTGTGTGCTTATCCTTCTGCATGCGACATTAACACGTTGATGAGTGTGTGCTTATCTTTCTGCATGAGTCATTTACACGTTCATGAGTCCTTATCCTTCTGCATGCGACATTAACACGTTGATGAGTGTGTGCTTATCCTTCTGCATGCGACATTAACACGTTGATGAGTGTGTGCTTATCCTTCTGCATGCGACATTAACACGTTGATGAGTGTGTGCTTATCTTTCTGCATGAGTCATTTACACGTTCATGAGTCCTTATCCTTCTGCATGCGACATTAACACGTTGATGAGTGTGTGCTTATCCTTGTGCATGAGTCGTTTACACGTTGATGAGTCCTAATCCTTCTGCACGCGACATTAACACGTTGATGAGTGTGTGCTTATCCTTGTGCACACGACATTAACACGTTGATGAGTGTGACCTTATCCTTCTGCACGCGACATTAACGCGTTGATGAGTGTGACCTTATTCTTCTGCATGAGATATTAACACGTTGATGAGTGTGTCATTATCCTTATGCATGTGACATTAACACGTTGATGAGTGTGTCCTTATCCTTCTGCATGCGACATTAACGCGTTGATGAGTGTGACATTATCCTTCTGCATGCGACATTAACACGTTGATGAGTGTGTCATTATCCTTGTGCACACGACATTAACACGTTGATGAGTGTGTCATTATCCTTCGGCACGCGACATTTACACGTTGATGTGTGGGACCTTATCCTTATGCATGCGACATTAACACGTTGATGAGTGTGACCTTATCCTTCTGCACGCGACATTAACGCGTTGATGAGTGTGACCTTATCCTTCTGCACGCGACATTAACGCGTTGATGTGTGGGACCTTATCCTTATGCATGCGACATTAACACGTTGATGAGTGTGACCTTATCATTCGGCACGCAACATTAACACGTTGATGTGTGGGACCTTATCCTTATGCATGCGACATTAACACGTTGATGTGTGGGACCTTATCCTTATGCATGCGACATTAACACGTTGATGTGTGGGACCTTATCCTTATGCATGCGACATTAACACGTTGATGTGTGGGACCTTATCCTTATGCATGCGACATTAACGCGTTGATGTGTGGGACCTTATCCTTATGCATGCGACATTAACACGTTGATGTGTGGGACCTTATCCTTATGCATGCGACATTAACACGTTGATGAGTGTGACCTTATCCTTCGGCACGCGACATTAACACGTTGATGTGTGTGACCTTATCCTTATGCATGCGACATTAACACGTTGATGTGTGGGACCTTATCCTTCTGCATGCGACATTAACACGTTGATGAGTGTGACCTTATCCTTCTGCATGCGACATTAACACGTTGATGAGTGTGACCTTATCCTTCTGCACGAGTCATTTACGCGTTGATGAGTGCGTCCTTATCCTTCTGCACGCGACATTAACACGTTGATGAGTGTGACCTTATCCTTCTGCAAGCGACATTAACACGTTGATGAGTGCGTCCTTATCCTTCTGCACGCGACATTAACACGTTGATGATTGTGTGCTTATCCTTGTACATACGACATTAACACGTTGATGAGTGCGTCCTTATCATTCTGCACGCGACATTAACACATCGATGAGTGGGACATTATCCTTCTGCACGCGACATTAACCCGTTGATGAGTGGGACATTATCCTTCTTCACGCGACATTAACACGTTGATGAATGGGACATTATCCTTCTGCACGCGACATTAACACGTTCATGAGTAGGACATTATCTTTCTACACGCGACATTAATACGTTGATGAGTGTGACCTTATCCTTCTGCACGCGACATTAACACGTTGATGAGTGTGACCTTATCCTTCTGCACGCGACATTAACACGTTGATGAGTGTGACATTATCCTTCTGCATGTGACATTAACACGTTGATGAGTGTGATATTATCCTTCTGCATGTGACATTAACACGTTGATGAGTGTGACCTTATCCTTATGCATGCGACATTAACACGTTGATGAGTGTGACCGTATCCTTCTGCATGCGACATTAACACGTTGATGAGTGTGACCTTATCCTTCTGCATGCGACATTAACACGTTGATGAGTGGGACCTTATCCTTCTGCATGCGACATTAACACGTTGATGAGTGGGACCTTGTCGTTCTGCACGCGACTTGCGACACCAACACGTTGATAAGTGTGTCCTTATCGTTCTGCACGTGACTTTAATTGTTTTCCCAGATGGTGACTCATCTGCATATGACGACTTTAGAATCGCTCATGAAAAGATATTCCTCCTATTGCCACAATGTTTTGAAATCTATTCCATTATTTTTATTTTATTCAAAGAGATATTCAATATTTTTACCAAAATGTTTTCAAAGTAGTCTGCTGCAGATTTGTTTTTCATTCTTAAAAATACGTTAAACACCATTTGCAAACAACACAAATCAAGATCAGCATGCACATTTGATCAGTCTAATCCCTGTCTGCATTGCCCGCGTCATATAAAAGTGTCATTTATTAGCAGAAACAACGCCAAGAACATGAATGAGTTTGTTAAAATCAAGGGTAATTGTACTTGTTGAATGGATTCAGCAGGCTAAGGGGTTATTTGAACTTGGTCCAACGCAACTTTCAACAGTATTTCATTCACATGATAGTGTGTGTGCCCTGTCTAAAATACCCGAATTACCTATATTACCTTTGTGTGTACCCATCTTATTTATCCTGACACCCTCGGATCAGTTGTAATGCTGTCCCCGCAACCCCGAGTGTCAAAGATGGAAGCCATTGGTACAATTTATGACGTACTTGGTATGGCCCGATCGGAGATCGAACATGTTAAGGGTTGAGCTAGATTATTACCTGTTACTGAAAAAGCTCGTTGACACTTGAGGAAGGATTCCAATAGCACTAAACATAAACAGGTTAAGGAAAAAACTCCCGGATAAGGCTTGTAAACCAAACGATATGCCATAACCCGTAACCCGTAACTCCCAACGAAAACCTGGAACGATAAACATATAACGTAACACTATTAACCTGTTCCTGATCGTTGTGCAAGGTCGACTATTAGTTTAATCTTACTCTGTGCTTTGTATTCAAACAAGCCACTAATGTGATAAAGATACATGTACGTTATGCTAATGATTGATATAAAGCGGCGCTCTGCGAAAACCAACCGTAAGGCATTTCCAACAATTATCAGGTTTTGCTCTGAGCGTTTTGTTAATTAGTCACATGGTCCTTTTTTAACAACTTCTATAAATAGTATATATTTGTGTACTTGACCTTGGGATAATATATATATTGACCTGTCCAAAATAGCCCGACATAATTGCCTTCATTTGGAGCGGTGTCACTAAACAGAGTCTGGTAGAGTCTGGTAGATTCCGGTATAGTCTGGTGGTCAAATATCCCCTTATATCAATGTTTTGTTGTGATTTTGTATTGAAATGAATACAACAAAGGGTTATTGTATCTTATAAATAATAAATAATAATGTATTTGCCTTTTTTAGTTCATTTTCGTATGAATATAGAAATATGATATGCGTGACAGACACACATACAGGACGACATTCCGGTTCGAACCTACTCCGACCTTAGGTATCGAAAACGTAGAAGTGGGCATCTCTGAGCAGTTTACATGTAGATTCAGATCAGCCAGTACATCTGCTCCGTCTCAACATAATCTGCATATGCTGACTGAAGTTCCATACAGGCTTATGTTAATAATATCTGAACAGTGTTTATCTTGATCAGACTGCACGGATGCAGAAGCTGATCTGCATACACCCACTTCACAAAAGCCAATTTGTATCGTTTTGCACGAAGGATCTCATTTGTTTAAAGTAGTCATATCATTGCGCGGTATTAATATTTAGGTTTATTTAAGTTTTATATATCACGGCGACAGTTTACTTATTTACCCCTAGAGTATCAAACCAGTACTAGGCTAGGAGATGTGCCTTGTCCATGGGCCCGCTGCGACACGGCGTAATTCCTTAGGTCCATTTGAATAAATAGCGTAACATTTTCTTTAAACTCAATTCAAATTTCAAAAAGCGATTATGCTTTCGCAATAACGAATGGAAAAACAGTGGCAAATAATTACTCTTACATCCCTTAAAACAAATCAGTACTATTCAATCCCTTAATACAAATCATAACTCTTACATCCCTAAATACAAATCAGTACTATTCAATCCCTTAATACAAATCATTACTCGTACATCCCTTAATACAAATAATTACTCTTACATCCCTTAATACAAATCATTACTTTTACATCCCTTAATACAAATCATTACTCTTACATCTCTTAATACAAACCATAACTCTTACATCCCTTAATACAAATCATAACTCTTACATCTCTTAATACAAACCATAACTCTTACATCTCTTAATACAAACCATAACTCTTACATCCCTTAATACAAATCATAACTCTTACATCTCTTAATACAAACCATAACTCTTACATCTCTTAATACAAATCATTACTCTTACATCTCTTAATACAAACCATAACTCTTACATCCCTTAATACAAATCAGAACTCTTACATCCCTTAATACAAATCATTACTCTTACATCCCTTAATACAAATCATTACTCTTACATCCCTTAATACAAATAATTACTCTTACATACCTTAATACAAATCATTACTCTTACATCCCTTAATACAAATCATTACTCTTACATCCCTTAAAACAAATCATTACTCTTACATCCCTTAATACAAATCATTACTCATCCTTTAATACAAATCATTACTCTTACATCCCTTAATACAAATCATTACTCTTACATCTCTTAATACAAATAATTACTCTTACATCCCTTAAAACAAATCATTACTCTTACATCCCTTAATACAAATCATTACTCTTACATCGCTTAATACAAATCATTACTCTTACATCTTTTAATACAAATCATTACTCATACATCCCTTAATACAAATCATTACTCTTACATCCCTTAATACAAATCATTACTCTTACATCCCTTAATACAAATCATTACTCATCCCTTAATATAAATCATTACTCTTCATCCCTTAATACAAATAATTACTCTTACATCCCTTAATACAAATCATTACTCGTATATCCCTTAATACAAATGATTACTCGTACATCCTCTAAGACAAATCATTACTCTTACATCTCTTAATACAAATCATTACTCTTACATCCCTTAATACAAATCATTACTGTTACATCCCTTAAAACAAATCATTACTCTTACATCTTTTAATACAAATCATTACTCTTACATCCCTTAATACAAATCATTACTCATACATCCCTTAATACAAATCATTACTCTTACATCCCTTAATACAAATCATTACTCTTACATCCCTTAATACAAATCATTACTCTTACATCTCTTAAAACAAATCATAACTCGTACATCCCTTAATACAAATCATTACTGTTACATCCCTTAATACAATAGATTACTCTTACATCCCTTAATGCAATAGATTACTCTTACATCCCTTAATACAATAGACTACTCTTACATCCCTTAATACAATAGATTACTCTTACATCCTTTAATACAAATCATTACTCTTACATCCCGTAATACAAATCATTACTCTTACATCCCTTAATACAGATCATTACTCTTACATCCCTTAATACAATAGATTACTCTTACATCCATTAATACAATAGATTACTCTTACATCCCTTAATACAATAGATTACTCTTACATCCCTTAATACAATAGATTACTCTTACATCCTTTAATACAAATCATTACTCTTACATCCCTTAATACAGATCATTACTCTTACATCCCTTAATACAAATCATTACTCTTACATCCCTTAATACAAATGCATTGAACATGATTGAACTGATCCTGATCTGTTTTTGGAAATGTTGATAATAATGACATCAATGTATTATATTAATTTAAACTCCGTGTAATTCATCATAATGAGTGTATTTTCATAAATCAAATGACATAAGGAAAGAAAAAGTGTTACATCATTATAATTAATATATTTGAACAAAGGTCATATCGGGTCCATAGTGTTAAGTAATCCATGTAATTACAAGTTAACCACATAGTTTAAAATGTCCAAGCTTTTCTGTATTTACAAGAATCAGTAGGTCTATTTACCAGTTAAGTAAACTGATCAATGTTGTTTTCAGTAATGCTCTGTGTCTAAATAGATCAATAACGGAATAGTGTTTATCATCTCCCTTTGCTGAGTTATCTTCCTTGATTAAGTGGCTTTCAAGAGTTAACTCCCGTGGCGGCGACTTCCTGTTACATCGTGCAATACGATCGCAAAGCGCAAAAGTAGGAAACCATGTGAGATACTCACAACTACGTGACCATAAACGGAAGACATGATAGCCCTGACAGTGTCCTCCAATTGGGTACAAGGTACGCCAGAAGTGCGAACAGTGACAGCTGGATGGCCCACGAAGGGCTGTTTACATTAAGAGAACGCCATTGGACGAGCAATACTTCGGATACCAGTGTATACTGTATGGTTAGATAAAAAGCCATCCTACAGCCTGTAAAAGAAGAAAAGGGCTATACATCTTCTCCGACATATAAACGTTTTATGACGCCTCTGCAGCAGACGAGTTTTGAAAGCATTTTGGCAAAATGAGAAATGATGAACAATTCTCCTTTTGTGTTAGTAAATGTGAATTGTTTAATGCGCATTGATGTAATAGATATACCATTTCTAAGGTTTTTCCGCTGATCCCCGGTAGCGACGTAGGCTGTCAATCAAAGGGTTGTGAGTTCGAATCCAAGTTCGGCCAACATTCTTTCCGACGTTTGACAAAAGTCACTGCGACATGCGTCATTCGTCTTTCACCAATGGGCTTTTTATCAGTCTATGTGGAAAAGCAGCCAGTTGCTTGGAAAGTATTTTGTGTGGTGTACTGGTGTGGTAAAACCAGGAAACGCATGAATAGGTGAACTTGTCGCCGTGATATGACTGAAAACATATTGAAAACATCGTTAAACCCCAACTCAATCAATCGATCTAAGGTTTTCCATATGGAATTGTATTCAAACCCGTTTTCATCATTATTATCAATTTATCAATTATATAAGTAACTTATGATCCCTTGGTAAACACATCAGTACTTGCTAGGATACGTGTTTTGACAAAGAACGCTTCACCATGACCGCTTCGACAGTGGATCGAACCGGTGTCTTCTTGTTCAAATATCCGACACTAAAGATGTGTGAATCGTTATAGAGGCTTTTTATTTCCACATGTGTTAATAAAGTTATACATTAAATACTAGGGGTAAAGGAAGTCCAAAAAAGCGACAAACAAACATAAAATAGAGAAGAATAAAACAAACAAAAAATGCTATTGTCTCTCTGTGTTATGCATATACCCATATACATACACACACGTACATACGTGCATAAACATACACAGTTATACACATATATATACACACATATATACAAATGCATATACATACATACTTCTCAAAATTTAAGAGTGGTTTTGTAACACATATCCTAAAGTTGTCCAGCTTTCTTTGTCTGATTCGGCTAATTTTGTTGAATTGTAAATATTACATGTTATACTTAATCGGTTTCAAAGACCATTCATCAGAGATAATCTTATCTAGTTAACCAGTTATTATGTTACTTATTAAGTGAAATTCGCAAACCCTACACTAGATAACCTGTTAATATTGTACAAAACATCAACTGGTTATCTCACGGCACAGTTTTGAGTCTATTAGCTATCGTTCCTGAGGCTAATTTATATGGTTCACTTTTCTTCAAATCGTATTTCATGAATAAAATATTATGGTGCCCACGTTATATAAGTGTACGATATATTTTGTTAATCTTTTATTTCGTCTGTTGACAGTTTGTATAATACTTATGTTGGTGTTCCCAAGTTACAGATTTTATATCGTTAGGAAGCACTTGCATCATTAGTTCCGTGATATACACGGCATTTGACTTATACACGGCAGCAATTATGTGAAGGCATGGTCCACACAGTATAATTTGTTAAAACGATCAAATTCTCTTTTTTCCACAATGTTTTAAACTCTGTTTCAAGCTGAGTCTTCAAATATTCAAGGTATTTTATCAGATAACTTCAAAGTAGACAACTTTGAGAATGATCTCATCGGACAATCACATTGATAATGTACGCTTTCGTCAAATGATCACAAGAGCGTTGTATTAAGAAAGTAAAAACAATGTAGTTACCAAGAGTAAATATTGGTCAGACGTAGCAAGTGCATAGTTACGTCGGATAAATAATTATCAATTCGGATCAGATTATATTAAAGCGGAGGCCGACCACTATCTACACCTATTCAGAATTGCAATATATTTGATATTCTAGAGCCCTTCTATTATCTCTCATAATGCACTTACCCACTATAGCACGCGCCACAGCCAGAACTATCCACGATTGTGCAAAGAATGCAGCAATATTAAATATCAGCATCAGTATCAGTGAAAGCATCAACGGTACTTTCCGTCCGAATCTGTCGGCTAAATGACCACTGATAAAATGTACAAGAAACAGCCCAGCCATCTGTATGGAAGCTATCATTGACGGTATCCATTCGTTAGAACAGGCTAGTTCCCACTGTTGTAATGTATAAGCGTAAATCAGGAAGTATAATACAAGTTCCCACTGTTGTAATGTATAAGCGTAAATCAGTAAGTATACCACAAGATCCCAATGTTATAATGTATAAGCGTAAATCAGGAAGTATAACACAAGTTCCCACTGTTGTAATGTATAAGCGTAAATCAGGAAGTATAATACAAGTTCCCACTGTTGTAATGTATAAGCGTAAATCAGTAAGTATAATACAAGTTCCCACTGTTGTAATGTATAAGCGTAAATCAGTAAGTATAATACGAGGTTCCCACTGTTGTAATGTATAAGCGTAAATCAGTAAGTATACCACAAGTTCCCAATGTTTTAATGTATAAGCGTAAATCAGGAAGTATAACACAAGTTCCCATTGCTGTAAAATATAAGCGTAAATCAGTAAGTATAACACAAGTTCCCATTGTTATAATGTATAAGCGTAAATCAGGAAGTATAACACAGGTTCCCATTGTTGTAATGTATAAGCGTAAATCAGGAAGTATAATACAAGTTCCCATTGTTGTAATGTATAAGCGTAAATCAGGAAGTATAATACACGTTCCCACTGTTGTAATGTATAAGCGTAAATCAGTAACTAGAGTTTAAGTTCCCATTGTTGTAATGTATAAGCGTAAAACAGTAACTAGAGTTTAAATTCCCACTACTTTAGAATATAAGCGTAAATCAGTAAGTATGATACAAGTTCCCAATGTTGTAATGTATAAGCGTAAATCAGTAAGTATGATACAAGTTCCCAATGTTTTAATGTATAAGCGTAAATCAGGAAATATAATACAAGTTCTCATTGTTGTAATGTATAGGCGTAAATCAGTAAGTATAATGCAAGTTCCCACTGTTGTAATGTATAAGCGTAAATCAGTAAGTATAATACAAGTTCCAATTGTTGTAATGTATAAGCGTAAATCAGTAAGTATAATACAAGTTCCCATTGTTGTAATGTATATGCGTAAATCAGTAAGTATGATACAAGTTCCCATTGTTGTAATGTATAAGCGTAAATCAGTAAGTATAATACAAGTTCCCATTGTTGTAATGTATAAGCGTAAATCAGTAAGTATGATACAAGTTCCCAATGTTGTAATGTATAAGCGTAAATCAGTAAGTATAATACAAGTTCGCATTGTTGTAATGTATAAGCGTAAAATCAGGAAGTATAAAGCAAGTTCCCAATGTTGTAATGTATAAGCGTACATCAGGACGTATAATACAAGTTCCCACTGTTGTAATGTATAAGCGTAAATTAGGAAGTATAATACAAGTTCTCATTGTTGTAATGTAAAGGCTTAAATCAGTAAGTATGATACAAGTTCCCAATGTTGTAATGTATAAGCGTAAATCAGTAAGTATGATACAAGTTCCCAATGTTGTAATGTATAAGCGTAAATCAGTAAGTATGATACAAGTTTCCACTGTTGAAATGTATAAGCGTAAATTAGGAAGTATAATACAAGTTCTCATTGTTGTAATGTAAAGGCTTAAATCAGTAAGTATTATACAAGTTCCCAATGTTGTAATGTATAAGCGTAAATCAGTAAGTATGATACAAGTTCCCACTGTTTTAATGTAAAAGCGTAAATCAGTAAGTATGATACAAGTTCCCAATGTTGTAATGTATAAGCGTAAAACAGTAAGTATTATACAAGTTCCCACTGTTGTAATGTATAAGCGTAAAACAGTAAGTATGATACAAGTTCCCAATGTTGTAATGTATAAGCGTAAACCAGGAAGTATGTATGATACAAATTCCCAATGTTGTAATGTATAAGCGTAAACCAGTAAGTATAATACAAGTTCCTAATGTTGTAATGTATAAGCGTAAATCAGTAAGTATAATACAAGTTCTCATTGTTGTAATGTATAGGCGTAAATCAGGAAGTATAATACAAGTTCCCATTGTTGTAATGTATAAGCGTAAATCAGGAAGTATAATACAAGTTTCCAATGTTGTAATGTATAGGCGTAAAGCAGTAATTATGATACAAGTTCCCACTGTTGCAATGTATAGGCGTAAAGCAGTAAGTATGATACAATTTCCCAATGGTGTAATGTATAAGCGTAAATCAGTAAGTATGATACAAGTTCCCAATGTTGTAATGTATAAGCGTAAATCAGTAAGTATGATACAAGTTCCCAATGTTGTTATGTATAAGCGTAAATCAGGAAGTATAATACAAGTTCCCAATGTTGTAACATATAAGGGTAAAACAGTATATATACATGTAGTACAAGTCCCCATTGTTGTAATGTATAAACGTAAATCAGTAACTAGAGTTTAAGTTCCCACTACTCTAGAATATAAGCGTAAATCAGTAAGTATGATACATGTTTCCATTGTTGTAATGTAAAAGCGTAAATCAGTAACTAGAGTGTAAGTTCCCACTACCGTAGAATATAAGCGTAAAACAGTAACTAGAGTTTAAGTTTCCACTACTGTAGAATATAAGTGTAAATCAGTAAGTATGATATAAGTTCCCATTGTTGTAATGTATAAGCGTAAATCTGTAAGTATGATACAAGTTCCCAATGTTGTAATGTATAAGCGTAAATCAGTAAGTATGATACAAGTTCCCAATGTTGTAATGTATAAGTTTAAATCAGGAAGTATAATACAAGTTCCCATTGTTGTAAAATATAAGGGTAAAACAGTATATATACATGTAGTACAAGTCCCCATTGTTGTAATGTATAAGCGTAAATTAGTAACTAGAGTTTAAGTTCCCATTGTTGAAATGTATAAGCGTAAATCAGTAACTAGAGTGTAAGTTCCCATTGTTATAATGTATAAGCGTAAATCAGTAACTAGAGTGTAAGTTCCCATTGTTGTAATGTATAAGCGTAAATCAGTAACTAGAGTTTAAGTTCCCATTGTTGTAATGTATAAGCGTCAATCAGTAACTATAGTTTAAGTTCCCACTACTGTAGAATATAAGCGTAAAATAGTAACTAGAGTTTAAGGTCCAACTACTGTAGAATATAAGCGTAAAATAGTAACTAGAGTTTAAGGTCCAACTACTGTAGAATATAAGCGTAAATCAGTAAGTATGATACAAGTTCCCAGTGTTGTAATGCATAAGCGTAAATCAGTAACTAGAGTGTAAGTTCCCACTACTGTAGATTATAAGCGTAAAACAGTAACTAGAGTTTAAGTTTCCACTACTGTAGAATATAAGCGTAAATCAGTAAGTATGATACAAGTTCCCAATGTTGTAATGTATAAGCGTAAATCAGTAAGTATGATACAAGTTCCCAATGTTGTAATGTATAAGCGTAAATCAGTATGTATGGTACAAGTCCCCATTGTTGTAATGTATAAGCGTAAATCAGTAACTAGAGTTTAAGTTCCTATTGTTGTAATGTATAAGCGTAAATCAGTAACTAGAGTGTAAGTTCCACTTCCTCCAGAATATAAGCGTAAAACAGTAACTAGAGTTTAAGTTCCCACTACTGTCTAATATAAGCGTAAATCAGTAAGTATGATACAAGTTCCCATTGTTGTAATGTATAAGCTTAAATCATGAAGTATAATACAAGTTCCCAATGTTGTAATGTATAAGCGTAAATCAGTAACTAGAGTGTAAGTTCCCATTGTTGTAATGTATAAGCGTAAATGAGTAACTAGAGTGTAAGTTCCCATTATGGTAATGTATAAGCGTAAATCAGTAACTAGAGTGTAAGTTCCCATTGTTATAATGTATAAGCGTAAATCAGTAACTAGAGTGTAAGTTCCCATTGTTGTAATGTATAAGCGTAAATCAGTAACTAGAGTTTAAGTTCCAACTACTGTAGAATATAAACGTAAAACAGTAACTAGAGTTTAAGTTCCCACTACTGTAGAATATAAGCGTAAATCAGTAAGTATGATACAAGTTCCCATTGTTGTAATGTATAATCGTAAATCAGTAACTAGAGAGCAAGTTCTCACTGTCGTAACATATAAGTGTTAAACAGTTAATATAATGCAAACCCCCACTTTTGTAAAATATTAGCGTAAAACCGCAAATATAGTATAAGTTCAGACTGCAGTAAAGGGAAAGCTTAAAACATAGAATTTAGTCCAAGCTCCTAAGTTTTAGTAATATGGAATCGTAAAACGGTAAGTATTGTGCAAGTTTCCTATTCAGTAGTTTGCAAATAATTCGAATAAAATAGTTAAAATCGAAATAATTCATAAAACGGATCTGTCTTTAGTTAACGGTGTAAACATATTTCAGATTGCTCAGACGAGCACTCTGAACAGCTGCTGCGGTGTTGTTTTGATATGTTACCACTGGCCTGCTTTTCCTAAGAGGCATTTATTAGTCGCCGGGCAGAAGCCCGCGACTTCTATTTTTAATAGGTTTTCGGAAATCACATGGGAGGGGGGATTATTATTAGAAAGAAACACATTTAGATGTCTTGAACATATTACAATTGTGTTTGTTTAAAAACACTAAGTAATGACACATCTAAAAAAATGAAATAAATATTCCGATGTTTTAGGTATTTTCAGTTTCTTTATTTTGACACGCATTTATGTTTTGTTGTTTTATTTACGAAGACAAAACAGTCCCTATTAGCTAGACTGGTAAGGTTTATTTTACACTATATACTACATGTACTCAAAAGGCGATAACTACAAACCTTTACGTCGCAGTCTAATTTGTTTACATACGCGCACCTGCTTGAAGCGTGACTCGCGAATACCAACTGCGTAGATCAATCTCCTTTGCAGAGAGCCGTCTCTTTACACTCACTTACAAATAGTAAATCGTAGGTGATTTAAAATGTTTATTTGGTTCGAAACAAATGAAGAAAAGAACAAACCGAGATAAAAACTAGTTTTAATAGAAAAATTACTTTGAACGAACACTCTCTGCCTATAAAGAGAGTTTCAAGAACGACACCTCTGCGAATAAGAAAGAATCGGGTCTTTCGTACAAAATTATTTCGTCCTTGACAATTTTAAATGTGTCATTTAATTCCCTAAAGGCATATTGCTTCCGATCTGCATATTGTTATGGATCATTACACAAGGGGGCTCATCATAATATAATTTTAAAACATGAGTAGTTTTGTTATTTTCATTATAAAAAAGGAAGGAAAGAATTAAAATAAATTAACATGTTGTACGGCTCAGTTTATGTTCGAAATTAAGTTTAAATTATACAACAATTTCAATGAGATTTAACTGTTTAGTTGATATTATATTTCGAATGTGGTCTAATTTATAAATATTGGACTACATTTCAACATTTGTTAAAGTATGATATAATTAGGATGCCAAGCTAATATCATTTTGAGAAAAAGAGAAAACTCAGCGATTTAACCCTTAACTCATTGTTTTAAAAGTATATTGCTGCAAAGGTGTCCACTGTTGACTTTAATAGAGGAAGGGTAAAATGATGTGCTATTGCATGCAAATCCTAAATTGTCTGTTTTGTGGTTTTATTGAAAAATAATAAAATTCAAATATTCTGACAAACATCTTGAAAAGTGTATGTGGAATTCACAAATCTTATAATTATTCCTTAATGAAAGCACTGTATACATACTAAGACTAATGATTGGCAAGATTTGTCATTTCCATTACTGTTTATGATCAATAATTAGTTGGTTGTGTGTCTAGTCAACCTACTTTGGAATGGAGATTGATCATAAACAATGAAAGGCTTCAATTATCTTTCACTTCGTTGACAAAACAATGCAAGTTATAATACATTTTCACTTGACCCCACCCCTGATGTTCCAATATGCCCCTCAGTTGATAACTGTTTATTCAACTACTATAATGTTAGTGTTATGCATAACTGCACTATGGATATCCGGCGACATTGATGCATTGCATCAACTTTCTCTTGTGAATTAATGAAATACGAAACTGTTATTGCATTAACTAATTAGGCATACATATTAAGGTCACTCTATATGTCATTTATGGGTCCCTCTCGATTTCGTGTCATCGCGGCCATATGTTCTTGATGAAACATGTTTTTCAAACTCTGAATGTTTACAACTTGGTTGCGAACTTTCAGCACACTAAAGATCTACAACGACCGTCGAGGAATGACCTTAACGTCGTCTGGATGGCTGTGAATTGATGAATAGTATTCATGCTTAAATGTGTAGTCACGTTCGAATGCGTGCTGTATTCATATTAGTATTGAGCAATTAACAATATTAGTACTGAACCAGTTCATGACTTCGTCTCGAGTCTTCTTTTAATCCTTTATCTACAGACCAGTTGTAGAGGTTTTATTGAGGGAGGGGTGTTATCATTATGGTGTATATGTATGTAAATAAAACCATTGACTTTCAAGAAGGAACTTCTTTTTATAATACTGCAAATATATTTATGCCAGGTATAACTTGATTGTTTTAACCTGATACTGACCACTGCCAACACTTGTAGGTATTTGATTTAGACTGAGTGTAAAGGTGTAAATGATAATGAAATAGGGTACGGCATTAATCTAGTTTAAATTATCATGTATCTCAACATGTGTATTTCATGACAAAAATCACACATCTAATGATAATGCATCAACTCAATAACAATATAATGTATATCATTTAACAAAATTCAGCATCATGTTAATATTGTTATTGTCATATTGGCGATTAAGAGATATCCTTTAACAAAACTCAGCATCATGTTAATATTGTAATTGTCGTATTAGCGATTAAGAGATATCCATGAACAAAACTCAACATCATGTTAATATTGTAATTGTCGTATTTGGCGATTAAGAGATATCCTTGAACAAAACTCAACATCATGTTAATATTGTAATTGTCGTATTTGGCGATTAAGAGATATCCTTGAACAAAACACAGCATCATGTTAATATTGTAATTGTCGTATTGGCGATTAAGAGATATCCTTGAACAAAACGCAGCATCATGTTAATATTGTAATTATCGTATTGTCGATTAAGAGATATCCATGAACAAAACTCAGCATCATGTTAATACTGTAATTGTCGTATTGTCGATTAAGAGATATCCTTGAACATAACACAGCAACAGTTAGTATTGTAATTGTCGTATTGTCGATTAAGAAATATCCTTGAACAAAACTCAACATCATGTTTATATTGTAATTGTCGTATTGGCGATTTAGAGATATCCTTGAACAAAACTCAGCATCATGTTAATACTATAATTGTCGTATTGGCAATTAAGAGATATCCTTGAACAAAACTCAACAATATGTTAATATTGAAATTGTCGTATTGGCGATTAAGAGATATCCTTGAACAAAACTCAGCATGTTAATATTGTAATTATCGTATTGGCGATTAAGAGATATCCTTGAAAAAAAACCAGCATCATGTTAATATTGTAATTATCGTATTGTCAATTAAGAGATATCCATGAACAAAACTCAGCAACAGTTAATATTGTAATTGTCGTATTGTCGATTAAGAGATATCCTTGAACAAAACTCAACATCATGTTTATATTGTAATTGTCGTATTGGCGATTTAGAGATATCCTTGGACAAAATTCAGCATCATATGTTAATATTGTAATTTTCGTATTGGCGATTTAGAGATATCCTTGAACAAAACTCAGCATCATGTTAATATTGTAATTTTCGTATTGGCGATTAAGAGATATCCTTGAACAAAACTCAGCATCATGTTACTATTGTAATTGTCGTATTGGCAATTTAGAGATAACCTTGAACAAAACTCAACTTCATGTTAATATTGTATCGTCGTATTGGCGATTTAGAGGGATATTTATATTGTAATTGTCGTATTGGCAATTTAGAGATACATGTAACCTTGAACAAAACTCAGCATCATGTTACTATTGTAATTGTCGTATTGGCGATTTAGAGGAATATCAATATTGTAATTGTCGTATTGGCGATTTAGAGGAATATCAATATTGTAATTGTCGTATTAGCGATTTAGAGGAATATTTATATTGTAATTGTCGTATTGGCGATTTAGAGGAATATTAATATTGTAATTGTCGTATTGGCGATTTAGAGGAATGTTAATATTGTATTTGTCGTATTGGCGATTTAGAGGAATGTTAATATTGTAATTGTCGTATTGGCGATTTAGAGGAATGTTAATATTGTAATTGTCGTATTTTATTTGATAAGGCTCTACAGTCACAGATGCTTTTTGGAGAAAAACTAGTATTAATTTGGATGCGCATGATCTTTTCGACGCTTGTTATCACTATGCTAAGGTTTGTTTTCCTGGAGTTTAACTTATCTTTTATTTATTTTGAGTCGGTTTTTTGAGGTACCATCAATGCAAACATCTCATTTTGTTTTAATATTGTTATCTTCGCAATCTATGCGTACTCTGTCCCACATGCATGCCAGCTTGACACGTATGCAGCAGATCACTTTGTTCCTCATTATAAGAAATGTGCTGTCTACTGATGTTGTCTGTGTAACAGTATTATATGTATATGACTCCGTAGGTCAGTTGTGGCTCTTGTTTAATATACGTTCGATGAAAACTATTTTGAAGGTATGCATGCGATCAGTCTCACCAGAGCATAACTGTCCGCCTATAGATATGTTATACAGAACTAAATGAATATTCAAATACATAGGAAGAAATAGAGTTGTTTTAAATATAACCCAATGTATCTTTAAGTGTTTCCAAAGCGTAACGTCAATAAAACAAGAGGGCCATGATGGCCCTTGAATCGCTCACCTGATTTTTTTTTTTTTCACTTTAGCTATATAAGCCCCGCCCCCTGGCAGCCATAGTTTCCGACTAATCAACTTGGCTTGAAGGAATCTGATAGAGGGTCACCCTAGGAACATTTCTACAAAATTATTTGAAAATCGGCCAGATACTTTTGGAGGAGAAGAATTTTTAAGTTTTCACTATAGCCATATAATGCAAAATAGCCCTGCCCACTGGCGGCCATGTTTTTTGACCAATCAACATGGCTTGAAGGAATCTGAAAGTGGGTCATCCAAGGAACATTTCTACAAATTTATTTGAAAATCGGGCTGACACTTTTGGAGGAGAAGATTTTTTAAGTTTGCACTATAGCCATATAAGGCAAAATAGCCCCGCCCCCTGGCGGCCGTGTTTTTCGACCAATCAACATGGCTTGAAGGAGTCTGGTAGAGGGTCATCCAAGGAACATTTCTACAAAATTATTTGAAAATCGGGCTGACACTTTTGGAGGAGAAGATTTTTTAAGTTTGCACTATAACCATATAATGCAAAATAGCCCTGCCCACTGGCGGCCATGTTTTTTGACCAATCAACATGTTTTGAAGGAATCTGAAAGTGGGTCATCCAAGGAACATTTCTACAAAATTATTTGAAAATCGGGCTGACACTTTTGGAGGAGAAGATTTTTTAAGTTTGCACTATAGCCATATAAGGCAAAATAGCCCCGCCCCCTGGCGGCCGTGTTTTTCGACCAATCAACATGGCTTGAAGGAATCTGGTAGAGGGTCATCCAAGGAACATTTCTACAAAATTATTTGAAAATCTGCCAAGCAGTTTGGGAGATGAAGAATTTTGAAGTTTTTTTCGTTTCGTTGCCATGGAAATCAGAATTCTGCATGGATCCCAAATATTTGAAGGAATTCTGGTGAGGTCATTGAGAGGATGCTTTCTGTGAAGTTTCATCCCAATTGACCCACTGGTTACTGAGGAGAAGATGTTGAAGATTTTTTAAGTTTTCACTTTGGCCATATAAGGCAAAATAGCCCCCGCCCCCTGGCGGCCATGTTTTTCGACCAATCAACATTGCTTGAAGGAATCTGATAGAGGGTCACCCAAGGAACATTTCTACAAAATTATTTGAAAATCGGCCTGACACTTATGGAGGAGAAGATTTTTTAAGTTTTCACTATAGCCATAAAAGGCAAAATAACCCCGCCCCCTGGCGGCCATGTTTTTGACCAATCAACATGGCTTGAAGGAATCTGATAGAAGATCACCCAAGGAACATTTCTACAAAATTATTTGAAAATCGGCCTTATACTTTCGGAGGAGAAGATTTTTTAAGTTTTCACTATAGCCATATAAGGCGAAATAGCCCCGCCCCCCTGGCGGCCATGTTTTTCGACCAATCAACACGGCTTGAAGGAATCTTATAGAGGGTCATCCAAGGAACATTTCTACAAAAAATTATTTGAAAATCTGCCAACCAGTTTGGGAGAAGAAGAATTTTGAAGTTTTTTTCATTTCGTTGCCATGGAAACCAGAATTCTGCATGGATCCCAAAAATTTGAAGGAAATCTCGTGAGGTCATTAAGAGGATGCTTTCTGTGAAGTTTCATCCCAATTGACCCACTGGTTACTGAGGAGAAGAAGTTGACGCACGACGCACGACGCACGATGGACGACGGACGCCGGACAAAAGGCGATCACAATAACTCACCTTGAGCAAAGCTCAGGTGAGCTAAAAACAATCGCTAGAAACGGCTTTTATGTGTAAATTGTCCGGGTTGAACTCTAGGTCTTCACTTTAAATTTGTAACGGGCTGTAATAATTCGGAATGACTTATAGCCTTATTGCATATGAATACAGTGAATACTCGGGCGACTCATCAGTCTTCAGAATCCGCCTATCGTACAATCTGAAACCGACCGCATCCTCCGATCTCCTTGATGATTTCGTCCGCCCCCTTTGATGCCATGGTGGATAAACTTGCCTCTTCACTGAAATGATCGTTAACAAACAAACTGTGAATTGCCTATAGTTATACATGTTGATAATTTATAAGAACTAATATTATGTATACCATCTGCACTTGATCGGTTATTCTGAATATACATATCAATAATTTATATGAACTAATATTACATGTATGTATATCATATGCACTTGATCGGTTATTCTGAATATACATGTCAATAATTTATAAGAACTAATATTATGTATACCATCTGCACTTGATCGGTTATTCTGAACATACATGTCAATAATTTAAATGAACTAATATTATGTATACCATCTGCACTTGATCGGTTATTCTGAATATATACATGTCAATAAGTTATATGAACTAATAATATGAATTAAGGCAAAGCCTCAGAAAGTTTCGGGAAGTGCATTCAGTCTCAACAGATTTAATCACCTACTAAGCTGTTGTGGACTAACGCATTTACTATTTGCTCAATTGATAATGAATAGAGTTGTAGAGTTGTCACCCAGTGGTAGCTAGAGCATTCAAGTTTAAGCTGAGACAACTTACTTCCCGAATGTCAAAGACTACTTTTACCAGTGAATATTGAGGGAATATCCTGATAGCCATAATAATGCATTAATTAACATATAAAATATGTTTATATATGTCTTTGGATAAATGCATCAACATTTTGAAGAAAAAACAACAACATTTCTGCCAACTGAACTTGAAATCAGAGAGCAGTTGCAGAGGAGAAACGTTTAGATTTGTCATTTTACCATGCCACATTTCAGTATTGCTTTGAACTAATCAATATCCCTTGAACAATTTATGTAGAGGGTTAATTTAAGAACGTTTTTTGCCAAACTATCTTGACATAAGACATGTAGTTTAAGAGGAAAATTGTTATTTTACTCCCTTTCTGATACCGCCTCACGCGGCCTGGCAGCATTGATCTTAAACCTCTCTGGAAAGGGCAACATAATGTTTTTTTAAGCCAAATTATCTTGAAACAAGACCCCAAACTCTGATGATGCCTGGCAACATTGTTTTTTATTTAATAAATATGACTTGAATAATTGTATGGATGGTCACATAAGGAAAATTAATGCAACAGTGTTATAAATTTGAAATTATACCAGCAACTTCCTTCTCTTATCATGCCACATGCGGATAATATTTTTCAACCAATCAATATGATTTGAATATTTTTAGTGTCACTTTACTTCTTTTCTGATGGGATAGTTTCCAGAATTCAACACAGAATTTATTCCTTTGAACATTTTGAAAGAGGACACCTAATCAATATTTCTGTGCAGTTCAGTTAAAATTGGTCAAGTAGTTTAAAAGCAGATATTGTTTAAATAAATAGTTGCTGGTGGATATTGCATGATGGATTGAGGATTATCACAAAAGCTGTGCTGATATTGATTAAATTGTATGTATTTAGCTACAGTGTCATTTTTCGCCCACTGAGATTTGAACTCAGAACTCCTGGCTAGACCAGGTGTTTTACCAGTTAAAACAATAAGGTCTCAAAATGTAGCTAAACACATTTAATTTACGATCAAGATTGTCCTCAAAGAAAGTCATAACTGGTAAATGCCTCATGTTCTTTACCAAAAAAAAGGAATTCCTAATAAATCGGAGCTTGTGATAGTTTAATTGTAATTTAAAAAACCTAACATTAACAAATGATGTTTTTCTAAACATTGAATTGTTATCTTACAACACTTTAATATTCTTATTACTGTTTAGACTTATGCAACCATGTCCCTTATATCATCTCATGTATTTGCTATGTAAAACATGAGTATAAGAAGTTTTTCAATGCTATTACAAGTAGAATAAGCCATGTTTTTCAATGATTGAAATAATTTAATCAATATTTGAAAAGGATGAACAATTGGGCCAAATTATTTTTAAATCAGGCCAGTATTTTCAAAACAAATTCTTATGAAGGTGGATTGCAATGGACAAAGTGGTACAGAAGGAGACATTGTTTAACACTTTCCCACTTGTAGATGACTTTTGAAATCACTGTGGCAAAGGGAGATAACGCTCATAGTGAATATTTTATTCTTTTGCAAAATTGTTATAAACTGTATTCCATAGTTTAGCTTTTATCCAAAGAGATTTTCCATATTTTGGCCTAGCTTTTTTTAATGTTGTCTGTGGGAAAGGGATAAAGAAAATACAGATGAGGAATGTCACTCATTACATCACATGATGCAAACCGACAAGACCCTGGAAAGAAAGTCCAGAACAAGCTTTAGACCCTAGTTTGAAAGAAACAAACAACTTAAGTTTAACCCTTTCCCTCATAATCATATTGACAAAATGTGTTCAAAGTCATCTGCTGCAAAAATGTCGTATGAGGGGAAGGGTTAAACAAATTGAGAAATTATTTCAACTCTTATCAATAATTTTACTTTCATTTATAGAGACTTTCCATTTGTTTTGCTTAGATGTATTCAAATGGTCTGTTGCATATTTGTTTTATGTGAGAATTTTAAGGATTTAGGTTAATATTTTTTATTTAAACTGATATATTCCATTCTCATTTGGGGCTACACCCCTAAACTCCTGCTTCATCATTTATTCAATTAAACTGTGCAAAGACAAAAAAAAAAAAAAAATTGTAACAAAGAACAATGGGTGACTAGGTCAAACTGAATACACTTTGTGGCAACATAATATAAATAAACAATGTTTTTATGCCTTTTGGTAAAAACAACCATATTTAAGAATGCAAATCTTTTGAGTGAACATGCACAGTACATTTCACCTATTTGAATCAATAAATCTTTTCACAATTGAAGGTTATAATTTCATGCTAATCTAGTTTAACTGCCAATTTATCAAAGAATAATTTTAACAGACATTATCAATTTAACGCTTTGAAGCTTTCCCACATATAACAAATCTGCAGAAGACGACTTTGAAAATGTCTAATAAAAAATAAGGAACATCTCTATAAAATTTTGTTAAAACCTATATAGAATGAAGATAATTTGTCACACATTGGTCAACATCAGCCCCTTTGAATGAATGTTAAAATATTTCATTTCATGTTGCCAGATGCATCTAACTTTTTATCAACATCAGAACCCCTGCAATTTCAATCTGAAAGAACAAGTTTAGCTGTACACATAGTGGACGAACGGGGTCAAAACACTCAATACACAATCAGACATTTTCACACTCACACAAGTCACAAGTAACAAAAAATCTAATTTATTAAAGTCACAAGTAACAACAAAATAATCCAAATTATTAAAGTCACAATTAACAAAAAAGAATCCAATTTATTATAACTTTATAATAACTTTAACAATTCTGAACAGAGTTTCACGAAATTATCATAAAGTTTAATGAATATGTGATAGGCAGTTATACATACACATACATATATATATATTTTTTTCAAATTGAGCAATTAAAATAATTATATCATTACAACAGTATCAATAAAACAAACACAATTTACGAAAAACATCAAAAGTAAGTACAAACACACATCTTTTGTGTGTATCAGGTGTTACTAAGAAAGTTAATTGCTTAATATAAGCTTAATATAATCGCAATCAATAATGTGTTTCTTTAACTTTGTTAGTAGCACCTGATAAACACAAACATTGAAAAGTTGAAACCTCGTTAAATGCGCTGAAATTAAGCAAGGTTTCATCTTTTAATCTTGTGTGTGTATCAGGTGCTACTAACAAAGTTAATTGCTTAATATAAGCTTAATATAATCGCAATCAATAATACACAAACATTGAAAAGTTGAAACCTTGTTTAATTTAAGCGCAATTAATGTTAACGTACATTTCTAATACAATGTTAACATACATTTTTATTACAATGTTAAAATACATTCTACATTTTATTACAATGTTAAAATACATTCTACATTTTATTACAATATTTTATTACAATGTTAAAATACATTCTACATTTTATTACAATGTTAAAATACATTCTTAAAATGTTAAATTACATTCTAAAAATGTAGTGATTATACAACAAAAGAACCATCATTCATTCACACCTGTTAAAATCGATAACAGGGTTGACTAAAACTGGGGTCGTTTCTTCTGATTAAAAATGGGGTTGATTTCGCGTGGGGTCGATTCTTCTGGCTACCTACACATAGAAAAAAATATTGTTTACATCTCATTAGAAACAGGGACCGTGTATATATTGTCCCTGTTAGAAACCAGCATGTACATTCCAGCTTGCAAAATCCTTGATTTCATTGATTGTGTAGTGTACATGTACTAACATAATATGTTTAAACTTTAACCTATATGAATCCATAAAATCTTGTCGTAATTGAAGGTAGTTTAGTAAATTGTGATTGAGAAGAAACTTTTTTCACCAGTGTGCAGTGGACGGCCTCAGCTGTGTTTTGGTAGAACGTTTGCCTTTGGTGCGGGTAGTCCCACATTCATTTGGACTGGGGTGCTGCTTACCGTGCAGGAGGTCGCAAATCCGATCCCTGGTCGGGTCCAGCCAAAACATTAAAAATGGTAATAATGACTGCCCTTCTTGATGCTCAGGGTTGCGGGGTTAGCATTACAACTGACTGGCTGGTGTCAGGATAAATGGACCAGTAGTACTGGTAACTTATCCAGTACACGCCGTCAGATAACTAGAGAATTGTTGAAAGCGGCGTCAAACATTTAAAAACACACAAAACAATGACACATTCATTGTTTCAAACCAGTACAAATGGGCAACTTGGATAGGGAATTGTCTTTTCTACAGATCTGCCAAGGTTCATTAGATTCTACACACTCACACCGATGGACCCACCAATTGATCACTTATAATTAATAAGCTGATCCATCGGTTAAATGAATAAAAATTGGTTTTAACTAAATATAAATAAATTTTATCTTTATCCATAAAGAAGTAACAATAACAAAATCTAAACCATCACTATAATGTCTGCCTCAAGGCGACGCAAGATTACAACATATAAGAACAGAGAAGTAGATGAACGAAAGACGATATATAGTATACTGTTCACAACTTCAGATTTGACTACGAGTGCGTTAAACATTGGGTACGAAACGGAACCCTAGTTTCATTTTAAGCATTAAGAAGCATTGGACATGTCTGACATGGAACAACTATTTATGTAATATACTTGTGAGGATGCAGCTCAAACTTACATCATGGCTCGGCAAAACACTCCCGAGTCTGCACATTTTGGTTGTCTTTACATGAACGGTAACTCTAATTTTAAGCGGAACATTGCAAATAATTATCATGTTTCGCGCTAATATGGTTTCGTGACACAAAGATTAAATAAAACAACATGACTCCCATTGCCTAGCAATAAACATATCATGTGACTAATTTGCCTTAGAATAAACTGAGTGACCACAATTTGTGACAAATGGGCCATGATCAACCGTTTTGAATGAATCACGATAGCACCAGCTTACCTGACGGTCGTTGACTTTCAACAGTTATGGCCAGTTTAAAACAATAAATCCATTGAAAAGTTTTCTAAATGATAAAATGACGGGTGTTTCCTGTATTTTGTTACCAACGATCGCATATCGGGTCTACTAGATCGAAAAATTGAATCGAGTCGATACGGGCCAGAGGTCAACAATCCGCCATTTTTACGTGGTTAATGAAAAGCTTGAAATTTGAATGCGCGTATAGTGACACTGACGTCATTTTTATGGAATTGTTCTCTGAACAGAATCTTCGATACAGTTCCATGATGTAAACATTGATATACAGTCTAAAATCGGAAAATCGGATGTCCGAGTGAAGCCGCATGCCCCATAGAATTCGTTTTGTGACAAGCAAAAATAGCACCATAGTATATGTGACCTTTGACCCTGACCGTAAGAAGTTTCTAACCGAAACTTTATTATGTATACCATCTGCACTTGATCAGTTATTCTGAATATACATGTCAATAATTTATATGAACTAATATTATGTATACCATCTGCACTTGATCGGTTATTCTCGTAAATACATTTTCATTTAATATCGTTAGACAGCATTTACATGATCTTGACATCTGTGGAAGATGTATTTTCATCAATTTAAACTGAATTTCATAGTTATAGGCCTATTCTACCGACATTGTGTTCATTTGTTAAACCATCAAATATGTTTACCGCGATGTAATATAACTGTATATGCCGAAGGAAATAACTTGAAACATTATCCCAACGATGCTTGCAGCTCTTCAACAAAAACCTATTTCGAAATGGAACGACCGCCTCAGAAGTGTTGTGGTAGAGCGTCCGCCTCGGGTACGCGATGTCGCGGGGTAAGCATTATGACTAACTGGCTGGTGCCAGGATAAAGTTACACAGGAAGCGCCGTAATATAACTGAAACATTGCTGAAAGTGGCGTAGAACACCAAACAATCAATCAAGCGAAATGTAAAGAGGTTACATGTTTTGATATTTCTTTTAGTAGACAGCTCAAACAACTTAAAACAAATTTCTGTTTAGATAATTATGAAGTCGAACAAATAATTGATGAAAACCTGCAAAAGAATTATAATATACTGAAAAACAAATTGCACTTACACTCAGTGAATGGTAAGCGAATTAGTAGCCATCAAAACGCAAACTGAAATCAGCCTGATTTCGATATATCCGCACATTCTCGTTATACAACAAACCAACGTATATTTTAGAACAAAGACGAGAGGAGTATTCATTAAGGCACGAGCACGGTTTTACACATTGACCCTTCTATAAACCCTGTCCCACATACACATATTTCGCAACGGACGAAAACAAAGGCAAAGATATGGAAAATATCTACAAATAGGAATATAATTAAGTGGCGATCTGCGAAAACAGACCGTATGGCATTTGCAATTAATATATCAGATCAGGTAACGGTAATTTGTTTTAACGTCTGCTACACATGCATCGACATACATCTGCGTGGGTGAAAGGATGGAATACAAATGTATATGTATAAAAGTTTTTTTTCTTTATTAACTTTTGCCACACAAACTGGTTAAATCTCCAGTAAGTAGACATCCAGCGTAAGTTTGTTTTGTAATCGATGTTAAATAAATATGTTTAAAAATAAGTAATTTAACTATTTCATAGACAATGGATTGAACATTGGTGAACATTGACAGTAAATCTTACAAACAAATCTTAGTTTTACCCAGGGACACTATGTACTGTCCCTGTTTAACCCTCGCACTGTTTCGTGGTACTGTGCGTATAAACAGGTTTAGCTGAGTCTTCCAATGTACGCAGATACGATAAGACCCAAAACGACACGACACGGCTTAACATTATTATAACTACATGTACCTGTAATTCTGACGTCTCCATTCTGAAGCCTTATCATTTGTATAGCTAATTAAGGTGATATAAATGAATGTAAACCTAGCAGTCTAGAGCAAATGTACATTATGGATACGCAGGTCCGGGGCTACCTAGTTTAGGAGATATAAATGAATGGAAACAAAGCAGTCTAAAACAAGAGTAGATTATGGGTACGCACGTCCAGGAATATCTAGTTTTGAAATGATTGTTTTACACGTCAGGATACGCACGACCGAGTTTATCTAGTTTAGGAGATATAAATGAATGAAAACCAAGTATAAAACAAGAGTACATTTAAAATTATTGCATTACACGTCAGGGTACGCATGTACAGGTTTATCTAGTTTTAAAATGATTGTATTGCACGTCAGGGTACGCACGTCAGAGTACGCATGTCCAGGTTTATCTAGTTTTAAAACGATTGTATTACACGTCAGGGTACGCAAGTCCGGGTTTATCTAGTTTTAAAATGATTGTATTACACGTCAGGGAATTCACGTCCAGGTTTATCTAATTTTTAAATGATTGTTTTACACGTCAGGGTACGCACGTTCAAGTTTATTAAGTTTTAAAATGATTGTTTTACACGTCAGGGGTACACACGTCCTGGTTTATCTAGTTTTAAAATGATTGTATTACATGTCAGGATACGCACGTTCAGGTTTATCTAGTTTTAAAATAATTGTTTTACAAGTCAGGGTACGCACGTACTGGTTCATCTAGTTTTAAAATGAGTGTTTTACAAGTCAGGGAACGCACGTCCGGGTTTATCTAGTTTTAAAATTATTGTTTTACAAGTAAGGGTACGAACGTCTTGGTGTATCTAGTTTTAAAATGATTGTTTTACACGTCAGGGTACGCGCTTCCTGGTTTATATAGTTCTAAAATTATTGTATTAAGCGTCAGGATACGTACGTCCGGGTTTATCTAGTTTTAAAATGATTGTTTTACAAGTCAGGATACGTACGTCCGGCTTTATCTAGTTTTAAAATGATTGTATTACACAGCAGGGTACGCACGTCCAGGTTTATATAGTTTTAAAATGATTGTTTTACAAGTCAGGGTAGGCACGTCCAGGTTTATCTAGCTTTAACATGATTGTTTTACAAGTCAGGGAACTCACGTTTTGGTTTATCTAGTTTAAACATGATTGTTTTACAAGTCCGGGTACGTACGTCCTGGTTCATCTAGTTTTTTAATGATTGTTTTACAAGTCAGGGTACGCAGGTCCTGGTTTATCTAGTTTTAAAATGATTGTAGTACGCGTCAGGATACCTACCTCCGGGTTTATCTAGTTTTAACATGATTGTATAACGCATCAGGGTACGCACGTGCAGGTTTTTCTAGTTTTAAAATGATTGTTTTACACGTCAGGGTACGCACGTCTAGGTTTATCTAGCTTTAACATGATTGTTTTACAAGTCAGGGTACGTACGTCCAGGTTTATCTAGTTTTAAAATGATTGTTTTACAATTCAGGGTACGCACGTCCAGGTGTATCTAGTTTTAAAATGATTGTTTTACAAGTCATGGTACGCACGTCCAGGTGTATCTAGTTTTTAAATGATTGTTTTACAAGTCAGGGTACGCACGTCCAAGTTTATCTAGTTTTAAAATGATTGTATTACATGTCAGGATACACACGTCCAGGTTTATCTAGTTTTAAAATAATTGTTTTACAAGTCAGGGTACGCACGTCCTGGTTTATCTAGTTTTAAAATGATTGTTTTACAAGTCAGGGTACTCACGTACTGGTTTATCTAGTTTTAGAATGATTGTATTACGCGTCAGGGTATAGTAGGTTCTACGAATATCGTGTTATCACGAATACCAAGGTAAACACAAAACCGGTGTTTTCTTTGTTGCGCGCGCACAACCGGATGTCGAATGATTCCATCAGGAAACCCCGTTATCCTGACTTTCAAATGATACAAAAAAAAAATCTCAAAAAAAAAATAAATATTCACAGATATTACGACACATCTTGATTGTTACCCATAATAAAAAGAAAATCCTACATGCCTTGACCCCTCACCAACAAAAACGTCATTTTTTTAGTAGAAAACCTGTTGTTGATTTTTTTTCTTTCACATTTGAACATGTTGTCTATTAGCTGCTTATGACATCATAGAAATTTTAAGTCACATGATTACATTCCTTGAAGTTTTCTCGACTATAGAAAACATGGAAGAAATTAAGGACCAAAATTCTAAAAAATGTTTTTTGTTTTTTTGGCCTATATGTTTGTGGTTGTTATACATTTTAACATATGCTATTTTTAAACTCTAAATCATATAATGTGTTATAAAAATTAAGGATGTTATTATAAGGACTAAAAAAATAACAAAGAAATGGGTCATTTTTGGAAAATATGATTAAATTGTGTCAATACGAAAATTTAACAAATTGATTCTGAAAATATCGTATAAACAAGTTCATAGTTTGGAACAGTTAATAAATTAACATTTCAATTAAATATATTTGTTCTAGTGACAACTGTTTTATAGGATAATCATTTTCACATTTAATCTCAACATATTTTAAAGAGTTAATACAACAGGACCACCATAATAATGCTTTTTGTAAATACACCGGTCAGTGATTGCCTCCTTTGAATGTCAAGTTCAAAGTGGCTGCGGATGGACTCGATTTTTGGAACTTTTCACAGAAGTGAATTATTATTTTGTGTAAGTTAATTAAAAAGGACATATAAAGGAACGAGTGACACTGGATATAATTTACAGTTAAGTTTGCTTTATTATTCTTTTTTTAAAAAACACGTAAGTACACCGATAAAAGGGAGTCCCATCCTACTCACGTCCAGGTTTATGTAGTTTAAACATGATTGATTTACAAGTCATGGTACGCACGTCCGGGTTTATCTAGTTTTTTAATCATTGTTTTACAAGTCAGGGTACGCACGTCCAGGTTTATCTAGTTTTTAAAATGATTGTTTTACAAGTCAGGGTACGCACGTCCAGGTGTATCTAGTTTTAAAATGATTGTTTTACAAGTCAGGGTACGCACGTCCTGGTGTATCTAGTTTTTAAATGATTGTTGTACACGTCAGGACGTCAGAAACGGATTTCTTCCTGTCGCCTTTGTTGTCAAACAAGTTGTTACGTAAAGAAAAACTCTCGGTCATAGTCGCCTGTAATAGTGCGTGCATGGTCAGTTTATAATGATTATGAATGGTTATAATCGCTTGTAATAGTGCGTGCATGGTCAGTTTATAATGATAACGAATGGTTATAATTGTTTGTAATAGTGCGTGCATGGTCAGTTTATAATGATTATGAATGGTTATAATCGCTTGTAATAGTGCATGCATGGTCAGTTTATAATGATAACGAATGGTTATAGCCAATTGTATCAGTGCATGCATGGTCAGTTTATAATGATAACGAGTGATTATAATCGCGTGTAAAAGTGCGTGCATGGTCAGTTTATAATGATAACGAATGGTTATAGTCAATTGTATCAGTGCATGCATGGTCAGTTTATAATGATAACGAGTGATTATAATCGCGTGTAAAAGTGCGTGCATGGTCAGTTTATGCTGATAACGAATGGTTATTATCGCGTGTAAAAGTGCGTGCATGGTCAGTTTATAATGATTAAAAATGGTTATTCTGATTGGTTATAATCGCTTGTAATAGTGCGTGCATGGTCAGTTTATAATGATTACAAATGGTTATAATCGCTTGTAATAGTGCGTGCATAGTCAGTTTATAATGTTAGAGTTGATGCAAGTCCTATGAGTGACAGTAGCCATTTTGAATATCAAACACTACATGCCACACCGTCTGTTACAAGGGATTTCGCGGAAAAAATTTCAGTCAACCGCAACAGGACACTTCCTTTGCTGAATTTAACTATGATACCTACGAAAACGAAATCGGTGATTCGCAACCTATATGCAACCAACAGTTCTTCTCAATGCTAGACCAAGTCCTTGAAAATCAGCCAAAAGAAGTTTATGTAGAAAAACTAATATCGCTCACAAAAAGAAGTGAAGATGACATATGCCTTTACAGGAATATTCTTTTTAAGCATGCCAAAGAATTTAGCCTATGTCCCCAGGGATGTCTTATTCAAAGACGAACCACAACATCTGAAGAAGGTTACCGGAGATTCGCAAATGATTGTTACACGATATATGCGTTTATTAGAAACAAAGACACTAATATTTTGAGTGAAATTCTGGTTGCCGTGCGACTAACAGGACTACCAACAGTGAAGATATGCCAACAAATGGTGGAGATATTCTTAGCCATCAGGACTTTGCTAACTTCAAAACACAGGTACAACCACATGACATCAGATTTGAGAACATCGATAATTTTGACTTCAAAAGTAACACAGATGACCAAAATGAAGCAGCAGTTTTCGAAAGCGTGAAAACGCGTCGTACAAAACGCTATTTTGTAGGTGGAATATCTGTCTTCAAATAAACAGGGACTTATTGGTTACTTGAAAAGTAGAACTGTTAAAGCGGTGTCTGCAAAATTGATCGAAACAAACCGTGGTGTTCAATCAGCCAAAATAAGTTTTGCCCTATCAGACTCGCAATTAGTGGAAGACAAGCACTTCTTGCCTAGGCGGATATACTGCCGACGATGGTACTCGGTAACAGAATGGCAAAATAAATTATATACTAACCGTTACGATGAGCAGTATGAGAGCCAAAACCACAAGAAACAGAATGAAGAGTAGAGTTTTCCTATCAGCACTTCTCCTCTATATAGTCATAATTTCGCTATTTAAACCAGAGACAACTAACATTTAAAATCACAATAAAACATGTCAGATACTAACCTGGAATGTCAGGGGTGTGATGTCATCAGCCGGATCACTCGGCTATTTGTTAGATAAATATGATGTGGACATTGCGTGTGTTTGTGAACATAAACTAAAACCTAATTGTGCTCCGTTTTTTGATTCTATTCATTCTGCATATATATCATACACAAAATGCAAATGTGTAGATAATGCATACAGCTGTGGTAAAGGAGGTGTTAGCATCCTTGTGAAAAAATCCTTGACATTTTCAATCGAGCATTTAAATACAGGAACAAACAACCGCTTCATATGTCTAAGAATTAGCGGATTAAACACTATACCAATCCATATATTGTGTGTGTATATGCCCTCCGCAAACTATACCATATACGATTTCACGGAGTGAGTTGATATTCTACAAGGGTTATACGATTTGTACTCGCATGAAGGTCTAGTTGTGTTTTGCGGAGATATGAATGTAGATGTTACCATTCATTCATATAGGATCTTTACAAACAGACAGAAAGCGTTTTTAACATTTCTTAAGGAAAACGATATAACCAGTGTAAAAAGCGCTGGTGTTCCATGTACTTTCAAAGTAACTGAGAAAACATTGGATTATATATTAATACATGAAGCTTACACAGACTCTATCTACGAAAATACTGTTCTGACAGATCCCTGTTGTGCTGTGTCGGATCATTTCCCATTACTTACCAAGTGAAACTTCCCGTTGACAAATATCCAACTACCTTGTCATGAAAGAGTGAACTGGAATAAATGTTCTGATGATACACTACTCTCATATATCATTAGCCTTCACAGTGACTTACTAACATTGGATTTAGATGCTTTATCCTATTCTCCTCAAAATATCGAATATCTACTTGAGCATATTATTACGTGTATTCAGCAAAACTCGGATCGCATTCTACATAAACATGGGTTAAGCAAATACACAAAACCCTACTGGAATGATCGTGTTAAAGCAGCGCACAACAAACAGAGAATAGAACGACAGAAATGGATACGTCAGAACCGACCTCGATCCTCAGGAAATACCTTCTATCAGGTGTATAAAGGTGCAAAACGCGAGTTCAGGAAACCTCAAAGAGAAGAAATAGACAAAATTAACAATGAATTCTACACAAAACTGAATGCTACTGATGAAGTAGACATCAAATTATTTTGGAAAATTGTGAGGAGCAAACGCAAAAAGAACTTTCACATTACCAACTGTATCAAGCAGAATGGTGTAACTATAAGGGATCCCAACGATATCTCTAACGCATTTGGCTCCTATTACGCCGGTGTTTTTAAACCTAAAAACATGCCCCACTACAATACTGATCATTTAAAAAGTGTCGAAGAAAGGGTATTTGCATTTCTTCAATCAGATGACTATTTTGAGGATCCTGTGTTAACGCGCGAGGTCAGCATGGACGAGTCGCTAGAATCGGTAACCGTCTCAAAAGGGGTAAAGCTGACGGACCCGACAATGTTTCTGCCGAACATATTATTTACAGAGGAGATGTACTACACAAAAACCTACTTAGTTTGTTTTGCATGATGATATACGAATCGTACGTTCCATCTCGGTGCAAAGAAGGATACATCATTCCCATACACAAGGACGGCAAACCAATCTCTGAACTAAAGAGTTATCGTCCAATTACCGTTCTCTCCGTCATTTATAAACTTTTTGAGCGGATACTTCACGAGCGCATTACCAAATGGTGTTACTTCAACAGCATAGACCTTCCTAACAAGCAACAGCAAGCCTATCAGAAACTGTTAGGTCCGATAACTGCGTCATTCAATATACAGGAAGCAACTCTCAACTTCAATGAATTGAACACTTCAGTGTATGCCGTCTTTTTAGATACCGCCGGTGCTTTCGATAACGTCCGCCACAGTGCACTATTCTTAAAAATGAATGAACTCGGTATACGGGGTAAATTTCTCCGACTACTTATACAGTCATATGAAAAACTCACTGCACGTGTAATGATAAACGGTATCTGCTCGAACTCAATCGATATACTGCAAAGTGTAAGACAAGGTTGAGTTATGTCCACTTGGAATTATTTACTGTATATAAACGACTTATTAAACAGACTTGAATCAACTTACGGTTTAACTGTTGGCACAACAAATTGTGGCAATCCGACCCTAGCAGATGATCTTGTGCTTCTTTGTCCAGGCTTGACAAGTCTCGAGCATCAATTAACTATTACAAATGATTATGCAAATGACTGGGGATATCGCTTTAATACAAACAAGTGTAAATTTATCATATTTGGTAAAAGCAATAGTAATATTACGTCGGTTAGATTCGGAAACTCTACCATATATGCAAAACAGTGACCCATGTTGGTATAATATTAAACGAACAATTAACTAATTCGCATATTATAAGAAACCGCGTCAGCAAAGGAAGGGCCTTTACTAGCATTAAACAACCTTGAAAATGTGAACCCTATTACAATAGGTTCACTGATGAAAACAATATGAATGTCGTCTGCACTGTACGGATGTGAACTATGGCATTCTATGTCCTCTACAGATAACCAGAACATTGAAAAACTTTGGAAATTATGTGCCAAAAAATCACAGCATTTGCCCTCTAGAACACGTACAGATATGGTTTTAAGTCTGCTAGGTTGGTACAGTATAAAATGTGAAATTGACAAACGCAAACTAGCTTTCCTTCAACGACTGTGTAAAATGCCTACGAACTGTCTCTCCAAGCAGATTTTCACTTATCGTCTGAATTTGTTTCAAACGAAACGAGTAAATTCAGTGGACAAAAAGGTTTTATTCCTGATACTTTCAATCTATTGCAAAAATATGGTTTAACTGCATATATGAAGTCGTATCTTACTACTGGCAAATTCCCTGTAGGAAATTCGGGTCGTTGAAAGAAAGTTTGAATGCGAGCGTCAGGAAAGAATGAACCTTCACCATGACTTCGACCGCTTTGTGTCTGTTCACAAAAACAGTCTTCCATCATTATTTTGGTTATGTGCAAAAACGCGCAAAACTATGTATCATGCATCAAGTGCTATACAAGTATTAGTAAGTAGCAAACCGTTAAGAGAAACTGTCAGTCAGTGTGTGTACTGTCAAAATATGATCACAGATATCCAGGGACACTTCATATCCGAATGTGTTCATTTCTCAAATGAACGGAATTTATTTTTTGAAAACATCAGTTGCTACTGTACTGATGATATGTTGCTCATTGTGAGAAGATTTGCTACCCAGAACGAGCAATTTATCAGATATCTTCTTGACACTGATTTGCCAACAGTATTTATTCTACCTGAATACAATCGAACCTGTTATGCGATACATACATAATGTAATGAGAAACAGTTCTGTTTAGCTGTAAATATACCCAACGGATGGGCTTATGATGTCCCCGTGTATGTATATGCACATGTATATGTACGCGTGGGTTTGTGTTTGTATGTGTGTGTCTGTGTACTCATGTGTATGTATGTGTACATGTATATATATATGAAGACGTGTGTATGTATGTTTATTCATATGTGTTAATGTAAATGTATATATATATTTTCTTCTTCACCCTCTGACTTTCATCTGTATTGATTAATCATTCTCTCTATCTAGAGACAAACATATTCTATCCCTTCTCTCATCTATCTGTCAATTATTCTGTTATGTCTTCTCACTTGTACATTTACTATAATAATTACCCTTCAGAGCAATTCATATTTCGTTTCGATGAGGTGCTCCTCATGGGTATCTAAGAATATGTCTTGCGAACAATGAAGACTCTGGTGGTTCTACTCATTCGAGCAGAATATCTAGAGTTTTCACATAAACTAACTCTGTTGTGCGTGCATGGTCAGTTTATAATGATTACGAATAGTTATAATCGCTTGTTATAGTGCGTGCATGGTCAGTTTATAATGATTACGAATAGTTATAATCCCTTGTAATAGTGCGTGCATTGTCAGTTTATAATGATTACGAATGGTTATAATCGCTTGTTATAGTGCGTGCATGGTCAGTTTATAATGATGACGAATGGTTATAATCGCTTGTTATAGTGCGTGCATGTTCAGTTTATAATGATTACGAATGTTTATAACCGCTTGTAATAGTGCGTGCATGGTCAGTTTATAATGATTACGAATGGTTATAATAGCTTGTAATAGTGCGTGCATGTTCAGTTTGTAATGATTACGAATGATTATAATCGCTTGTAATAGTACGTGCATGTTCAGTTTATAATGATTACGAATGGTTATAATTACTTGTAATAGTGCGTGCATGGTCAGTTTATAATGATAACGAATGGTTATAATTACTTGTAACAGTGCGTGCATGGTCAGTTTATAATGATAACGAATGGTTATTGACGCCGCGTGGGAGCGCGGCGTCAGTATGGGATAGGTTTTAATTTTGTACCATGGTGTGACGTAATCGAAAAGGGAGAAACCAATGTTATTATTGTTAAAAAAACCTCTGTTGTTTGATTGAAAAAAACAACCTTTATGAATCAATAAATTGTATTAACTGATTTAAGAAACAACAAGATACAAAATACGTTTGTCTTCTACCGTTATTACAAAACTTTATACACATTTAATTTGTATTTAATAACTTTTCCCCAACTGTCTAGGCTACGCTGTTTTTGATTGTTTGGTTTACGGCCCTGACCCAATTCATCAAAGCTCAGAGAAAAAGTTCACTTTTCCCAAACTTTCTAGGCTACGCGTTTTTAATTGTTTAGTTTACATTCGCCGGATGTTTTTGCCTATTTATAAAAGTGTGTGAAGTTGGCAGATCATTAGACGTTAGACATTAGACATTCAAAAAAAATATTCGAACGTCTAATTAGACGTTAGACATTCGCTAATTTTGATTATCGAATGTCTAATTCGACATTAGACATTCAGAAAAATCGCAAATGTTAAATATCGAATGTCTAATTCGACATTAGACATTCGCAAATTACAAGATCTATAACCCAAATTCGTCGGAGGTCATTGTACATTCAAAAAACGAATGTCTAATTGGTCAGTTAGACATTCGATTAGACATTCGCAAATTAAGGGATTTAGGTACCAAATTCGTCGGAGGTCATTGTACATGCAAAAAACGAATGTCTAATTGGTCATTTAGACATTAGACATTCGATTAGACATTCGCGAATTACGATATTTAGGTTCCAAATTCGTCGTAGGTCAACGTACAATCAAAAAACGAATGTCTAATTGGTCAGTTAGACATTAGACATTCGATTAGACATTCGCAAACTAAGAGATTTAGGTACCAAATTCGTCGGAGGTCATTGTACGTGCAACAAACGAATGTCTAATTGGTCAGTTAGACATTAGACATTCGATTAGACATTCGCAAATTACTATACTTAGGTTCCAAATTCGTCAGAGATCATTGTACATTCAAAAAACGAATGTCTAATTGGTCAGTTAGACATTAGACATTCGATTAGACATTCGCAAATTACAAGATCTATAACCCAAATTCGTCGGAGGTCATTGTACATTAAAAAAACGAATGTCTAATTGGTCAGTTAGACATTAGACATTCGATTAGACATTCGCAAATTAAGAGATTTAGGTACCAAATTCCTCGAAGGTCATTCTACATTCAAAAAACGAATGTCTAATTGGTTAGTTAGACATTAGACATTCGATTAGACATTCGCAAATTAAGAGATTTAGGTACCAAATTCCTCGGAGGTCATTCTACATTAAAAAAACGAATGTCTAATTGGTCAGTTAGACATTAGACATTCGATTAGACATTCGCAAATTAAGAGATTTAGGTACCAAATTCGTCGGAGGTCATTGTACGTGCAAAAAACGAATGTCTAATTGGTCAGTTAGACATTAGACATTCGATTAGACATTCGCAAATTACTATACTTAGGTTCGAAATTCGTCAGAGATCATTGTACATTCAAAAAACGAATGTCTAATTGGTCAGTTAGACATTAGACATTCGATTAGACATTCGCAAATTACAAGATCTATAACCCAAATTCGTCGGAGGTCATTGTACATTAAAAAAACGAATGTCTAATTGGTCAGTTAGACATTAGACATTCGATTAGACATTCGCAAATTACTATACTTAGGTTCCAAATTCGTCAGAGATCATTGTACATTCAAAAAACGAATGTCTAATTGGTCAGTTAGACAATAGACATTCGATTAGACATTCGCAAATTACAAGATCTATAACCCAAATTCGTCGGAGGTCATTGTACATTAAAAAAACGAATGTCTAATTGGTCAGTTAGACATTAGACATTCGCAAATTACGAGATTTAAGTACGAAATTCGTCGGAGGTCATTGTACATCCAAAAAACGAATGTCTAATTGGTCAGTTAGACATTAGACATTCGATTAGACATTCGCAAATTAAGAGATTTATGTACCAAATTCGTCAGAGATCAATGTACATTAAAAAAACGAATGTCTAATTGGTCAATTAGACATTCGATTAGACATTCGCAAATTACAAGATATATAACCCAAATTCGTCGGAGGTCATTGCACATTAAAAAAACGAATGTCTAATTGGTCAGTTAGACATTAGACATTCGATTAGACATTCGCAAATTAAGGGATTTAGGTACCAAATTCGTCGGAGGTCATTATACATGCAAATAACGAATGTCTAATTGGTCAGTTAGACATTAGACATTCGATTAGACATTCGCAAATTAAGAGATTTAGGTACCAAATTCGTCAGAGATCAATGTACATTAAAAAAACGAATGTCTAATTGGTCAGTTAGACATTAGACATTCGATTAGACATTCGCAAATTACAAGATCTATAACCCAAATTCGTCGGAGGTCATTGCACATTAAAAAAACGAATGTCTAATTGGTCAGTTAGACATTAGACATTCGATTAGACATTCGCAAATTAAGGGATTTAGGTACCAAATTCGTCGGAGGTCATTATACATGCAAAAAACGAATGTCTAATTGATCAGTTAGACATTAGACATTCGATTAGACATTCGCAAATTAAGAGATTTAGGTACCAAATTAATCAGAGATCAATGTACATTAAAAAAACGAATGTCTAATTGGTCAATTAGACATTAGACATTCGATTAGACGTTCGCAAATTAAGAGATTTATGTACCAAATTCATCAGAGATCAATGTACATTAAAAAAACGAATGTCTAATTGATCAGTTAGACATTAGACATTCGATTAGACATTCGCAAATTAAGAGGTTTAGGTACGAAATTTGTCTGAGGTCATTGTACACGCAAAAAACGAATGTCCTATTGGTCAAATAACTTGAACATATTGATAACTCGAACATATCGATATCTCGAACATACCGATGACTCGAACACATCGATATCTCGAATACATTGATAAAACGAATGTTTTTAACTTGAACATTTATTGACAAATCGAACATATCGATATCTCGAAACTTTCGATATCTCGAACTTTCCAATATCTCGAACTTTCGATATCTCGAACTTTCCGATATCTCGAAAAAAAAAATCTCGAACTTTCCAATAACTTTTCGATATCTTTAAAAAAAAAATTCTCGATATCTCGAACTTTATCGGAAAGTTCGAAATATCGACAAGTACGAGATATCGACAAGTTCGAGATACCGAAAATGTCGAGATATCGGAAAGTTCGAGATATCGAAAAAAATATGAATCTTGATTTTTTTTTTTTTTTTTTTTTTTTTTCTCGAACATTTCGAGATATCGATTTGAAACCGTGTATTGCTAAAAAATTAAGAAACTTCATGTTGTATGGTAACCTTTTATTATAGGCTATGGTAGCCAGGTGAGCAATATAGGCACATCTTGGCCTTTTTGGTTATGATAAAGGGACATTTGGCCTTCTTGTTCGAAATATTTACATCCTGTCTGTTTTCACACGTTATTTAAATGTACTGAACTACATCTGCTTCCTTTAAGTCATGCTTCAAAATCATGCGCGGCGTCCTTTGATGCTCTGCATCAAAATTCGTCTTGTACTCGCTTGTAATAGTGCGTGCATGGTCAGTTTATAATGATTACGAATGGTTATAATTACTTGTAATAGTGCGTGCATGGTCAGTTTATAATGATAACGAATGGTTATAATCGCTTGTAATAGTGCGTGCATGGTCAGTTTATAATAATAACAAATGGTTATAATTACTTGTAATAGTGCGTGCATGGTCAGTTTATAATAATAACGAATGGTTATAATCGCTTGTAATAGTGCGTGCATGGTCAGTTTATAATTATAACGAATGGTTATAATTACTTGTAATAGTGCGTGCATGGTCAGTTTATAATGATAACGAATGGTTATAATCGCATGTAATAGTGCGTGCATGGTCAGTTTATAATGATAACGAATGGTTATAATTATTTGTAATAGTGCGTGCATGGTCAGTTTATAATGATAACGAATGGTTATACTCGCTTGTAATAGTGCGTGCATGGTCAGTTTATAATGATAACGAATGGTTATAATTACTTGTAATAGTGCGTGCATGGTCAGTTTATAATGATAACGAATGGTTATAATTACTTGTGATGGTGCGTGCATGGTCAGTTTATAATGATTACGATTGGTTATAATTACTTGTAATAGTGCGTGCATGGTCAGTTTATAATAATAACGAATGGTTATAATCGCTTGTAATAGTGTGTGCATGGTCAGTTTATAATGATAACGAATGGTTATAATTACTTGTAATGGTGCGTGCATGGTCAGTTTATAATGATTACGAATGGTTATAATTACTTGTAATGGTGCGTGCATGGTCAGTTTATAATTATTACGAATGGTTATAATTACTTGTAATAGTGCGTGCATGGTCAGTTTATAATGATTACGAATGGTTATAATTACTTGTAATAGTGCGTGCATGGTCAGTTTATAATGATAACGAATGGTTATAATCGCTTGTAATAGTGCGTGTAGGACTGTAACGATACATTCGAACATTCGATATAATCGAATACAGGCCTGTCCGAATCGTATTCGTTATTCGCTTCACCCATATTCGAATATTCACGAATATAATCCAAACCTGTATACTCTAAACTAAAATCAATTTAATTAAATTACAAACATAACAAACCTTTTGTCAGACTTGCAAACCTATTCAAATTCATAGCGCATTCGTATGGAACGCCGTAACTGCCAACATTACGTGTGGTAGTTTTACCCTGATATGTGACACTTTTATTCATACATGTGACGACACTTCTAATACATGTGACGGTTTTTTCTTTACATGCAACAGAAAGGTCATTTTGTGTGTTGGAGTCAACATTATGTGTGGCAATTTCACCTTTATATGTGACACATTTATTCATATATGTGACACATGTATTCATATATGTGACACATTTATTCATATATGTGACACATTTATTCATACATGTGACAACATTTCTAATACATGTGACGGTTATATAATTATATGTGACAGAATTGTTATTTCATGTTGTGGGGTCAATATTACGTGTGGTAGTTTTACCCTAATGTGTGACATTTTGATTAATACATGTAGCGGTTTTATCATTACATGTGACATAATTGTCATTCCATGTAGTGGGGTCAACATTACGTGTGGTAGTTTTACCCTGATGTGTGACATTTTGATTAATACATGCGACAACATTTCTAATACAAGTGACGGTTTTATCATTACATGAGACAGAAATGTCATTTCGTGTGTTGGAGCCAACATTACGTGTGGTAGTTTCACCCTTATATGTAACACATTTATTCATACATGTGACGACATTCCCAATACATGTGACGGTTATATCATCATAAGTGACAGGCTTGTCATTCCATGTGGTGGAGTCAATATTACGTATGGTAGTTTCATTTTGATATGCGACGTTTTTTTTTATACATGTGATGACACCTATAATACATGCGACGGTTTCATCATTATGTGTGACAGAAAAGTAACTTCGTTTAATATATATACTGTTATAACAATACGTTTGGGGAATATAACACTCTATGTAATACTCTTGTCTTTACGTGTGACCAAATGTTCTATACGTGTGGCGGTTCGATCTATATATGGGCGAGTTCAGATGGGCTTCTCTAGGATAGAGAACTGACGTCATGTCTAAATATAAATTCAGAAAAACATGCGCACTAATGCTTTCCATCTGAACGGTGTTTCCTCGTCTTAGTAGTAAACCATTCGGAACTCTCGGGTAATTCCGTAATCCTTCATCATCCGTTGATGAAGCATTCATCACCGAGGTATTCCGAATGAGTAGTAAACATCGTTGTTGGTCGCCATTTTGAAATGCTAGTAACCCCAGGCTTGAGGTGGGTTACTCGGATTCGGGTCAAAAGGTCAAAATGACGTCACTAAGGTTAAAAGTATCACTGTTTAAATGGATTCCGAGTGCACTCGGGCTGTTCTCGGATCCCATATGAGCTCGCCCTATGTGAACACCTTTCCGTGAGTCCCTGGACTCACCGAATTCGACCGAAGACCGAAATCGACCTAAGACGACCGAAATCGACCTCCGAAATCGACCCTGAGACCGAAATCGACCTCAAATTCACCTTAATCGACATTTATTAGTTATTTTTTCGATATATTATAAACAATTATGTAGTTATGATATACTTTAGTCATTAAAATATATAAAATAAAATAGTTTATTCTCATCGAAATCGACTTTTCACTCTCCGAAATCGTCTCGTGACCGAAATCGACCTCAAATGCACCGAAATCGACATATATTATTTATTTGGTATATAATAAATAATTATGTAGTTGTGATATAATTTAGTCAATAAAATCCTTTTTATTAACGCAATCGACTTTTCACTCTCCGAAATCGACCTGAGACCGAAATCGACCTGAGACCGAGATCGACCTGAGACCGAATTCGACATGAGACCGAAATCGACCTCAAATTTACCTAAATCGACAAATATTTTTTAATTCTTTGATATATTATAAACAATATAGTTGTTATGATATACCTTAAACAATAGAATATATAGAAAAATACTTTTCGATCTCGGGGTCGTAGATTTCGGAGTTTGATTTCTGTCTCGGAGAATGAAAAGTCGATTTCGTTGAGAACAAAGTATTTTTTTATATATTGTATTGACTAAAGTATATCATAACTACGAAATTGTTTATAATACATCGAAACAATAAAAAAAGTATGTCGATTAAGTTGAATTTGAGGTCGATTTCGGTCCCATGGTCTCTTTGGGTACTTTAACGAACAAGATGGCGGCACATATAGCAGCATTGCTAGAATCATTAGGTGTGCATGGTTTAATCGAGAAGTTTTATGAACGAAAGATTGAATGGGATACTATTTTATCGCTTACTGACACACAACTAATCAACATAGGAGTTACGACTATTGGAGATCGTGTAAGAGTTAGGAACGGAGCTCGTGAGTTACGAACAAAATTGGAACCACGAGGAGCAGATAGATTGAAGCACTGCATTTTGTAACATATAATGATCAAACCGGCACATGTATTAATGGTATCGTCGTATGTATTAATAAAAGTTTCACATGTCAAGATGAAACTACCACACGTAATATTGACTCCACCTCATGGAATGACGATTCTGTCACACATAATGATGAAACCGTTACATGTATTAGAAATGTCGTCACATGTATGAATAAATGTGTCATATATCAAGGTGAAATTACCACATGGAATGACGATTATGTCACATATAATGATAAAATCGTCACATATATAATAAATGTCGTCACATGTATATTTAAAAAAGTCACACATCAGAGTGAAACTATCCCACGTAAAGATTACTCCACCACACAAAATGACTTTTCTGTCATATGTAATGATGAAACCGTCACATGTATTAGAAGTGTCGTCACATATCAATGTGGAACTACCACTTGGAATGACAATTATGTCACATATTATGATAAAACCGTCACATGTATAAATAAAAAAGCCACACATCAGGGTGAAACTATCCCACACGTATAGAACATTTGGTCACACGTAAAGAACATTTGGTCACACGTAAAGAACATTTGGTCACACGTAAAGAACGTTTGGTCACACGTTTAGAACATTTGGTCACACGTATAGAACATTTGGTGACACGTATAGAACATTTAGTCACACGTAAAGAACATTTGGTCATACGTATAGAACATTTGGTGACACGTATAGAACATTTGGTCACACGTAAAGAACATTTCGTGACACGTATAGAAATTTGGTCACACGTATAGAACATTTGGTCACACGTAAAGAACATTTGGTCACACGTAAATAACATTTGGTCACACGTATAGAACATTTGGTCACACGTATAGAACATTTGGTCACACGTATAGAACATTCGGTCACACGTAATGACAAGAGCATTACATAGAGCGTATACTGATAAAACCGTCACATGTATTAGAAATGTTGCCACACGCAATGTTGACTCCACAACACAAAATGATTATTCAGTCTCATGTAATTATAAAACAGGCACATGTATTAGAAAAGTTGTCACATGGATGGATTAATGTGTCCCATATAAAGGTGAAATTGCCACACGCAATGTTGATTCCACCACACAAAATGATTATTCAGTCTCATGTTATTATAAAATAGGCACATGTATTCGATTTGTCGTCGCATGTATATATAAAAAGGTCACATATCAAGGTGAAAGCGTCATATGTAATGATGTTGCAACTGAACATCAAGTTGTAACGTCAAATGAGGCAGTTAAGGCGTTCCATACATTCGGCGTTATATTTATATAGTACCCCTGCCACAACAGCTGACCACTGATTTTACGACATACTTTGTATTCTCTTTTTTTTTTCAAAATATATTTGATGATGTGTTCGCTACGTTTTGACATACGTTTTAGTTTGTTTACAATCGGTTTTTAATTACCTCTGAATTATAATAATTATAATATTGAAAAAGTCGGATAATTCCCAACAAACGAAAACCAAAACGCGTCAACAAACCCTGGCGAACCACGTGGAATTCGAGATTACTATTGAACCTCTGGCCAAATTAAGTACCCCACCCACAACAGCTGACCACTAATTTTGCGACATATTTTTTATTCATTTTCTCATAAATATATTTGATGTTGTGTTCGCTACTATGTATTTTGAAATACGTTTGTGTGTGTTTAAAACGTGTTTTTAATTAATTATGAATTATAATTCAATTGAAAAGTTAGGACAATTCCCAGTTAATGACAATGTGGAAATTGAAATTATTGAACCTCCGGCCAAAAATGTCAGCTGTTTTGGAAAGTTTCGGATTTCCGAAAGGACTCAAGGGAGACTTTCCATTGCTCACTATCAAAATTGGTAGACATGAAATCGGGTAACAATGAGTTAAACGCCACATTAAATTCAAAATTACCTCTCTTGTAAAATCAAGTAAATAAGTTTATATTCTTTTGGGGACAAAAAGTCAAATACGTTATTAACTTTTATACTGTTCTAGTTGGATTTTATTTGTCAGAAGAGTAACAAGACTTACTAGTCAATCATTATACTTTCTTAAATCTGAATTATGATTTCTTTTGTGCTTACATGTTTTTTAAACACATGACAGTATTCGTGAATAAATATTAGTATTCGTTACCCTGTATTCGTGATACGTATCGTATTCGCACCCTAGTGTATTCGTTACAGCCCTAAGTGCGTGCATAATCAGTTTATAATGATTACGAATGGTTATAGTCGCTTGTTATAGTGCGTGCATGGTCATTTTATAATGATTACGAATGGTTATAATCGCTTGTAATAGTGTGTGCATGGTCATTTTATAATGATTACGAATGGTTATAATCGCTTGTTATAGTGCGTGCATGGTCAGTTTATAATGACTACGAATGGTTATAATTGGTTGTTATAGTGCGTGCATGATCAGTTTATCATGATTACGAATGGTTATAATCGCTTCTTATAGTGCGTGCATGGTCAGTTTATATTGATTACGAATGATTATAATTGCTTGTTATAGTGCGTGCATGGTCAGTTTATAATGATTACGAATGGCTATAATCGCTTGTTATAGTGCGTGCATGGTCAGTTTATAATGATTACGATTGGTTATAATTGCTTGTTATAGTCCGTGCATGGTCAGTTTATAATGATTACGAATGGTTATAATCTCTTGTAATAGTTTGTGCATGGTCAGTTTATAATGATTACGATTTGTTAAAATCGCTTGTTATAGTCCGTGCATGGTCAGTTTTATAATGATTACGATTGGTTATAATCGCTTGTTATAGTCCGTGCATGGTCAGTTTATAATGATAATGAATGGTTATAATCGCTTGTAATAGGACGAGCATGGTCAGTTTATAATGATTACGATTGGTTATTATGAATGGTTATAATCGCTTGTAATAGTGCATGGTCAGTTTATAATGATTACGAATGGTTATAATAGCTTGTAATAGTGCGTGCATGGTCAGTTTTTTAATGATTACGAATGGTTATAATCGCTTGTTATAGTCCGTGCATGGTCAGTTTTTAATGATTACGATTGGTTATAATCGCTTTTCATAGTGCGCGCATGGTCAGTTTATAATGATTACGAATGGTTATAATCGCTTGTAATAGTGCATGGTCAGTTTATAATGATTACGAATGGTTATAATCTCTTGTAATAGTTTGTGCATGGTTAGTTTATAATGATTACGAATGGTTATAATCGCTTGTAATAGTGCATGGTCAGTTTATAATGATTACGAATGGTTATAATCGCTTGTAATAGTGCGTGCATGGTCAGTTTATAATGATTACGATATGTTAAAATCGCTTTTTATAGTCCGTGCATGGTCAGTTTATAATGATTACGATTGGTTATAATCGCTTGTTATAGTCCGTGCATGGTCAGTTTATAATGATAACGAATGGTTATAATCGCTTGTAATAGGGCGAGCATGGTCAGTTTATAATGATTACGATTGGTTATTACGAATGGTTATAATCGCTTGTAATAGTGCATGGTCAGTTTATAATGATTACGAATGGTTATAATAGCTTGTAATAGTGCGTGCATGGTCAGTTTATAATGATTACGATTGGTTATAATCGCTTGTTATAGTCCGTGCATGGTCAGTTTTTAATGATTACGATTGGTTATAATCGCTTGTCATAGTGCCCGTATGGTCAGTTTATAATGATTACGAATGGTTATAATCGCTTGTAATAGTGTGTGCATGGTCAGTTTATAATGATTACGAATGGTTATAATAGCTTGTAATAGTGTGTGCATGGTCATTTTATACGTGTGAAAGCTCGAGCCGAAGGCTCGAGCGAAGCACGCCAATAGGTTACCCGTACGAACACATCATACGAGATCAAAACAACGAGAATTCAGTACAATCTTACTGTTTTTCACATATCAAATCTCAACCCCATAGCACTTTTTTTCGGCCATTTTGCTTCCGATCTTACTGGACGGACAAATTACCGTAACCTATTAATTTCGTAACCGGTAAAACCCGCATTCACGATATTCGTATGTTTTGACAAATAAAAAAATACTAAGAACTAGAGGGAAAAAATAAATTAAATTCCTTCTCGATAAAGGAAAGAAAACAAGGAATCTGACACGTGATAATTTGCGTGTAATTGCACTCGTTTTCTATTTTTAAATGATATTTTCTCAACCGGAAGTAAACACATCCAAATGTGACGTCATTGCAACGAAAGTAACGTCATTGTAAGGCAAGTAATAAATAGTTAACAAAAGGAAAACGACAGGAATGGTAGGAAAAGATAGTTTGACTCGTCACAAATGGATTTCATTCACTGCAAGGACTTTATGAAGGGTAAGTCGACTATTCTTTTGTACCTGTCATAGTTATTTCATGGATTTTATATCTTGGCAATATAGAGAAGCAATTTACACTTGAAAATGATTGTAAATATTTCAACGGAAGTTATCGTTTGTTACACTGGCCTCGGATATTATTTAAACTGAAAAGGACGAACAATTCTGTTTCTGTATCGACATAGCTTCATTTCAAGGTAGGATATATATATTATATCAATAATTTGCTTAAAGGTATAACTTCATATCTAAATTATGTGTTAGTATCTGTTGAGAATCGTTCCACGATGCTTTCGCCAAATCGCCTTGACGTCACATCGGGTGTATTGTTTTTGTCTGTATATGTTCCACGATGCTTACGTCACATCGCGTCACGTCACATAGTGTGTATTGTTTTTGTCTGTATCTGTCATTTGAAGCCGAAGCCAAATGTCAAATGTTGACCCCACTCAAGAAAATAGCTAAACTATCATATCTTCGACTGTCTAGTTGTATTTACTTTAAGACGTTTATTAATATATTGAAGTAAATGTAGTAAACAAACAAAACTTCAGCCAATTTCAAATTATTTGCCTTCAATATACTTTCTTTTTTTTTTTACATCGTACAGTTTAACAGTTTATGTCTATGACCTAGTCCAGGTTTCTGTACTAGGAATGCGATTTTTTATTTTGACTGTGCAATATGTAACGGCGATATATTGAGACTAGTCTATGAGCTAGCATTTGTCAAATCATGAAAGTATGACCAGAATCAGTTCACCCTGGTTTTGGGGTATACATAGTTAATGTCTTAAGCCATATATCCTCCAACCTGAAAGAGAGGAAAACACTTTCATGCCTCCAAATGAGTCCATTGTTTTAAAGAAATTATGTCATATGTGGACTATCAGTAAAACACATAACTTTTCATTCAACAGGCTGAATTTCTAGTAGTTTCACCTTTTTTTATCCAAAATTTGTTTATTGATCAAACTCAAATGAGTCCATTGTTTTAAAGGAATGATGTCATATGTGGGCTATCAATAAAACACATTACTTTTCTTTCAACAGGCTGAATTTCTAGTAGATTCATCTTTTTTTTAACCAAAATATGTTTATTGATCAAACTCAAATGAGTCATGATTGTTTTAAAGAAATGATGTCATATGTGGGCTACCAGTAAAACACATTACTTTTCTTTCAACAGGCTGAATTTCTTTTTTTTTATCCAAAACTTGTTTATTGATCAGATTGGACAAACTTGTTACTAAGAATTTCAACATTATTTCCACTAGGTTATTTTAAATACTCTGCAAACCACATTTACAAAAGATTCAACATCTATTGACAGCACTATTTTCATACTTGGGAGCACAACAACCAATGATGTCATAGAACTGTTTTTCAACAGAAAAGGCTATATTATAAATCATAATTAATGTCCGTTATAAGTCACCCAGTGACCTCACATAAGTGTTCTGTCCTCTGATATAACTGAAATACCACCGAAATGTATATATTTTCTGTTTTCTGTGTGAAATTCTATACAATAGAAATGGTAAAACTTAAACTAGTATACATTCATTGTAACAAAAAAAAAAACTTATACTTTACTGGTAATAAAATTACACATATTTTCATGAACTGCTGCTCAAAGTAAAAACCTATACTGTAGTTTAATGGTAGAACACCTGGTCTAACAAGAGTTCTGAGTTCAAATCTCAGCAGGTACATGATTTGAAAGTAGCAACTAAACTTAACTTATACATGAAACAATTATGTTGTGGGGAGTAGTCTTACTTAAACACTTATTACATTTTTATCCTGGCTTCTAGTGAAAATAGTTTACTCCCTGTACCCTTTTCAAAAGCTTTTATAATTGCGCAATAACAACTAAAAAAAGGAAAAGTTATCATCATTGATAACTCTGAGAATCTGTACATGTTCAAGGTCTGATAAGATCTTTCACTATCCACTTTTTTTTCAATCAATTTCATATACATGTATACATACATAATCAGTTAGTTGTTCGACACTAAGTCTGGAACTTATTAACAAATAACCTGATGCTGTTTTATGTTTTACAAATTAAAAACCAGAAAAGGAGATAGGGGTTCAAAGGGAAATGTTGTTGAATATATAGGAACATATATTGTTCATTTTGGATATGTTCATTTTGGATCAATTACACCATTCTGACAATGTATTCAGATTAGTCACAGAAATCAAGTAATTTACACCAGGCAAGGGGTCTAAACGTTACCCTTTCCAACATTCATCATTATAAATGGGACTTTTGAAAATAATTGCCAAAAATTACAGTTTTCTCAGTCTGTATGCATAGTGTTTTCATCTTAAAAACATTCAGCCAGATCATACAAAGTTAGCCATGTGCCTTGGAAGATTGTTGTGTGAAGTATTTTAGTATTCTAGAAAGCCAGGGGAAAATGTTAGGTGAACTGAAGTACCATCGAAAGTAATGTTAAGCTCAAGTCATTCAATCAGCCATGGTAAGAGTCAGTTTCCAATTATATGTATTACCAGTTTACAAATAACTAGCATTTGTAAAAATAAATCAGAACATTCTTCAATGCCTTCTAGTGTTGTTTTCCATCAACATCCTTGGAACTCTTACAGTCTGTTACAATTCTGACCTAATACAAAATAAAACAGATATGTACAAATTAATTAAACTTAAATGCATGATAAGTTTGGGTTTTTAGCTCACCTAAGCACAAAGTGCAAGGTGATCTTTTGTGATCACTCGTCGTCCGGCGTCCGTCGTCGTCGTCGGTGTCTGTTAACAATTTCCTACAAATGACTTTTCCTACTAAACCAATGGACATATTTCAAAATAACTTCACAGGAAAGGTCCTTAGGTGGTCCTCTTTCAAAGTTGTTCAAAGAAATTAATTCCAAGTAGAACTTTGGTTGCTGCGGCATCAGAAAAGGGGAAAATTGCCAAATCTTAAAAAATCTTCTTGTCCAAAAGTACTGGCCCGATTTGAAAATTGTTTTGCACAAATGTTCCTTGGGTTACCCTCTACCAAGATTGTTCAAATATTTCCGATCCGTTGAAAAACATGGCCGCCAGGGGGCGGACCTTATTTTCCTTATATGTGCATTGTTAAAACTTTAAAAATCTTCTTGTCCAAAAGTACTGGCCCGATTAGAAAATTATTTTGCACAAATGTTCCTTGGGGCACCTTTTACCAAGATTGTTCAAATATTTTCGATCCGTTGAAAAACATGGCCGCCAGGGGGCGGACCTTATTTTCCTTATATGTGCATTGTTAAAACTTTAAAAATCTTCTTGTCCAAAAGTACTGGCCCGATTTGAAAATTATTTTGCACAAATGTTCCTTGGGGCACCCTTTACCAAGATTGTTCAACTATTTCTAATCCGTTGAAAAACATGGCCGCCAGGGGGCGGGGCTTGTTTTCCTTATATGTGCATTGTTAAAACTTTGAAAAATCTTCTTGTCCAAAAGTACTGGCCCGATTTGAAAATTATTTTGCACAAATGTTCCTTGGGGTACTCTTTACCAAGATTGTTCAAATATTTCCGATCCGTTGAAAAACATGGCCGCCAGGGGGCGGAGCTTGTTTTCCTTATATGTGCATTGTAAAATCTTTAAAAATGTTCTTGTCAAAAAGTACAGGCATGATTTAAAGATAATTTGACACAAATCTTCCTTGGGGGACCTTCTATCAAAATTGTTCAAATTAATCCAATCGTTTGAAAAACATGGCCGCCAGGGGCGGGGATTGTTTTCCTTATATGTGCATTGTAGAATCTTTAAAAATCTTCTTGTCCAAAAGCACCTGCCTGATTTAAAAATTATTTGGCACAAATGCTCCTTGGTTAACCTTCTACCAAGGTTGTTCAAATTAATCCGTTCCGTTGACATGGCCACCAGGGGGTTGCTTGTTTTCCTTATATGTATAGAGTAAAACACTTTGAAAACTATTGAAGTTCTATTAAATCAGGTGAGCGATATAGGGCCATCATGGCCCTCTTGTTTCAATATGTTTTTCAAATGCTGTTTGGTAACTTTCTACAATTTGCCTATTAATTTGTTTCTTGTTGTGGGACTGACAGTGCTTAATTAATTGTTCTTGTTTTCACACGACCTAGGCTTTGCCTATTAACAATTCAATTCAATTTCAATTCAATTCAACTTTATTAGCAATCGGCATAAAATAATGCCTTTGGCCATTTACAAACAACTTTAAGTGAAATATGGCAAAGACACACAGCAATATACATTCATGACCAATACACAAGTAGTCAATACATATTAATATACATGCAACGTAACTATCAAACAATTGTTAAGGATTATTAAAATATTCATTTTGTTCAATACATAATTTTCTAATTTTAAAAGCTTCTTTAATAAATGTTGCTAATTTAATTTGTACCTTTTTCCCATCATTCTTCATAAGAGATATAAATTTGTTTAAAGAAGGCCAACATGTAAAGTATCTAGGAAGTAATTGATTTCTAATGTCAATATATTTCGGACACACAAGTAAATAATGATATTCAGATTCAATCTGTTTTTGATTACAAAATATACATAACCTATCATTTCTCTCAATATTATTGTATCTACCAGTTTCTATTGCTAAATGATGTGCTGACAACCGAAATCTTGTTAGTTGAATTCTAGATGTATCATTAGTAATGTTATGTAGGTATGCTTCGAATTCTAAAGTGTTTTGATATTTAGAGTAATATTCCAATTTGCGTGATGCAATTAAACCTGCGCTCCATTCTTGGATATTTTGGTCCCGTAATCGCCTTTGTATTATAGGAAAATAGTTTATATCTGGATTAAAATTGTCCCATATATGTGAAAGACCTAAATTATCAAGTTTTTTTTATGGTAAACGCCCAGCTATTGTCGTTCATACATAATACATTACATTGTTGTACATACATATCATACAAAATAAAACTACCGTTGTTTCGCTTTAATTTAATCCAGTACTTTAAAGATCGTTCAATACCAATAACAGATAACGGTATTCTCCCGAGTTCACCTAAAACCGCAACATTTGTGGTTTGTTTTCTAACACCCAATATAATTTTGCAAAATCTAATGTGTAATTTATGTATCTCATTATAATTATATATTCCCCAAACCTCGGAACCGTACACTAAAATTGGAACAACCAATCTATCAAATAAGGATAGTTTTGTATTAAGATCAATATTAATTTCTTTAAAAAGCGATAATAGACTATTCATTGCTCTTAGAGCCTGATCAGATAAGGATTTGACTGCACAACGAAGATTTTCTGTTTTAACTAGTTTAACGCCCAAATAAATAAAACTTTCAACTTCTTCAATTTTAACATTATCAATGAACCACTCAAAATTATGTCGTCGCTTTCTTTTTTCAAATATACATACTTTCGTCTTATTAACATTTATTTTCAGACTCCATCTAGTTGAATACATATATTTATTACATGCCTGTACATTTTCCGGTGGAAATACATGCAGATTGACATGCGCAAATACACCACGACAGATTAAAATTCCGTATCTACATGCGGTGTAAATACAAGATTGTGACGTCAGACAGTGCGCGGAATACATTCAGCGAGGTATCCCCAATAAACAATGTATTGAATCTGTATATTTAATAGTTTTTTCGCTCTTCATAGATCGTAGGTATATAATAAAAGGAATATTACGTTGCGGGAGCGATAAATGGGTACGTATTGCACGACTCGTAGCGTGGGAAAATCCATATCTTACTCGACCTTCGGTCTCGTAAGATATCGATTTTTCCACGCTACTTGTCGTGCAATACAAACCCTTTTATCGCTCCCGCAACGTAATATTCCGTATATACTATCTAATTGCGCCTGTAAGCTATTTTTGTCTGTTGTAAAAACGGCAATATCATCTGCAAATAACAAAAGATATACTGAGAGCTGATTTAAGTCAGACTCTGTCAAATTATTAAAATCAAGTGACTCGCTTACATCATATACGAATATTATATAAAGCAGAGGGGAGAGTGGTTCCCCTTGTTTCAATCCAAGTGCCATTTCAAAAAAAATCGGACAGTTTGTGAGTAGAAGAAACTTTAACACACGAAGAAACACGTTCATATAATGATTTAACAATATTCAAGAATTTACAACTTACACCAATCTCGACAAGCTTTACCCATAAAGCGTCGCGAGTAATAGTATCAAAACACTTCTCATAATCTATAAAAGCACAATACAATTTACTGTTATTCGATAATACCTTATGAATAATGCTATGCAGTATAAAAACACAATCAACCGTACTTCGTTTATCTCTAAAACCAAACTGCGTATCGTTAAGAATATTTTCATTTTCACACCAATTATTTAGTCTATTCCTTAAGCATAGTGAAAATATTTTAGCCATAGAATTTATTAGAGTTATACCTGTAATTACCAGGATTAGTAGGATCTCCCTTTTTATAGATTGGGACTATAGTACCCCTTGTCCAAGATTCCGGATAAACACCACTTTCAAAAATCTTATTAAATATTTTAACTAAAAATGGTGATATAAAACCTTTAGCATCTATGAAAAAATCGGGAACTACATTATCAATACCACACCTCTTGTTTCTTGTTAAACTTGAGATAGTTTTAATAATTTCATTTTCATCAAAAGGTTTATCTAGTTCCTCTATATTAATATAAGTAACATTCTCATTAGACTCAAAGTTATTATTTTGGTTGGCAGATAAATTCGAAAAATGTTCAGCAAAATCCTCAGCAGATAAGTTCGATTCACAGGTTTTCCTTTTTTTATATTTCTTAATGAATTTCCAAAATTTTCTAGGACTCTTTCGACTCATTTCGCTTATTTTCGATTTCTCACACATGTTATATTTATATTTGCACTTCCGTTTTACTTTACAAAAAATATTTCTACTTTCCAAAAATATGTGTCTATTTATTTCAATTTAATCGGCCTCAAAAATACGTTTTTTAGTATAAAATACATCTTTTGCCTTTTTGCATTCCTCATTAAACCATGGAGCTTTCTTATTATATTTATTTTACCAGGATTAGAAATAAATGTTTTACCAAAGTTCAGATAGGAAACGTTTAAAATTGTCTCTGTAAAAGCATTGATGCTTTTCATCAGTACTTTTTACACCATTCACAAATTCATCAACAATATTTTCAAAAACATGTATTCTTTCATTCAAACTTTGATTTAATTGCTCACATTTATTGCTATCCCATACAATCTTGTTTGTATATGTTTTCGTATTGTTAATGCCACTGTCGTTACATGTATATTTTAAAGATAAACTAATCGGACAGTGATCCGAAAATTCATTTAAACTTAGCACGTTGAAAACATCTATCGAATCAAAATTCTTTACATTTGTAATTAAATAGTCTACTACACTCGATCCCGTGGACCTACGATTAACTGTAAAACATGTACAATCACCTTTTTCTAATCTACCGTTGACAATATGCAAATCGTTCTGTTTACAAAGGGTCAACAGCTTATTACCAAATGTATTCACGTTTTTATCATCGGACTTTCTAACCGGTAATTTATTATAACTAGTTGAAGTTTCGAGCATATCAACATATTTAAATCGCCTGTTAGAAAAATATCACCCTTATCAGAATACAATAAGATATCATCATTCATTAGTTCAAAAAAGTCACATTCATACACATCTGAGTGCACATTACTATATACAGTAGAACGTTCCGGTGGAACGTAACATACACAAAAATACAAATTAACATATTAATGATTACGAATGGTTATAATCGCTTGTAATAGTTCGTGCATGGTCAGTTTATAATGATTAATAATGGTTATAGTTGCTTGTAATAGTGCGTGCATGGTCAGTTTATAATTATTACGAATGGTTATCATCGCTTCTTATAGTGCGTGCATGGTCAGATTATATTGATTACGAATGATTATAATTGCTTGTTATAGTGCGTGCATGGTCAGTTTATAATGATTACGAATGGCTATACTCGCTTGTTATAGTGTGTGCATGGTCAGTTTATAATGATTACGATTGGTTATAATTGCTTGTTATAGTCCGTGCATGGTCAGTTTATAATGATTACGAATGGTTATAATCGCTTGTAATAGTGCATGGTCAGTTTATAATGATTACGAATGGTTATAATCTCTTGTAATAGTTTGTGCATGGTCAGTTTATAATGATTACGAATGGTTATAATCTCTTGTAATAGTTTGTGCATGGTCAGTTTATAATGATTACGATTGGTTATAATCGCTTGTAATAGTGCATGGTCAGTTTATAATGATTACGAATGGTTATAATCGCTTGTAATAGTGCGTGCATGGTCAGTTTATAATGATTACGAATGGTTATAATCGCTTGTAATAGTGCGTGCATGGTCAGTTTATAATGATTACGATTTGTTAAAATCGCTTGTTATAGTCCGTGCATGGTCAGTTTATAATGATTACGATTGGTTATAATCGCTTGTTATAGTCCGTGCATGATCAGTTTATAATGATAACGAATGGTTATAATCGCTTGTAATAGGGCGTGCATGGTCAGTTTATAATGATTACGATTGGTTATTACGAATGGTTATAATCGCTTGTAATAGTGCATGGTCAGTTTATAATGATAAAAATTCAAATTCAAATTCAAATTCAAACAGTTTATTTAACTCAATTCATGGTACACATGACAATATGAGCAATAACAAAATACATACAATATACATTTGAGGCTTATAACATATATTATTTAAATAATAAATATTGCAGAACTTTGGCAGTGATATATTTTAAGAATTTGTATCAGAGGGAGAGTACCCTACACTTAATAAAGAATCAAAATTCATAAAAATGATTTATGATATATGATACTGTATTAAACAAAAATGATTTTCAAATTAAGGTACGTTTACAATGAGAATTCTCTGTAAATATTGTTCAAACGTCAGTTAAATTTTACAAGAATTTCTTTTATAAATAGACATAATTTTCTGTATTCTATCGTATTGGTTGTTTTGATATTCATTAATTCATTAAAACTATGGATATTGTGTCTTTTATAGTATTTGCCTTTAAGTAAACGTTTTCTATTTGAGCAAAAATATTGACATTCTAATAAGTAATGATATTCATCACCTACACCTGAATCACACAATTGACATTTACGCATATTTAAATCGGTGCCATTCCAACAACCGGTTTCAACAGGAAGTCTGTGGTTACGTGTTCTAAACCTTATTACATATTTTAACATTTTTGTTGGTGTATGTATCAAATAATTTTCAAATTCGAATTTTTGTTTAAAGAGCCTATAGTTTTTACACTTGCTTGAATTTTCAACAATTGAATACCAGTCATTGACAAAAATGTCTGACAGTTTCTGGTTGACTGTTAAATTAAGCCATTTATGGTTTTGGAACTCATGGTATTCCCATACGTTGTTCAGACCACATTTAATAAGTATTCTTTTCACATTTTTAATCCACAAAAAGCGGGTGCTTGCAGCCGGATTGGTATATTTAAAGTGACTAAGATATATACCGTACATTGTGTTTGTGAGTTTATGCTGTTGTGGAACAACAAGTTTAGACCAGAAAGAAATAATTCTAGTATCTATATCAACTGAGATAGGCTTGACACCAGATTCTCCATATACCATACTGTTGGGTGTACTAGACTTCATGTTTAGAATATGTTTTAAAAATCTTAATTGAACCCTTTCAATGATATCAACATTGCCGTAACCCCAAATTTCACACCCATACAATAAAATGGGTTTGACAATTTTATTGAATAAATCAATTTGCAAATCTATAGGTAAACACAAATACTTAGACCTTTTAATAAGACAATACATTGCTTTTTTAGCTTGATTAGATATGTGTTTCTTAGCTGTTAGAAAAGAACAGCTTCTACTAAACATAATACCAAGGTACTTATAATCTTTAACAATTTCAATAACTTCATTTTTATATGTGAAGTTATAAATTCTCTGTCGACCCCCGCTAAAAATTACTATTTTTGTTTTCGAAGTATTAAGAGTTAATTTCCAACGTTCACAATAAGTTTCATATATATTCAGAGCATTCTGAAGGTCAACGGCCGACTCAGACACTATAGCTGTGTCGTCAGCATAAAGTAATATAAACAATTTGACAAACCCCATAATGATAACGAATGGTTATAATAGCTTGTAATAGTGCGTGCATGGTCAGTTTATAATGTTTATAATGATTACGATTGGTTATAATCGCTTGTTATAGTCCGTGCATGGTCAGTTTTTAATGATTACGATTGGTTATAATCGCTTGTCATAGTGCGCGCATGGTCAGTTTATAATGATTACGAATGGTTATAATCGCTTGTAATAGTGTGTGCATGGTCAGTTAATAATGATTACGAATGGTTATTACGAATTGTTATAATAGCTTGTAATAGTGCGTGCATGGTCAGTTTATAAAGATAACGAATGGTTATAATCGCTTGTAATAGTGCGTGCATGGTCAGTTAATAATGATTACGAATGGTTATAATCGCTTGTAATAGTGTGTGCATGGTCAGTTAATAATGATTACGAATGGTTATTACGAATGGTTATAATAGCTTGTAATAGTGCGTGCATGGTCAGTTTATAAAGATAACGAATGGTTATAATCGCTTGTAATAGTGTGTGCATGGTCAGTTAATAATGATTACGAATGGTTATTACGAATGGTTATAATCGCTTGTAATAGTGCGTGCATGGTCCGTTCATAATGATTACGAATGGTTATAATCGCTTGTAATAGTGTGTGCATGGTCAGTTTATAATGATTACGAATGGTTATTACGAATGGTTATAATAGCTTGTAATAGTGCGTGCATGGTCAGTTTATAAAGATAACGAATGGTTATAATCGCTTGTAATAGTGCGTGCATGGTCAGTTTATATTGATTACGAATGGTTATAATCGCTTGTTATAGTGCGTGCATGGACAGTTTATAATGATTACGAATGGTTATAATTGCTTGTTATAGTGCGTGCATGGTCAATTTATAATGATAACGAATGGTTATAATCGCTTGTTATAGTGCGTGCATGGTCAGTTTATAATGATAACGAATGGTTATAATCGCTTGTAATAGTGCGTGCATGGTCAGTTTATAATGATTAATAATGGTTATAGTTGCTTGTTATAGTGCGTGCATGGTCAGTTTATAATGATTACGAATGGTTATAATCGCGTGTTATAGTGCGTGCATGGTCAGTTTATAATGATAACGAATGGTTATAATCGCTTGTAATAGTGCGTGCATGGTCAGTTTATAATAATTACGATTGGTTATAATCGCTTGTAATAGTGCTTGCATGGTCAGTTTATAATGATTACGAATGGTTATAATCCCTTGTAATAGTGCGTGCATTGCCAGTTTATAATGATTACGAATGGTTATAATTGCTTGTTATAGTGCGTGCATGGTCAGTTTATAATGATTACGAATGGTTATAATTGCTTGTTATAGTGCGTGCATGGTCAGTTTATAATGATAACGAATGGTTATACTCGCTTGTAATAGTGCGTGCATGGTCAGTTTATAATGATAACGAATGGTTATAATCGCTTGTAATAGTGCGTGCATGGTCAGTTTATAATAATTACGATTGGTTATAAACGCTTGTAATAGTGCTTGCATTGCCAGTTTATAATGATTACGAATGGTTATAATTGCTTGTTATAGTGCGTGCATGGTCAGTTTATAATGATTACGAATGGTTATAGTTGCTGGTTATAGTGCGTGCATGGTCAGTTTATAATGATTACGAATGGTTATAATCGCTTTTAATAGTGCGTGCATGGTCAGTTTATAATGATAACGAATGGTTATAATCGCTTGTAATAGTGCGTGCATGGTCAGTTTATAATGATTACGAATGGTTATAATCGCTTGTAATAGTGCGTGCATGGTCAGTTTATAATGATAACGAATGGTTATTAGTCGCCGGGCAGGAGCCCGCGACTTCTATTTTTAATAGGTTTTCAGGAATTACATGGGAGGGAGGATTATTATTAGAAAGAAACACATTTAGATGTATTGAACATATTACAATTGTGTTTGTTTAAAAACACTAAATAATGACACATCTAAAATGAAATAAATATTCCGATGTTTTAGGTATTTTCAGTATTTTGACTCGCATTTATGTTTTTTTGTTTTATTTACGAAGACAAAACAGTCCCTATTAGCTAGACTGCTATACTTTATTTTACACTATATACTACATGTAATCAAAAGTCGATAACTACAAACCTTTACGTCGCAGTCTAATTTGTTTACTTACGCGCACCTGCGTGACTCGCGAATACCAACTGCGTAGATCAATCTCCTTTGCAGAGAGGTGCTCTTTACACTCACTTACAAATAGTAAATTATAGGTGATTTAAAATGTTTATTTGGTTTGAAACAAATCAAGAAAAGAACAAACCGAGATAAAACTGGTTTTAATGGAACAATGACTTTGAACGAAGACTCTCTGCCTATAAAGAGAGTTTCAAGAACGACACCTCTGCGAATAAGAAAGAATCGGGTCTTTCGTACAAAATTATTTCGTCTTGACAATTTTAAATGTGTCATTTAATTCCCTAAAGGCATATTGCTTCCGATCTGCATATTGTTATGCATCATCGACACAAGGGCGCTCATCATACTATAATTTTAAAACATGAGTAGTTTGTTGTTTTCATTATAAAAAAGGAAGGAAAGAATTAAAATAAATTAACATGTTGTAGGGTTAAGTTTTTCTTCGAAATTTAGTTTAAATTATACAACAATTCCAATGAGATTTAACTGTTTAGTTGATATTATATTTCGAAGGTGGTCTAATTTATAAATATTGGACTACATTTCAACATTTGTTAAAGTATGATATAATTAGGATGCTAAGCTAATATCATTTTGAGAAAAAGAGAAAACTCATGTCTTCAGCGATTTAACCCTTATCTCATTGTTTTAAAAGTAGATTGCTGCAAAGGTGTCCACTGTTGACTTTAAAAGAGGAAAGGTAAAATGACGTGCTATTGCATGCAAATCCTAAATTGTCTGTTTTGTGGTTTTATTGAAAAATAATAAAATTCAAATATTCTGACAAACATCTTGAAAAGTGTATGTGGAATTCACAAATCTTATAATTATTCCTTAATGAAAGCACTGTATACATACTAAGACTAATGATTGGCAAGATTACTCATTTCCATTACTGTTTATGATCAATAATTAGTTGGTTGTGTGTATGGTCAACCTACTTTGGAATGGAGATTGATCATAAACAATGAAAGGCTTCAATTATCATTCACTTCGTTCACAAAACAATGCAAGTTATGATACATTTTCACTTGACCCCACCCCTGATGTTCCAATATGCCCCTCAGTTGATAACTGTTTATTCAACTACTTTAATGTTAGTGTTATGCATAACTGCACTATAGATATCCGGCGACATTGATGCGTTGCATCAATTTTCTCTTGTAATCGCTTGTAATAGTGCGTGCATGGTCAGTTTATAATAATTACGATTGGTTATAATCGCTTGTAATAGTGCGTGCATTGTCAGTTTATAATGATAACGAATGGTTATAATCACTTGTTATAGTGCGTTCATGGTCAGTTTATTGGAAGCCGCCAGGAGGCGGCTTCCTGTAGGGATGCTTTTAATTTTTGGTCAAGGAGAATATTTAGACCTGCCAGCGTGACCACATATCTTGATTTCTCTTTGTCCTTTCTAAGTACATTAATTTAAGGTAATGACTTTTAAAACATCCCTTTTACACTCTATATACATGTGTGAGTTTTACAAATTAAAAACAAAAGACAAAGGCCAGTATATTAATTGAATGTATGTACATTTTTATTTAAGCGAAATTCATACTGTATCTACTCTAGACAGTAAGATAGAGAACCCTTCTATTGAATTTGTAAATGTAGTCTGGTTCCTTAAAATTACATGCTATGATATATTACGCAGTAATTAGACGAAGAAGCCTCGTCCCGTATCACTAAACTTTTCAATTTAGATATTTGTCTAAATCTAAATCTTAATATTTAGTCCACGTTTTAGATTTAATCCGTATTCACCAACGCGTTTTAAACCGATCTCAATGTGGTCTAGTGTGTAAATGTCGTAAGCGGCCACGCAGCGACTCTGGTTCCCGAATCAAGTTAAGAGCTAAAATAAAAGACAGTACCATTCATCTATAGTCTATTTATAGATTTTCATTTATATCGCAATTTCACATACATTTTTTAATTTGCTTTGCTTTTAATAATCTGACTTTCATGTTCAGTACATACTGGATTCAAAGTTAACTTTGAGTACAATTGTCATCGCAAAATGTAGACATGAAAATATTTAAACTACAGAAATATCTGTTTCAAGATCAATTTCGTTCTTTTTCGCTTTGCAGTTCCACATTTCATGAATATCGCGGTAAACACGATATCGGTGTATTTTGCCTAGCCAACAACATGTTTTATCACAGATGCGATGTGAACATCCAGAATACTTAAATGAAATGAAATCTTCTGGTTCTTACAAACAAAGTGTGATCGGATTAACTGAACTGTATTTAACTTATCACTGTAAATGTAGACAGCATTTCAACTCTTATATCAACTGGTAAATTTACAGTTTGAGAAATAAATTCAAGTAAATTTTCAAGCACTGGTTTAACGTTTTCAAAAAAATTGAAACTAGTTCCTATGTTAAGCCTTTCCCTTATACGTAGCACATTAAGTAAAAATTGGAACATCTTGCTAAATGAAGGTATAATTTATGGACATATAGTAGAAAACATTGTAGCAAAAGGATAAATTCCTCGTGATCAATTTCTCTTTTTGTCACAATGTTTTCAAAAGTCGCTGCAGCTATTGTCAGTCTTTCGGATTACGTGTACATAGAAATACGTTTACTTGATTTTCTGAATGCTAATCACGACACGAGTTCACATCAGTTTCGTCAACTCGAGATTGTGCGTTTGTAATCCGACAGCTTTGATTTTCAATTGCTCAATTTGTTTCAATAATTTCAACTCTTTTCAATTATCTTACTATCATTTATAGAGATTTTCTATGTTTTGTACTTGATGATTTTAAAGTCTGTCAGAGTAAATATCATTGAAATCATTGTGGCAAAAGGAGAAATTGTTATCTCATCACTTAAAACACAGACCCTGCCAGGTTAAATATCCTACATAAAACTTATATCTTCAATAATCGATATCAGCATTACTGACTACAGATTAAATTGTTCTAATGTTGTGGATTTAAATAATATTTTTTCTTATTTCTTCATGTGAAACGAAATATTGCGGCTTCTCTTTGATGCTTTGCATCAAACATCCGTCTTGTAATGATTAAGAATGGTTATAGTCGCTTGTAATAGTGCATGCATGGTCAGTTTATAATGGTTACGAATGGTTATTACGCCTGACACCGTAGCAACCAAAGTTCAGAATTTAAACCTTTTAACAATTTAAAAGAGGACCACCAAAGGATCATTCCTGTGAAGTTTGATTGAATTTGGTTCAGAAGAAGATGATGTTTAAAGCTACAAGTTAACGACAGACGAAAAGTGATATATTGAGAGAGAGATGTTTAAAGCTACAAGTTAACGACGGACGAAAAGTGATTCATTGAGCCCTGTTTTACTAGATTATAGTTTGTGTTGGACTTCTTCGTTATAAGAGTAAACATTTCACCGGATATGGTATAGGTATCCGATCAAATTACTTTCTTATTATAGTAATTGTACTGACATTTAAGGATATCTGTCGAACAGACCAACATGCCTGCAAACAGAATCCACATCGACGTCGCTTACGAGCTCGTTATATAATGATTGGCCGTTGAGTTGTTTAACTGACTCAAGGCATGTACAATGTAAGGAGTATGTTGCATGGAAGGATGCTACGTAATGACTAACATTGTCGTAATGAGTGACTAGATTACAGAGCAGACAAATGGGTTACTTGAGCTTCTGGCGGCCCATACTTTTGACACAATATATCTTTCGGAAGGGATGAATTATGCGGAAACGCGCGTAATCTGTTTCTTGCGTAATTCGCTTCGTGATTGATTGGTCTTCATACGTTTTGATAACATTACGGATGGTGTTTTTCCATGATGTTTTACTTAGGAAAGTTTTGTTAATATCAATAAGATGTTTATAACGAGTTTGAGTTTGAGTAAGTATATAGGACGAAAGAAAACCCAAAAATCCTCATTATACTAATTATTATTATTTACAAAACTATTTTTGATTGTGATATATGTGTCCTCAGAGAAATTGACTTGACTAATTTGCAATATACGTATTTTGTATAATTTATCCATTTCCTTCATACAACAAATCTGCAGCAGACGACTATGAAAATATCTTGGAAAATCACTTTTAATGTGCTTAAGATCGTACTTTGACCTAGCAACTCCAAGGGGTGACCAATAAATGGACCGGCCGACACAGCTTATTTTAAAATACTATTACTTTCGATCTATTATTGCTACATTTTAGGTGATAATCTTTACTTTGATCAATGTTTTATCTGTTTAAAAAGTAATTTGATTAACTTTCATACATGTTAACGTCAAAAATGCAAGGATTTTCCCGAATGAAATCGTAAGTTGGAAGTACTTTCATTGTAACCAATGTGTACATGGTACTAGTTGCGAACAAGTAACTGCTGCACACTACGATCGTAAGCAGAGTTACAAATCTGATTCATACTTTCACTGTTAATTACCGGTACAGCCTATTGTGTAAACTTTTCTACATCAAAAATGTCAGAATTAGTATAACAATTAAACTGGGATTCTTAACCCTTTCCCTCATACGACAATTCTGCAGCAGACGACTTTGAACGTATTTTGTCAAAAAATAGAAATCTCTATAATCAAATGGATAACCTATGACTAAAAGTGGAAAACATTGTGGCAAAAGGAGAAATTGCACGTTTTGTGCAATTTCTTCTTTTGTCACTATGTTTTTTCAAAAAGCCGTCTGCTGCAGAGGCGTCAGAAAGCGTATATATGAAGGAAAGGGTGAAACAAAGTGTAACACATTGTGGTAGGTCTAGAATAGTAAATATTGCCTTTTCAGTAACTGAACCCCAATATATATTGTACCTTTAGATTTCGGTTGTCACTGACCGGGGCAATTTTAAATGCTAGGTTAATGTTACATATTAGGCCATCTATATCTTTAAATTTATGACAAAATTGTCGTAATATGGTCCTAACATAATACTGACCGTAACGTTTGTGGAAACACGGTTACATGGTAGACTTAACGAAGTTTACAAAATCTGCCAAAACCAGTTACACAAATATCGTGCATCCGAGAGCTTTCAGAGATTTAGAACCGTTGCTCCTATAAGTTACAATAGCATCGTATTTAGTGAAATTAAAGTAGGTGTAAAAAGCAGATATAAAGAAACAAATAACGTTTTAACTTTAACCTCGAGTTTAACCTACCGTTGAAATGTTTCCGCCATCTTGTCTTTTTCTACCAACCGCGCATGCTCGACCGAATGCGTATTTTCTTCCATGGACGACAAACCGACTTTATTTACTGCTGTGTATCCAGCCAAATTTCCCAAGTAGAAGGTGCAAACACACACATTAATACAGCATATGATACATAGATTTTTATTCAAGAAAAGGGCAAATATATCCACACGCTACCTCATGAAGCATTTACCAGTTATTTTAACAAAGTCAAATAACGTACTTATGGTGAAAAGAAGATTACAACAGTTAGAAAAAGAAAACCAGAAAAGATTTTCGTTTTTTTTTCATTCCCGATAATTTGGACAATGTATGCTTACAAGCCATGGTTTAACGTAGGCAGTTTAAACCGCTTGGAATTAAATAAAACATGTTGAATGAATATCGAAGTGCATAATTATTACAAGAGGTTATGACGATAGCATCTGGAAAAAAACATATATTTCACAAAACTTCATAATGCGTCAAATAATCCGAACAATATTCTCAAGCACCATGTAAATGTTTCTAGTAGATTAAGAAACGGTAAACACGTAAATAAAACCATCAGTTCCTTTAAAATATAAGCCCAGTTTGATCCGGTCCACCTTTGACAATTTTCGCTCTCGCGCCAACTCATCAACATATTTGTCGAAATCTTTAAAATAGCTCGTTTCCGCTACCTTGGTTGATATCACAATGAATCCACCTGCAAATACACCATTATAACTTGTTTATTTGCATACGCACAGTGCCATCAAAATCTTCACTCCCCACCTTTATGTTATATCTTTGAAGATACATGTTCTAACAAAATACTTGAATTCACCATTAATTATACAAAACCGAAAGGGGCAATACGCGGTTTAAATTATTTAAACGCATCTGGGTTTATTTATTTACTTTCAGACATTACGAATAATTTAAACCATTGTTTTCGTCATTAATTCTTTATATTTAAACGTTATTTATTTTGCATTTTATGTTTGTATCGAACCCGAGCCCCGATAGCTCAGTCGGTAGATACGCGGGCTGTCAATCAAGGGGTTGGGAATTCGAACCCAAGCTCGGCCGACATTCTTTCCGACCTTTGACAAAAGTCATTTTGACAAGCGTCATTCGTCTTTCACCAATGGGCCCGTCTATGTGAAAATACATCCAGTTGCTTGGAAAGTATGTTGTGTGGATTGCTGGTGTGAGCAAACCAGACAACATATGAGTAGGTGAACTGGCCAGAGTGATATGACTGACATTTTGTTGAAAACGGCGTTAAACCCCAATCAAGCAATCACTCAACCATTGTATGGAACCCTTCCATTTATTCATGATCTGGTGATTTCCCCGGGGTCTCATTGCAAATACACAGTCCTACCTGATCCCTTACTGTCTGCATATATGTTATATAGAGCTAAATGCATTACTAAAGGTGTAGGCCCTCTAGCAGTAAACTAATGTAAGAATATCAATGGCAAATCGGGGATGCAATTAGACACTAAATGGCCAGAAGCAACTCATATTTGTGGTTTGTGTTTTCAAAGTTTAATGACCTACTTCCACCTTTGATAAGTTTTTTCTTGAGTACATTATGTTTGACATGGTTGTTTTTGTCAGTTACCACATTTGCATATGTCCGCCTGGTTAAATAAATTATTTCTTTCATAAATATAGAAAATAGTATGGACAACCTTCTGTGTCTATTTTCGCACTGTTGCTTTTCATGCAGCCATAACTTTTCTCACAAACCTTTCGACATTTCGACACACTACCTTTGACATAGGTTTTATGAATCTGTTAATTTTAGCAATCTATGTAGGTCATATTTGACTTGTGAGACATTACTTTAAATAAAACATTCAGCTTTAACATAAACTGGACTTTATATTAATCGCGGGTTAGATCCCCGGCCGGTTTATACCAAATACTTTAACATTGGAAGTAAGGACTGCCCTCCTTGGGGCTCAGGGCAACGGGGTGAACATTAAAACTGACTGGCTGGTGTCCCAGTAGTCTTGGTAACGTACCCAGGAAAAGTCGTGATATAAATGAAAACACGTTGAAAGCGGCGCAAACAACCAAACAATCATTCAATTAATAAATCAGTGATAGTTTATCTGTTGATTTCAGAATTATTGATTTATATACATTTTGTAGGTTTATTTGGAGAGATGTGGTTTACTTCGTTCGATTGGATCTCAGGTATACCACGGACTTTCCTTTGTAAGTTACAAGTACTACCGGTAGTTTTTAACTTGGCACCGGTGTACATTCGTAATGTTATCCCAGTAAACCTCACTACCACGGAGGGAATCAATTCCTACCATTTGAAAAAACAAACTTTGGTAGGACACGACCGGGGATCGGAGTGGTCAAATATGACATCTATATATCTATACCTGGTTTAACAACGCGTATTAACTCTGGCACTGTATTCCATGGAATATGATTTTCTGAGTCTTAGTCTTACTACTATCCATGCTTCATCATACATCTTACTACAATCCATGCTTCATCATACATCTTACTACTATCCATGCTTCATCACACATCTTACTACTATCCATGCTGCATCACACATCTTACTACTATCCATGTTTCATCACACATCTTACTACTATCCATGTTTCATCACACATCTTACTACTATCCATGCTTCATCACACATATTACTACTATCCATGCTTCATCACACATCTTACTACTATCCATGCTTCATCACACATCTTACTACTATCCATGCTTCATCACACATATTACTACTATCCATGCTTCATCACACATATTACTACTATCATGCTTCATCACACATCTTACTACTATCCATGCTTCATCACACATATTACTACTATCCATGCTTCATCACACATATTACTACTATCATGCTTCATCACACATATTACTACTATCCATGCTTCATCACACATCTTACTACTATCCATGCTTCATCACACATATTACTACTATCCATGCTTCACCACACATCTTACTACTATCCATGCTTCATCACACATCTTACTACTATCCATGCTTCATCACACATCTTACTACTATCAATACTTCATCACACATATTACTACTACCCATGCTTCATCACACATCTTACTACTATCCATGCTTCATCACACTTCTTACTACTATCCATACTTCATCACACATATAACTACTATCCATGCTTCATCACACATCTTACTACTATCCATGCTTCATCACACATCTAACTACTATCCATACTTCATCACACATATTACTACTACCCATGCTTCATCACACATCTTACTACTATCCATACTTCATCACACATATTACTACTATCCATGCTTCATCACACATCTTACTACTATCCATGCTTCATCACACATCTTACTACTATCCATACTTCATCACACATCTTACTACTATTCATGCTTCATCACACATCCTACTACTATCCATACTTCATCACACATATTACTACTATCCATGCTTCATCACACATATTACTACTATCCATGCTTCATCACACATCTTACTACTATCCATGCTTCATCACACATCTTACTACTATCCATGCTTCATCACACATCTTACTACTATCCATGCTTCATCACACATCTTACTACTATTCATACTTCATCACACATCTTACTGCTATCCGTGCTTCATCACACATATTACTACTAGCCATGCTTCATCACACATATTATTACTATCCATGCTTCATCACACATCTTACTACTATCCATGCTTCATCACACATCTTACTACTATCCATACTTCATCACACATCTTACTACTACCCATGCTTCATCACACATATTACTACTATCCATGCTTCATCACACATCTTACTACTATTCATACTTCATCACACATCCTACTACTACCCGTACTTCATCACACATATTACTACTATTCATGCTTCATCACACATCTTACTACTATCCATGCTTCATCACACATCTTACTACTATCCATGCTTCATCACACATCTTACTACTATCCATACTTCATCACACATCTTACTACTATCCATGCTTCATCACACATATTACTACTATCCATGCTTCATCACACATCTTACTACTATCCATGCTTCATCACACATCTTACTACTATCCATGCTTCATCACACATCTTACTACTATCCATGCTTCATCACACATCTTACTACTATTCATGCTTCATCACACATCTTACTACTATCCATACTTAATCACACATCTTACTACTATCCATACTTCATCACACATCTTACTACTATCCTTTAATTGTCTTCCTTAATAAATAAATTTCAGTGTAAAAAATCAGTGAAAATGTATGAAATATAATATTTAAGAGCAAAATATTAATTATTTTTTGAAACATGATAAGTTTTCAGTTATTACTTATACTGTGTTACATAATACACCTCTTGGGAGCCTCGCGTAATCTCCATTCATGTGATGAATTCTTGGCTTTGAACGGAAATACGCCATGTCGCACTAATGTAATGGATGTTGACTTGGATTTTCAAGTGAAATGTCTGTGGTTCGCTTCCCGGCAGAGGTGTTTTCTCATATTGATCGCCGTTTATCTTTTTTAAAGATATTTCTTGTTAATTATCATATTACCCAATAGCTCCACGGAAATCTCACCAGGCGCATTCATGACAGTACAGTGTCTTCCTATTTATTGACTGTACTGAAACAACTGATACATTCAGAGTATGATACATTCAGACTATTAATGCTTTCAATTATAACAGAAAACTTATAAGTGTCATCTACCAAAACAGTTGTGTTTTGAATGATTTTCGATTATTCATCTGAAGTATGCCTGTTGAACGAAATTGATTGAAATCTTCTATTTTGACAGAAAATAAGTAAAAGAATAAATAGATTAATATCAAAAGGCCTAAATAAAAAATAATGTTAAAATATACTAAAGAGTTTTGCATCTCCGAAAGAGAGGGCAAGCTTAGCCCTGAATCGATCACATGAGTGATAGCTATGTAGCATATGTGTAACTGCTAATATCGGAGATAATATAATCAAGAGCATTAAATGAAACTGCTAGGAGTGGACACTGTAAATGAAACTTATCAATAAAGGACATGTGTTATGATATTAAATCTTTGAACAGTTTATAAGAGGATCACCAAAGTAATAATCCCGTGAAGTTTGGTTGATATCAGTCCAGTGGTTTGGAAGGAGATTTTGTTTAAAGGTAATAGTTAATGTTATCCCTTTGCTGATGCAGCATTGCAGCTATCATGATAAACCAATCAATATGGCATGAACAAATTACAAATGTATTCTGAAATCAAAGAAAGACTTGAATAGAAAGTGAACTATTAAGTTTTGTCATGTTGCCCCTTTTCTGATGCCGTCTGACTGCCATGTTTTTCAACCAATTTATACAAATCTTGTAGATGGTCACTCAAGGAACATTTGCTCTTAATTATTTTGGAATCTGACAAGAGTGTTCAGAGAAGAATAGTTTTGCAGTTGACGCATTTTACTCACTTCCTGTTTACCGACTAATGCACGGATTATCGACGAAACCTATATAGGTTTCGCAAAACAGGTTTTGGGTTTGGTGACTATGGAACACAGGGCAGGTCGCTAGGCCATATTAAGATCAAATATTGTGTACACTTTAGAAATGACAAAATTATCAAGGAAGGAGAGAAAACAGTATCCATTAGTTTGGTGTTTGTTTCAATGATGTCCGATATTAAACAGGTCTGAATAATTTAGTCCCTTCACATTGCATGATTGAGGGTTGTCAGAGACATATAAACACTGCTTCGAACAATTTGAGTGCAATAACAAACACAAAACATGCACAAAAAGCACAATTTCACTATTTGCCAAACTGTTCAATTTATAAAAATATAGGCATATATTATAATGCTCGATCTCCAAACTAAATTAGGCTACACTTTCAGCATGGATTGCTAATTGACTCTAGACCGTGCAGACGTGTATACATAACGTGTGTACACACTGACATCGTGTGTCCTTTACACCTTTTTAAACCAGTCATATTATCTAGACGATTTCATATATTTAAACAACTACAAAATAAAGCGTTTATAATATTGAGATTTAAGAACACCAGTATCGCGAGCTATTTATAGAACCTTTTGGAATTTCCAGATTTGAGTATCATCAGAGTTATTTGCAAGGCAGATAGAACGCGCAATGATATTTATTATCTGCCCAATCATTACGAAGATAATATTAACATATTTTAACTCTATGTAGATAATGTCTTGATAAAACTCAAATATTAGTAACAATCCGGTACCAAAGTAGCATTGACATAATTATTATTACTCGCGTCTCTGCATCAATGGTGGAACTATAACGGATGTGAGTAAATTGGTTTGCAGTAAGGAAAATAAATATCAACCGACTTTTCAAAACCGACTATGTAAATATTTTTTCGTTGTTGTTGTTTCTGTTAGCATTGTGGCGATTGTCAAACCAATCGCCACAAAAATGATCGTAATGATAATTTGGGGAATCCCTCCCGTGTTGCTATAAATAGCACCTCTTTGATTATTAAACTATATGGACCGTATAGATTGGCTATTTAAAGAAACACGGGAGGGATTCCCCAAATTATCATTACGATAATTTTTTATCATAGCGTATGGACAATATAAAGATACTTTTTGAGTATTTTAACGAGATATTGTGTGTTTTTCTCAATTTTCTTCTGTAATGGTAATTCGGATGCCTGTGGTTGTTTATCCAAAGGTGCCGTGAGTTAAAATAAATAGTCGCAAAGCTCATTCATTTTATGATAACATGAATGATTCTAGTGAATAAAATATGTTACGCAGAAAACATTTCACGGGATAAATTACTGATGTATCCGTAAATACGTTCTAGAAGTAATTTATTTATGATACCCATTGTTACATAATGTCAGTGAAGGAATTATGTCAGATAATGAGTGTTCAGTACGTGTCTTTACAACCGCATAATATATATTCTATAACTTCATAGCTCTTAGAAAAAAACAATCTAAAATGAAAATACGTGTACACCATAAGGTATATACGAGCTGCGATCAGCTATTTGGGTTCTTAATAACTCTTCCGTTTAACATTATTTACAGTTACCTTGGCGTAACACAGGTGGCGCTACACTTTTATATTCTTGATAAAATATACATTCCAAGCTCCGGTTGCTCAGCGGTTGTGAGTTTGAACCCAAGCTCGGCCAACATTATTTCCATCGTTTGGCAAAATTCATCATGACAAGCGTCGTCATTTGTCTTCAACCAACGGGCTAAATATCTATGAGAAAAAGAAGCCAGATGCTTAGAAAGTCTGTTGTGTGGGGTACTGGTGTGGGAAAGCCAAGAAACACATTGGTAAGATACTGGCCGCCGAGATATGACTGAACAATTGTTGTAAACGTCGTTAAACCCCAATCAATCAATACAAGACACGCTGGTGCCTATATAATATTCAGTGAAGACTGTTGAGATTATGCGAATGCTTGTCACTGACAATCGTCATGTGAAAATTGTATGCTCATTGTGAGCAATTTCTTCTTTTGGTACAATGTTTTCATAAGTCATCTGCTGAAGATGCATCAAAATGCGTCTGCAAGTGAGAAAGGGTTATATAGCTTAGTGTTTGAAGTATAAATGTATATATCTTTAGATGGTGTGTGTGTGTGTGTGTGTGTGTGTGTGTGTGTGTGTTATTGAGGGGAAAAAGCCTTAAGGGCTTAACAGCCCTGTGTTCCATAGTCACAAAACTCAAACATGTTCTACCTGTTTTTCATTCATAAAACAGGTATGTTTCGTTCCGTTTGATAGGCATAGGTTAAACTGTTTATGTGGTGTTTACTATGGAACACACGGCAGGTTTCCCTGCAGACAAAAGGTAGACAAAAGGTAGGTACTGTGAACCATGAGGTTTGTTCCCGATACGTCGACTCGTTCCGCTTAATACCTATCACTAATCCGGGATTAGGGGTTACCTAAAGGGGTATAGAACTATACATATAAATCAATTTATTTGATTTTAAGGATGCACGCATTAAATACATTTTAATAAAGAATAACTTTTTAACATTATTAATTAAGTTCAAACAATAAATGTATCTAAAGGATAGACGGTAATCAGTATACTTACAACTTAAATACATGTTAGTCTTCTATCTTGTCTAAGGGAAGCAGAGGCAGGATTGCTGCACGTCGGACATGTGTCTTCACATCAAGTAACAGAACAGTTTATATTTGTTTCTTTGATGCTGGACAAGTATTGATAGGTTGATTGGATGCACAGGCCGATTTATATCAAAACCTATATCAAACGTCCTACAAATTATTAATATCATTTGATATTATTTATACTGTCTAATACTTCTCTTTAACTGCAATTGAAAGCGTACCAGACATCGATCACTCCTCTTTGTTTTGTATATGCAGGATCTAGTATATGCTATTCATTTACGTATATGTATCTTAATTCTGAAATTTGTTGTATCCGATTGATTGGTTTATTCGAGCTTTACGTCATTTTCAACAATATCACAGTTCGAACAGTTCACATCAGTACTGTACTAGACACACCATTATTCCCAGGTACCTGGCTATCTTCCCACACATATACAAATATTATCCATTTGTGAAGACGATTGCTGCTAGTCACAGAGACTGGTGATTTGATGTCTTGGTTAGTTACAGTGACGTTAGTCTAGTGGGCCTTCACTAATATATTTTATGCCTTTAAGTTTATATATATCATACTTTCATGTTTTCAGCCCTCGGACTCCTTAAATATGACAGCACATTATCACCAATTTATCACATGACTACATGGTAAGGAACGTGTTTGAATATTCCTCTTTGAAATAAAGAATGGACCTTTAAACTACTAATTTAGCGAATGATGACGAAAACAAGACAAACACAGAGGACCTCGTGACACGAAAACTAGCCCCCGAGACTTATTGATCATTGAGAATTCAGATCAACTTCCGCTTCCGCACAGTTTGAACAGTAATTTCAAACAACAGACTATACTTATTTACAGTTAAATCGTAATTTATATTAATTTCTTAACCATCGAAGGTCGGTTTTCGTGTGATGAAATAAATGATACCTCATCCGCAACAAGTCCAGTCCCGGCCCCCACATCTAGGATTCGTAAAGTTGTACGGGCTTCAGGTGGGTAGTGTTGATTCAGGATGGAGGCGGCATTTTGTGGGGCATTATAGTCTTGTTGTGCCAGATCCTGTCACATAAATATACATGTACATGATAATTGTTTTCCTTTTGTGTGTGACAAGCCCCATTTTCAATATCCCGGTTCTTTTCCCGGTATCTTCCGGTGTGAAATAGCCGGTAAGACATTTTTGCCTAAAAATCAATTGCATTCTAAAGCCTAGTTCTCATTGTCCCGGATTGGCGGCCCGGTTCCATCCGTGTCAAACCGGGAAGACAATCATGGTGGCACCGTAGCAAATAGATGATCCGTGTTTATCCGGCGCGATCCAGCAGGCCGTCCCGGATGTTTTAAAATGTTTAATACAGCCGGGAGTTACCGGGAGAAATATCAAGAACCGGTGTTATCCGGGAAGGTCCGGCACAACGCCGTTATATACCGGAGCAGGACCGGGTCTCTACCGTGGCTCTTCCGTGATAGTCCGTAGTAATCCGGGCGGTCGGGAATAATCGACTCACGGTAGACATACGGTGAACCCCGGAGTTAACCCGGCATAGCTCCGGCGTATGCCGGTAAAACCCCGTTTTGCACCGGTGGAGTTAAGGACTGACACGGTCTGAGCCGGATTAGCAGACGGTTAACAACGGCGTATGCTGGCATTCCGCCGGTTGATTCTACCGGCGTAGACCCCCGTTTCATAACGGACTGATCCGGTTTATGCCGGATTATCCCGTTTCCACGACGATAACAGACGGCGAAGTTACGGTCAGACAAGGTGTAGTTACGGTTAGCTCCGGATAGATTCCCGGTGTGTATAAAGTATCGTGTACAATTAGGTTCTCCATCAGTGTAATTTGAGAGCAAGACGATATGATCCAGACATTATCAGATAGATGCTTCTTCTTCGACAGATGCTGATCTGCGATTGTTTCAGTTTATATACCGGTCCTATCCGGTTACCATCGGGGGACACCGGCGCACGACCGGGGTTATACTGGGTTGGACCGGCAGGGCCGTAACACGATCGTGGTCTCACCGGCTGGCACCGCGGCACGACCTGGGTCACTGCGGAATGGACCAGGAAACACGCCGGCGCGACACCGTAAATACACCGTGCCAAACCGGGGTAATCCTGGATCAAACGGGGGAATCCGGCTTCTAAACCGGGAGCACTCCGGGGAATGGGATTATGAGAATGCAATTTATTTTTCAGCACAAATGTCCCGGATCCTTATGTATCAACCCGGTATACCGGTAAATCTTTACCGGGAGATACCGGGACCTGAACCGGGACAGTGAGAACTAGGCTTAACATTCCCGACGTAATCCCCGGTGTAGAAGCCGGATGTCCCCGTTTGATCCAGGTTTACCCCGGTTCGGTACGGTTCATTTACGGTGTCAAGCCAGCGCTTACATCCCGGTATTACACGGTGTGACCAAGGTTGTGGCCCGGTGGCCGCCGGTTATGCGCCGGTGGAGCCACATTGGCTACCCATTGACCCCTGTTTATCTACCGTACATGGAGTACTCCCGACCACCCGGATTACCAAGGACTGTCACGTTAGAGACTCGGTCCTGCACCGGCGTGTACCGCACATGCCCAGATCAAGCCAATTATGGATGTTAGTCACGGTGTCGTCCAATTGTATTACACATTTTGAACATCCGGGACGGTCTGTCGGTTCGAGTTTGAATAACAGTGTTCCTTACGGATCACCATCATCATCCGGGGCGCCAATCCGAGACACTGAAAATGGGGCTTAAGATCGAGCTTTTAAGAACTTCAATAAGCATCAAAATATATATAGTTTTATCAATTCAATCCAATTTTTTCGGCAAAATCAGAAATTACACGGTTTTGACTAATATAACAGTGAACAAATATGGCAAAAGAGACAAGAAAACATACAAAACTTACAAACGATATTTACGTACAAACAATGTGATAAGACTGATAATTCATTTCATGATCATATATTACAACCTGGTATAATGTTAACTGCAAGTATATCATGTTGTAATAGCATTCTCAATTTTTTCATAACGAAATTTATCGAGTGGCTATGTCACCAGTGAAGAGCTCTTTCGCTGCTCACGAATGATATCACATATCTTGCTCTAACATTTTACCAAAATTAGTCAATGCATTTTCATGTTTTTACTTTCTGATGATATATAGAGACTGGAACGAGAGTAAACAGTAAAATCCCAAAGTTATACGATAACAATAATCAGTCAACCAATCTTGTATTACAAATATGTCTTCTATATGTGTATAGATACAAAATTGAAAACAATTGTGGCTTAAATATGTACGTATTTATGTGGGGCTCTTTGGAAAATTCATTGTCTTTTGTTTTGTTCTTAAACATGTACTTTTCATGCAATAAAATATATTGTATTGTAAGAATACAATTATTGTCCGATTTACATAACATTCTCACGTCTGAAGTTATGACCTACATTTTATTATAAATATTTCACGTCACACGGACTTATTGATGGAAGGTTCATTGCAACAAGCGGTTAGAATAAAGTGTCCAAAAAACTATCATACATAATGATTCTCTTAATCGAAATTTACCAACCATGTCTTTTGTAATGAGATAGTAATTGACTGGGAAGAGTAGCATTTTTATTTTCCGTTGTTATAGAACTGATCACTTACGACAGACGACTTTTGATTGTAGTTTGTTTACATTAAATAATTCATCACATGACAGTGTGACAATGTGTATAAATAACCACCACATCACCTGACAGTGTGCCAATGTGTATATATAACCACCACATCACCTTACAGTGTGCCACTGTGTATATATAGCCACCACATCATCTGACAGTGTGACAATTTGTATATATAACCAACACATCACCTGACAGTGTGACAATGTGTATAAATAACAACGACATCACCTGACAGTGTGATTATGTGTATATATAACCACAGCATCAAGCTTTCGGCATGTTTGAGACGCAAACACATTGATTAGCCGGTCAACTTTAATGTCCATGGTCTTATGGCTATGAATCAGGGCCAACGATGATAACCTGTCGCTTTTCATTGTTGTTCGCAAATAGTTTTTGATTTTTTTCATTCCACTAAAGGACCTTTCACAAGAGGCTGATGTACAACAGGTGGCATGGTTAAAAGAACTCCCATTATTGTGAACATACAAGGATACAGGTCTTTGTTTGTCTGCTTAGGCGAGTCTTGGAGTCTAGTTGGTCTACTCGCTGCCATTCTCCATCTGACGTTCCATCGCACAATTTCTGTTGAATGTCTCAAGCAGCCTATATAGATAGCAGCATGTCGTCCCGCAAATCAGCAAGTTTTGAAGGCAGCAGTTGTTGAGCGCAGTACCTATTTTAATTACCCAGGATACGAGTTTCCATTCCCTGTACTAAATGGTCGATAAAGACATTGTACAGTGTGATTCTGAAGAAGTCAGACGGAGTTCACACATCAGGGTTGGCTCTGTTCTGTTGTCGACCAACTCTTCTTGGCATTGATGGTTGGATATTTAATTCTGCTTTCATGTACAGTCGATTTCAAACTTCGGTATCTGCCCTCCAGTCATTACACAATTTGACATTTACGTTTGTTTCGTCAATAGCCTACAGTAGATCATTGTCTTCCTTCTGGAGAAGATTTGTCAGCGGTACCGTACTGCTCAATATATGTTGCGCCACAACAAGTGAAATAATAAACTCGAAGCGCAATACAGCAGCCAGATACTGACCAGCCTTCTCGTCCCCGTCTTCATAAAGTGTTTCCAGTGCGTTTGGAGTGCGTCCGCACGACTTGACCAACGTGTTTCATATAGTGAGCGAAGATTAGTGCGCCGGTCCATTTCTTATTTCGTAGCGACGTCCCGGTACAGCTCATCCTTGAACGATGCTAGTCGTTTTGCAGAATAGTTAAACATAAATCCAATATCCTGAACAGTTGCCATCATAGTTCGGACGCACGGAATGTTCGAACTATGAATTAATGCTAGATTCAAGCAATGGGACTTGCCATGTACATAATTTGCATGCGGCGAACGTTCACGAACAAGTGCTTGAAGACCACGATATTTCCCAGACATGTTGGCGGCACCGTCGTTACACTGAGCTCTAATCTTCAATATATCGAGGATGGCTTCCTGCAAAAAATCCATTAGATTCACACATAATGCGACCCCTTTGATAGATGTGCAGTCAATAAACCCCCAACAATTCTTCCCTCACGTCGCAACTCGCGTCGACAAGACGCACACACATGGAAATGTGCTCTTTGGTAGACTTGTCTGTTGCTTCATCAACCATAACGGCGTAATAGGAACAACTTCGGCAATCTGCAAGTAGTTGTTCTCTTAGTTGACTGGCACAAATATCAATCAGTTCATTTTGAATTTCCGGAGAAGTGTATTTAGCGTTGTATTGTGCGCTAGCTAAATGTTCTGATGAAATCATATCAGTTTACGGGTATATGGTGTAAAATACGGAAACTTACCATGATATCGTTTGCATAAAAGAAAATGCCCCGACTCAGTATAGTGTAAATAAGGCATTTATTGTTGTAATGTTTAGCCTTTATTCCGATCCCTTGACAAGCATATGGCTGCCTGGGGGGCGGAGCTTGCTTTATTTGTTTGCATATCGTCCCATGGTCCTCTTGTTTTCCAAAAAAGTATGCACGGGTTCGTGTATTTGTAACTGAAATAATTAAAAACTTAACAAAGAAATGAGAATTAAATCTGATGTTTATATTTAAATTGATCCCTTTTTCATTTGAAGATGTACATGTATAACAAGTCATCTGTGGCAGACCGCGTTTGAAAACTATTTATTAAAAGGAAAAATTGATCACAATGAGCCATGTTGTACTTTTGCCACAACATTATTTCAACTATATTCAATATATACGTCCATTTATGAAATGTTATGTTTATTTGCCTAGATGTCTTAAAAGTCGTCTGCAGATTTGTTGTATTTAGGAAAAGGCCTAACATCGATTGTGAAATAAGTTTTTATGTTTATCCCTCTCGAAGTGTGCTATCTTGAGGCTTAATTAACACGTGCTTAATAATTAATGCAGTAACGGGCTCAAAACCAATATAAACAAAGTATTACATTATAGTATATCTGATTAAATTAATTAATTAAAATTGTTGTTCTTTGAAGTTCCAGTTAAATTAGTTTCTATCCAGACGTTGCCACGTCATTTTTGATCCTATCTTTGATTATACAACTGCAGCAGATGACTTTGAAAACAACGGAAACTCTTTTATAACTGAATAGATTTGAATACATTGTGGAAAAACGAGACATTTGCTCATTATGAGCAATTTCACTCTATTGACCCAACTTTTTTTAAAAGTCGGCTGTTGCAGAGGCGTCAGAAGGTTTACATGTGGGAAAGGGTAAATAAAAAAAAAAAAAAAACCACACATAAAGTGATGAAACGTGAATTTTCAAAATGAACCACAGTAACAGACTGTTGTTAAATGTATTGGGAGAGTCCATACTGTTGTAAAATGTTTTGGGAGAGTCCATACTGTTATAAAACGTATTGGGAGAGTCCATACTGTTGTAAAACGTATTGAGAGAGTCCATAATGTATCTTAAAAAAAATCAATTTTCCAGTGAATTAATATGTTATCGCTACTGTTTTGTTCATTGACGCCACGTGGAAGCGCGGCGTCAGTATAGGCTTTAATTTTGTACCATGGGGTGACGTAATCGAAAAAGGAGCAACCAACAAATATTATTGTAAAGATTGTAATTGTACTCTGTAATATGTTTGAAAAAAACAGCCTTTATGATTGAATAAATTGTATTAACTGACTTAAGAAACAACAAGATACAAAATATGTACATCGTTTACCGTTGTTACAAAACTTTAGACACATTTAAATTGTTTTTAATAACTGTTCCCCAACTAACTAGGCTAAGCTTTTGTTATGAGTTGGTTTACGGAGCTCACTAGGCTACGATTCTTTAATTGTTTGGTTTACTGCTCTGACGACTCGATTCATCAAAGCTCAGAACAAAAAGATTCGGGTGATGTTTTTCCTATTTATTTCTGATGTATTACTAAACATAAAACGTTCCTCCCCATACAGTTTGTTCATTCAAAACATTGTAATCTTGCTTTATGTTTACTATACATGAGAACTTTTTCTTTTAATTTCATAAATGCTTAATTTTGATATTAAATATCTTTAAACTTGTTAGAATTATTTGTATTTTATGTTTATATACTCTCGTTTTTTGTTATCATACTTCTGCTCAACTGGAAGCAGAACATACTTCACTCTCTCCTTCCAAAGCTTGTGTCACACTTAACTTATAACTAGAGGCATTAACACTTAAGTTAATATCTGTTAATATTTCAGTATCTATGTTTTTTGTTTATCTAATTGATCTAGTTAGATCAGATTTAAAATTAAGAAACTTCAGCTTGTACGACACTTTATTGTTGCAGTCAATGTTAAGCAAACGGTAAACCAAACGGTTTGAAGACTAAACTTTACATGCTGAATATCACATAGATCGTAGCATATAAAGTGTATAATCCCTACGTCAAAATGGACCCTTTTTGCTAACATTTTATTATAGACTATGGTATCCAGGTGAGTAATAAAGGAACATCTTGGCCTTCTTGTTTAAGATAAAGGTACATTTGGCCTTCTTGTTCAAAATATTTACATCCTGTCCGTTTGCACAGGTTATTTAAATGTATTGAACTGCATCTGCTTCCCTTTAAGTCATGCTTTAAAATCATGCGCGGTGTCTTGTTACTCTTTTGTTATATTTATCAAAATCAAATATAGTGCTTTCCTATGTGAGGCAACTTTTGTGCAATGTCCACGAAAACATCTAGTCTTAATAATTAATCTAGTTGAACATATTATGGCACATCATGAATTATTTCATATTTTGACAAAAACGTTTTTCTCAGTTATCTGCGCCAACTGCATCAACATACGATTGTTTGTTACCATGGTTTCATGGAGTATAGTCTCATTGTTTTTGGTTTAATATTGATCAATATGAGGTTTACCACCGATCTAGTCATATCACGGCGGCTGGCCTAAATACTCATGTGAATCCATTGTTTTATCGCACCAGCACTCAACACAACACTCTTTCCGAGCAACTGGCCGCTTTCCCATACAGACTGTATTCGCATTGGTGGAAGACGGTTGACGCTTGTCGGAGTGACTAATGTCAAACGACGGAAAGAATGTTGGCCGTATGGTTTGCAAGCCTCGACGCTACCGATTGAGCTACCGGGGCTTGGGCTCGTTTGAAAACATAATAACTATCATTTAAATTATCGCGTCCCGTTTCTGTTTCGATTCGGATAAGAGGTAGACGACCAATGTAATTCAATATCAGAATGCACATTCCTGGTCTACATTGTTTCCAAATGATGTTTAAAGCAAGGTTAGTGAGATAATACTTTATTTTTGTTTTGTGTGAAAAAGAAAAAAATAGTTATAACTTGACAATATTGACCTGATTCTGACCTGTGTGCTTATTTTAATATAATATACATCGTAACCAAACACAAAATCATTTCGGTCTTGGTATGTCTTTTTCCTTTCGGAAACGGAACAAAAGATGACGAAATATTTGGCAACCGTACGCATGCGTTAACAGTATTGTTAGATATGTATGTAATTAATTGATATGTTTTGTATAATTTATGTTGCTTTATTCATACAAATGACGGATGAATCTTAGTACTCCTCACATCAGAACTTATCTGAAAACAGGTTTATATGCTCTCGGCAGAATGATGTCGACTTTAAAAGAGAGCACGAACAAGAAGAAAGAGACAAAGTTGTATGAGACCTCGGCAGAATGATGTCGAAATTAAAAGAGAGCACGAACAAGAAGAAAGAGACAAAGTTGTATGTGACCTCGGCAAAATTATGTCGACGTTAAAAGAGAACACGAACAAGTAGAAAGAGGCAAAGCTTCATGTGCCCTCGGCAGAATGATGTCGACTTTAAAAGAGAGCACGAACAAAAAGAAAGAGACACATTGATATGTGCCCTCGACAGAACGCTGCCGACGTTAAAAGAAAGTAACAAACAAGAAGAAAGAGACACAGTTGTATGTTCCCTCGGCAGTACACTGTTAACGTTAAAATGAGAACACGAACAAGAAGAAAGAGACAAATGTGTATGTGCCCTCGGCAGAACGCTGCCGACGTAAGAAGAGAACACGAACAAGAAGAAAGAGACAAAGTTGTATATGCCCTCGGAAGAATGCTGTCGAAGTTTTAAAGAGAGCACGAACAAGAAGAAAAAAGACAAAGGTGTATGTGCCCTCGGCAGAAGGCTGTCGACGTTAAAAGAAAGCAACGAGCAAGAAGAAAGAAACAAAGTTGTATGTGCCCTCGGCAGAAGGCTGTCGACGTTAAAAGAAAGTAACGAACAAGAAGAAAGAGACAAAGTTGTATGTGACCTCGACAAAACACTGCCGACGTTAAAAAAGAACACGAACAAGAAGAAAGAGACAAAGTTGTATGTGCCCTCGGCAGAATTCTATCGACGTTAAAAAGAGAACACGAACAAGAAGAAAGAGGCAAAGTTGTATGTGCCCTCAACAGAATGCTGCCGACGTTAAAAGAGAGCACGAACGTGACGAAGGAGACAAACGCGTTCCTGATTTAAACTTGTAACGTACTTAACCTATTGGGAAATTATCATGTTTGGTTCAACTGAATTTGTAGGAAATTATAAACGTTTTAAGCGAAAAACTAAAAGTCATATACTAATATATATGTTTGTGAAAATAAGTAAACCTTAATCCTTTCCCACGTACAACAGACTTTGAAAGTATTTTGGCAAAACCATTGAAAAAACTCTCTGTAAATGAAAGTTTAATAATTGAATGGAGCTAAAGTGTGACAAAAAGAGCAAATTGCTCCATTTGCCATAATGTTTTAAAAGTCGTCTGGTGCAGAGGCGTCAGCAAGCGTATGTATATGGAAAAGGGTTAAATAAACGAATTCATCACCGTCGATTGCACTCGAAAATATGTAGACAGATATACCTTCCTTAGGATTCGTGGGTTGGTGTAAATAGCGAATCTGGGTTATTTTACACGAAGGTACCTTAGCTACAATATTAAATAAAGTGGATTTATCCGAATGATGTATTCATCATTTAACGTTCATACTTACACTCTAAGTGTGTTTCTTTTAAGAAATATCCTATTGATCTCTGTTTTTTTACCTACAACAATTATAATGTGGTATCAAGGTATTATTTATCCCTTTCATACATGTACATACAATTGTATGCAAATGAATGCAAGGATAATTGTTTTCAAATTAAGCAATTTGTTTTTTAACCGCAATAATTTGATATCTACTTTATAATTTTACTCTCATTTATAGAGATATTCCATAGTTTTATCTCAATGATTTCAAAGCTTTTGCTTCTAATTAGTTATATGCGAAACAGGGATAATACACACATGTATTTCAGAATATACGTGGGAAATCAGAAATAAATTAACATCCATCTGCCTGAAGTACACCAACTGATATACTATATGTATTACCCGGCCGGGAATCGAATGCGCGACTTCCCGCGTCCAAGGTGGAAACTCTACCAATACAGTACCGAGGGGGTAGCAGACTTCGTTTGAATATATAGTGGTAGCAAATATAAGGGCAGAGATTAGGATATGAGTGTATTATCAGATTAAATGAATATTTTATCGCTTGTCAAAACCTTCAAACCAAAGCTCACAAAACTAAATTCACATGTAAGGAAGCTGGCACATTATAAACAGTACTTTATTATCCCTTTATTTCGTATTTGCAACAAGACCATTTTTTTCTCCTAACAAAGTTCAAACATTAGATACAACCAGGGACGTAGATAAGATATACGTCCCTGATACAACTTATTTATATCAAACTTGTTTATAACAAAATTGTGATACGACGAGATATGATTTATATTAATCCTTTTGTGTGTGTTTTACATATTCAGCTAATACGTATCTGAAACGTGCATTATATTTGTATTGTTAATGAAAACAAAGTTAACTGACCTGATCGTATGTTTGCGTCCAATCCTTATATCCATCAATCACTTCACTTTGTCGTATACCTGGATGGTTTATGGAATAAATTCGTTTCTGAAAATACTCATCTACATCTGAAGTATACGACATAATGATATATACGAACTGTTTAATATGTAACACAAGAGAAAGTTGATGCAACGCATCAATGTCGCCGGATATCCATAGTGCAGTTATGCATAACACTAACATTATAGTAGTTGAATAAACAGTTATCAACTGAGGGGAATATTGGAACATCAGGGGTGGGGTCAAGTGAAAATGTATCATAACTTGCATTGATTTGTCAACGAAGTGAATGATAATTGAAGCCTTTCATTGTTTATGATCAATCTCCATTCCAAAGTAGGTTGACCATACACACAACCAACTAATTATTGATCATAAACAGTAATGGAAATGAGAAATCTTGCCAATCATTAGTCTTAGTATAGTATGTATACAGTGCTTTTATTAAGGAATAATTTTAAGATTTGTGAATTCCACATACACTTTTCAAGATGTTTGTCAAAATATTTGAATTTTATTATTTTTCAATAAAACCACAACACAGACAATTTAGGATTTGCATGCAATAGCACGTCATTTTACCTTTCCTCTATTAAAGTGAACAGTGGGACACCTTTGCAGCAATCTACTTTTAAAACAATGAGTTAAGGGTTAAATCGCTGAAGATATGAGTTTTTTCTTTTTCTAAAAATGATATTAGCTTGACATCCTAATTATATCATACTTTAACAAATGTTGAAATGTAGTCCAATATTTATAAATTAGACCACCTTCGAAATATAATATCAACTAAACAGTTAAATCTCATTGAAATTGTTGTATAATTTAAACTTAATTTCGAACATAAACTGAGCCCTACAACATGTTAATTTATTTTAATTATTTCTTTCCTTTCTTATAACGAAAATAACAAACTACTCATGTTTTAAAATTATATTATGATGAGCGCCCTTGTGTCAATGATGCATAACAATATGCAGATCGGAAGCAATATGCATTTAGGGAATTAAATGACACATTTAAAATTGTCAAGGACGAACTAATTTTGTACGAAAGACCCGATTTTTTATTATTCGCAGAGGTGTCGTTCTTGAAACTCTCTTTATAGGCAGAGAGTGTTCGTTCAAAGTAATTAACGAATTATTTTTTCTCAAAAAATAATTCAGTTTACGATTTCGAAATCGCTCCCGGAAGTCACGGTTAAACTACACTTCCGCTTATACGGCTACGCCTTAGCTTCACCTAAATAGTCCTAGTTTTTTTTTTAATATTAAAATTACTTCTACGTGTTATTTCAATACAGTGAAGTCATAATTATACTATCGAATCATCATAGATAATCAATTTTCTAGAAAATATCAAATTAACAGTACGCGCATATATATTTCATTTGTCGGCAGGTAGTATGAATTTTAGTCGTATGCCCATTCACTAGATTCACTTGTTGTGAGGAAGTCGACCCCACGCTGTATAGAACAATGTTAATCTCACAAATATGCCACTACGCAGAGCTCAGTGAAATAGTCAGTGTGCATTTTAAACGCTCGCATCGCCGTTGTTTCTCCTTTTTCCAACATGATAACGATGATCAAAGGGGCTTTCCAATTATAAATCATTGTTTACATATGCGCGCATTCAGTTAGCTTAATATATATACGGAAGAAGTGCTCAAACGTTGTATCAAAGTACCGTGGTGTAATGGAGAGCGTGTAGGACTTCTAATCATGGACTACCTATGGACGCGAGTTCGAGTCCCAGTAGAAACTCTTCTTCTTTTTTTTTTTTTTTAATTCTTATTTTATGCGATTTGATAAACATTATAGATTTATAATAATTAATTCACTCACATGAAACATAGTTATAATATAAGCCGAAATCCTGGATCCGCCCCTGGTGACGAAAACAAGTCGAACTAACGCTGTATAGAACAATGTAAATCTCACAAATATGCCATGGGTGTTTTGACAGACTTTACGCAGAGCTCAGTGAAAGAGTTAATGTGCATGTTAAACGCTCGCATCGCCGTTGAAATGCTACATTTACTAAAACTGTCAACTGATAAAAAAAATCTCTGGACAAAAATATTAATAATAATAAAATAGACTAAATTGTGCAATAGCATGATCAATTGCATTCATAAATTAGATTTTACAATACATGTTCAAAATAATTCGTTACCAGTACTTTCAGTACTTTGATTTTTCTATTAAAACTAGTTTTATCTCGGTTCGTTCTTTTCTTCATTTGTTTCGAACCAAATAAACATTTTAAATCACCTACGATTTACTATTTGTAAGTGAGTGTAAAGAGACGGCTCTGTGCAAAGGAGATTGATCTACGCAGTTGGTATTCGCGAGTCACGCTTCAAGCAGGTGCGCGTATGTAAACAAATTAGACTGCGACGTAAAGGTTTGTAGTTATCGCCTTTTGAGTACATGTAGTATATAGTGTAAAATAAAGTATACCAGTCTAGCTAATAGGGACTGTTTTGTCTTCGTATATAAAACAAAAAAACATAAATGCGAGTCAAAATAAAGAAACTAAAAATACCTAAAACATCGGAATATTTATTTCATTTTAGATGTGTCATTACTTAGTGTTTTTAAACAAACACAATTGTAATATGTTCAAGACATCTAAATGTGTTTCTTTCTAATAATAATCCCCACTACCATGTGATTTCCGAAAACCTATTAAAAATAGAAGTCGCGGGCTTCTGCCCGGCGACTAATTAATGCGCACCAGTGACCTCTCAATATCACTAGTTTATCGTTAATTATTAACCATGAACAGTACATGCAGCAATTTATAAGTACGTGTATTCGTTTAAAATCCAACATAACCTCCCCAGTAGACGAATTTCTTTCTTTGGTGTTTAACGCCCTCTTCAACATTTTTTCAGATATATCACGACGTTTCCTGGGTAAGTTACCAGTACTTAGGGCTAAGGCAAGAACGCCATTACTATAATTTTCAAAATATTTTGTATGACCCGGCCGGAGATCGAACGCGCGACTTCCCGCACCAGAGGCGGAAACTTTACCAATACACCACCGAGGCGGTAGCAGACTTCGATTGAATATATAGTGGTAAATGGATATATTACTTCTAACGAGTTAATTTTCATTTTACCGCGATGATTGATTGATTGGAGTTTAACGCCGTTTTTAAAGGTATGTCAGTTATATCACGGCGGCTACCTCATCTAATGTGTTTCCTGTCTTCTTTGTTCGTATCTGTACTCCACAACACAATCTCCTCCGGGCAACTGACTACCTTTCAACATAGTTTAAGACAGTGGTAGTAGTAGAACGTCAGCCTCCCGAACCATTGGTCCCGGGCTCGAATTTTGTGATGACCGGGATCTGCATTTGTGACTTTTCCACGTTAACTGTGATGGTTAAGTGTCCAGGAAGCAAACATTGAGAGTTAGCGATATATAATTAAAAGCTTGTTTCGCAATCGATGTTACATGAATAATAAAGTTTAAACTAACATATCTTTTTAACCCACTGTGTGGAATGCGAATGGCTCTTGAAAATTGTCAGAAAAAAATATCGGAGCCAGTGTTTGGGTTGATATTCATTATCGACTCAGCTATCGCGATCCGACATGATGCTTTCAACTCTAGGTATGGTGAACGTCGGGGATTTGGAACTGGGAATCCATAGTACGATCCCGTATGGTGCAATGGTGGAGTGCCCGTTGGCAAGGCTCATTTCGTAGCATTGTTTCCCCACTTAGTGTTCTGTCTGTGTGATGTAAACGGCATTAAACCACAAATAAATCAATTTAAAGCTTTCAACGTTGTCTCAGTTAAACGGCCAACTATCCGCATGCTACACTTACTTTTAAATACCCTATAGGTATAGATCTAAGGTAATTTCAGAAGAAATAACTTTTCCCATAAACAATATAAAACCATATACATTGTAAAACAGCATTAAATCGATATTTTGTATGTTGCTAAGTTACAATTCATATTATATTTATAGAACATATATTTGAGCCGTCCCGCGAGAAAACCATCATTATGGGCTCTGCGTAATGTAGCGACCCGGATCAGCATGTGCAGTCCGCGCAGACTGATCCGGGACGACACATTCCGTCTCAGACGGATAGAGATATAGAGTAATGATTCCTGAAACGGAAAATCCACAGGAGACGAAAAGTGTCTATCCGGGTAAGCCTGCGCGGCATGCTTAGGCTGATCCGGGTCGATTATCAACGCAATGTCCACAATGTTGGTTTTCTCGCTCGACGGCTCATATGTTTTCAGAGCAGAAGACTCTAAAATGGTTTTACTCGTCGTGTTTTATTTATGTATGTTCAGTGAACCAATATGAAGTATCTGTAATTTGATCGGTGAATTATTGATGACAGCGTTAAGAATTATTCATTGAACTCCAGACAGGTATTGCGAAAGTTTAATTGATCATGAACACAAGAAAACATAATTCGGATCATTATTTTCGATTGTTCATGATCAATTAAACTTTCACAATACCTGCATTGCGTTCAATGAGTAATTCTTAAAGTATTCATAATACATACGCTGCCTTCATGAATGTCCGTATAACACTGTCTCGCTGTGTACACCAACCTACACACATTCATCGAGTTACCGTGTCTACATACTTTTGAGGGAAGTATTTTAAATGATGTATTCACGCGTCTGCTGTCAGTCACAAGTTTCACAATAAACGGTTAAATTATCCCCTCGCGACGGGTTCGTCTAGGGAATTTAGGGATATCCAGTACGTAAGTTCGTACGTCCGTGTCCCAACGACGTCATCGTTCTAGCGACGTCATTTCTTATCCAATGTTCATTAGGATTTATATTTTGCCAAGTTAGGTCAAAGGTCAAGGTCACACAGACTATAATGTGTCTGTATGAAACGACTTCATTGTTCTAGCACTTTCATTCGGGGACATAATTCCTCCATAAGTCATACACCGGTTTATTTTACTTCATACACTGGTTTATTGTCAAATGAGCTTGGACGGGTTCCCGTTTCACTGACTAAGGTCAAGGGTCAATGTCACAGTGACTATATTACATGTATGTACAAAAAGACACTGTAAGGGGATTTGTGTTGTCGGCGATATTTTTGTTTTTCTATGACACTTTGAGTATAGGAACCATACGGCCATGGTGGTGTAGGGGAAGAGCGTCCATAGAAAACTTCGGTGCGGATCTTGACACTGTTACCATACGTTTCAAATGAATTCCGAGAAAATTAGGATTTATTCAATATAGGACATATTTCATATTCTTAAACCAATATTCAAGCATTTTGTTGTTGGTATTTTGTCCCAGAGAGAAACAAACCTTTGTGGCAAGTGTGCATAAAACTATATTTTCATTTGTTGTGGGTATTCAAACGAATGGTCCCATAGAGAAACAAACGTTTGTGACTCGTCACAACTGTGCATAACATATACCTTCGCATAAATGCAATCAGACCAATGGAACAATGTTTGTCAGATATTTCACGATAGCTTCTGTGAACAATAAAAGCTAGATGGTGTTGCGGGGTGCCTGTTGATATGATGTGGTTTGGTTTGTTTTATTGGGATTTTACGTCGTTTTCAATATTATTTCAGTAATATCACGACGACAGTTTATTTATGATTGATCCTTGGGTAAACACGCAAGTAATATGCTAGGAAATGTGCATGACCATGACCGCCGCAACTTGGGATCGAACCCAGGACGCCCGGCTCAAGATTACCGACGCTTAACACTGACCTTGGCGGATTCGTGACATATCTCTACATGCACAGTAGTCGGCAATGCCTGTATGTTGGTTATCATGGTGCGCCGTTCAAGTTCACATACGCAGCAAATGATATACAATGACAAGTACAAGTACAAAGACAAGTACTTGACAAGTATAAATACAAGCTGTTTAGCATGTTTATTTCTCAGACAAAATTACATGTAGCGTACATTGAAGAATCTATTGAGGCTGTACTGATTCCCTAAACTCAGATGCATTAAGACACCAACTCGCCAGACGCGCGGCTCTTCTATGTGTTAAGTACGTTCAAACAAAGAAGAAAACACGAACATTCGTGACAAGGATCAATATGTAACCTTAATCTAAAGGTTTAAAAGCTATGCATTTTAACAAAATATAATTGATTCGTTATATTGGATAATCAGTAAGAATGTATATTAACCAGAAGTCTGAGGTTCAATTTTATTGTTCGTAAATTTTAATGATACTGATTTATTTTACAGCTATTGCGAAACATGCTTTCAGCTTATATTAATCACACTCTACGTCAGCTTCCTGGAGACTTACCCAAACTCTGTTCCAAAGTCAGAACTCGCTTATCACGGGATTCGAACCAAGGACCTTTGGTAAGAGAGGCCGAAGCTCTACCACTGCACCACTGTCTTTCAAACACATTTAAACTGTGTCTCACAACTTAATCAATAAAGTTCAATAAACACATGACAAGTACGATTGAATTATATATACATGTACCTTACAATATCATATGACTTTTCACAAAAGTAGGTTTCCGATTAATAGTGTCCATCAATATACTAAACCTAGCATTTATCTCTCTAATACAAATTCGCATTCGGAACTCTTCGGCAGACTAGAGATGTAGATTACCGAAATCTGTCGTGGTGTGCCGAATGGCAAACTCGAATAAGCTCTCCATTCTCTAAAGGGAAGAAATTCCATTCTTCCAATGTATACGATCGCTTTGGATTATCAAATTTACTTTTACTATTCATTTAAAATTGCGTCTATGATGAGAAATAAACATTGACATGTTGGCGTTACCGTTCATTTGCTGTTTGTAGGAGACATTGCAGTTGGAATTTTACGTCGTTTTTAACTGTATTAAAGGTCACGGCGCCTTACCATGCGTTTCGCTGATGTCCCGCACCTGCACTCTTAACATCATTTCCACCTGGCATCTTGCTACCTTCCCAAAATGACTTTTAAGTCTATTGCTAAATGATTAATGGCGCTAGTCACAACGAGTGTTGTCAGTCGTCGGGATTCGAAGTCACAACCCCTGGTGAAAATTGAAACTGTGGTCAGAGTTAACTCCGAATGAATGTTATTCATGCGGGTTGTTTCGGATATTATCCCATGTCAATCAGGAACTACTTTTAACCGCATTACGCAACCAGTAACCTCATTCACTAACCAATAATACACGTACACGTCCTTGCGAAAAGGTACGAGTTGTTGAATGAAAAACATGTGTAGATCAAGTTCAATCCGACCATCTTCTCAATCTTAGAACAATCTACACAAACTGACAGAACTATCCAACAATATTAAGTTAAGAATATTTGAACATTGTTTATCTTGCTCAGGCTTTGCTGATGTACAATCTAATCTGGGTCTACATTGCTTTGTACACAAATCCAACGTGTATCTTTTCCCATGTACGGGCTCATATTTGATAAATTCATGAACATCTTGCGATGTCTTAATCGAGTTCGGGATTGTAGCAAAATAGTTTCGATCGCTTCACCTTCATGGCCGATGAATAAACATTAGTAAATGTTGGTTCTTGTGTAACTCCAAATAAGTCTATGCGTACACATTGTCTGACCAATGGACATTCAGCAGTTTGGCAATACTACCAGTTGTATCTATCCCTCCACCGATGCATCATTGTATTGCTTTCTCCGAATCCCCGAGCATCACCGAGAGAAGCCATTACTACCAATGTTTAACTCTTTTAGTATGACTTGACCGGAGGATCGAACCCGTGTCTCCTGCTCCCAAGGCGAACGCATAAACTACTGCGTTAAGGAGACGGTATCTCAAGCATAGTAGTTATATTCGTACAAAGAAGAAACTCTACCCGAAGACAGCCCTATATTGTGTAGATTGGTTACCTCCCCTGATATTACGCTGTCCCATTTATAGAGATCGGTACATGCTAATAACAAACGGGCGGACTTCTGCCCGTGGGATTTTCCGAGACTTCAGTAGATACTTTCCATACAAAGTGTTAACAACCGTAAGTGTAACTCCATCTAAAGTGTAATCTAATCATGGTTGTTTTTTCTAAACATTTTAATTTTGCCTAAAACTAACTTTTGTTGCAACGGAAAATCCAAATCATCGGTGGTTCAGACATTTTTGACAGTTTGAAATAACGCCAAACGTTATCTGTAACGTTAATTTTAATTTGCTTCAGCACGTTCAATCAAAACCAGGGAGAAATAAGTCTCTATCCGTTATCATATAGGTATATGTATGTTCAACGAGGAACCAGTTTATGTCATCGTCGGACACCAACGGTTGCTGACTCCGCTATGCTCCAACATCACCCGTAGGACTTTTCACTGTCGTATCACCGTTTTGAAAGAACGGAATAGAATACACATAAACCAATCGAAATGACGCATTCATTTCTGATACTCTCCTACGTGGAGACACACAATCAACCGACAGATCTAACTGGGTCGCTTACATTTTAGTTCTTTAATTGTGTACTAATAACACGGCATGTATCGTAACACAAACTTTCCACACCGCCTGTTTTATTATTGTATTATGAGATATCTGATGTTTGATGATGCAGTACAACATTGTACTGCATCCGATCAGAAACAATAATGGCCATCTGCCAAAACGGCGAAAAGGCAGCGAACAATCCCACTGGTGATGTTGGACCATATATGATTTGTATATGGTGTAACAATTGAAACGGGGTTAAGCCATCGCGGGTCACCCATCAAAGTACTAGCCGCGATAAACGTTGCTTAACTTTAAACAAAGGTCAGTCACTCTACCAACGTCGCTATAAAAGCCGGCTTCCACAGCACGGCCATAGAAGTGATATGTAAACCTATATCCCGTTCCCGTTACAGTTCTCCCTCTTTTCTCTTGACTTCGACCGAATTCACACAACTGAACACAATCAGTACACCAGAGCGGAGTCTATGTAACATCACTGGGAACCACCGGGATCCGGGGATTATGATGATATCAATCCCACCGATGCCACCATTTGTAACTTGTACCGGCGTAAAGCCATCGCGGGTCACCCATCCAGGCACAAACCGCGATGAACGTTGCTTAACTTTAAGAACAGGTCAACCACTCTACCAACGTCGCTATAAAAGCCGGCTTCCACAGCAAGGATGTAGAAGTGATATTTATACCTATATCCCGTTCCCGTTACACTATGCAATCAACTCGAGGGATACTAAACCGCACATTCAGGATTCGATTCTCGATCGCGGAGGACATGAACGGTTGCCCATTGGTAAAGTTAAATGTTCAAGCCCTGCACAAGTTAGGAATAAATATGTTTTCTGTCACCGTGATATAGATGAACAACTGTACAAAAGGGCGTTCAGCCCCAGCAAAACAATCAATCTAACAAACCAACAAACAAACCAACAAAACAAAAACATAGTTTGAGTAGATTAGATCTAGAATTGCGAAACCTGATATATATATATATATCTGTAAGTGACATAACTTCCTCGTAACTCGGTGGTCTTCCTGATATATATCAACATAACTGTAAACATCAGGCGGAGCAGTGGCATTAGGAACGTTAATAATGTTTATAAAAGGAATATTTGTTTGTATTGTCCAGCGTATCTGACTGATTCCACGTCGATTCTTCAAGCTCCTCGTCATATTTTTGCCACCGACAGCACATACTGATTGAACTAATTACACGCAGATATATTAGTAATATACTCTCATCGTAGCTGCTGCATGAATTTGTGCGAGTGTTCTCGTCAACTATATATTCTGATGACGTGTACGTCGGAGAAAGGCATTGATGGCTGTTTCCACAGATACGTATTAATTGCTGGTGTATATGCAACTATTAAGATTTAGGATACGAAAAAGTGAATCTTCTCTGCGAGCCCTGAAGTCTTCAACGGAAGCGGAAACAGCCTTTTCGATCGTAAATACATATTGAGGCAAAGTGTAGTTGCAGCGGTTCTGAATGAAGACCAAACTATTCTTTGCACCCAATTTTGGAATAATCCCGGACCTACTCCCACAAAATAAAGAACTAAATACATATAGTGTTCTTTTATTGTATGCTGATTCGAAATGAGACTTGTTTCTTGCTTTTGAAACGGTATATTGTCTTGCATTCGAGACTGTACAGTGTCTTAAATTTGAAACGGTATAGTTGCTTGCATGTTCAAGTCCTGCTTTGGGTAAAAACGCTCTGATTCCATGACAGGTCCCGTTACAATGTTCATTCCAATCATTATTGTATTCATGAATCAATCTGTATTTGACTGTGGTAGTAGGATTCACGAGATTCCTGTCATCCACTGCAAAGATAAATCGGATTGGGATACAACTTAGTATTTAACCCTTTCCCTCACACAACATCTCTATCGCAAACCACGTTGAAACCATTAAAGCAAACATACACAAAGCATTATAAATGAGAGTTAAACAACATGTATTTAATAGATATGTAAACATTGTGGCAAAATGAAAAAAATGTCCATTATGATAGAATGTTTTCCATAGTCATCTGCTGCAGATGTATCCGAAATTTGTCAGTAAATTAGAAATAGAAAACTTGAGACATTGGCATAGAGGTATGGCACCAATCTTGTGATCAGATGTACGGGGTTCGAATCCCGTGATTAATATATAAATGTTGAATTTAAAACTATAAACAGGATAAGTATAGGAATTCCCGTATTTTTAAGCCGTATTACAGAGGAATGTAACTAATTAACATTGACCATTAGTCTACAGTAGAAGCCTCTGAAATCATCTAGACAAAAAAAGGGAATATTTCTATGACTGATCGTGGAAATTAAGAGAATTTTACCGTTTGACACATTGTTTTCAAAAGTCGTCTGCTGCAGATGCATCTCAAATAGCTCTACACGTTGAAAAGGTTTAATACAGCCTTTCTTATGCTTGATAGAGGCTAGATTTGACGTCTTATGCTTGATAGAGGCTAGATTTGACGTCTTATGCTTGAAAGAGGCTAGATTTGACGTATTATGCTTGATATAGACTAGATTTGACGTATTATGCTTGATAGAGGCTAGATTTGACGTCTTATGCTTGATAGAGGCTAGATTTGACGTATTATGCTTGCTAGAGGCTAGATTTGACGTATTGCGCTTGATAGATGATATATCTGACGGCATATGCCTGATAGAGGCTAGATTTGACGTCTTATGCCTGATAGAGGCTAGATTTGACGTATTATGCTTGATAAAGGCTATTAATGAAGAAATATGCTAAATAGTCGGTTTGGATTATCATTACATGGGATCGGTTATGTCCGTCCTAAGTCGTAAGAGATCGGTATTATGCGTTGACTTGTCGCTCGTTTCCGATATATATTGCCAAGCCCATTATGGGTGGTCGACTTAAAATTGCGTAAGGCGACCGAACATCTTGATGCACCCACCCCAACTAAGGCATCACATACTGTATTATATAGGCGTTAAACCAATACGACTGCATGTATAGTCGTCTGTCACCATTTATATTCAGGCGTTCTTTCGGCGATAGCTGTTTAACCTCAGTTTTGACCTAGATATTAAACAAATAATCCAGATTGTAGACCAATCAAATGTGGTATTTAATGAATAATTTCGAAGAAATAAAGGAAATGAAACGTTTGGATTGGTTCATAGTTAAGTTGGCGATCCTACGATAAGCACTAATAATGTGAAGTTTTAAAATGAAATGTTCTGCATACTAACCTTTAATTGTTTTCCTTCAGAAATAAATGTCAGTGAAAAAAAATCAGTGAAAACGTATGAAATATATTATTTAAGAGCAAAATATTAATTATTTTTGAAAGATGATAAGTTTTCAGTTATTTATCGTCAATTGAAACTTATACACCTCTTGGAAGCCTCGCGTAATCTCAGATCATGTGACGTAATTTCGGCCTTGAATGCGCATGTTCCATTTCTTAGTGTTTTCTCATATTGATCGCCGTTTATATTTCTTAAAGATATTTCTTGTTTTACATATACACGAAAAGGGAATGCTTTAGAGATACTGTGCTTATACACAGGTTCGCCTTAGTCTTTATGGTTCGCAATTGAAATGGGACCAACTTTAGCTGAAACGGTACACGTGTGTTTACCTATGCATATGTTCATCGTTAGGTTATAAGCAAACCTACCGAATTTCAAACTTTAACCGATGATAAGAGATATAAAAGGAAAAACGACAAACTACTTTTATGTTTCAACTTTTATAATTACGTACGTTAAGACATATACTAGGATTTCATCAATTGTATTAAAGATGTTTTTTTTTGTTTGTACTTATGTAAAGCGTTGAATAGGTGTTTTAGTCAATATTAACTGTAACTAACCACACAGTGACACGCGTCATTGCCGTCATACATGTAAGCACTGTTTGGTATTATTACAAAAGTAAAAGCAAAAGGAAATTGGCCGTTTTAGGCATGGTTAAATTGATTGACTTGATTTGGTGTTTCACGCCGTTTTCAACTGTTATATCCACACGAATGAAGCTTGTCACAATAAACTTTTGTCTAACGTCGGACAGAAAATTGCCGAGATAGGGTTCGAACTTACAACACCGGGGTGGACAGCCCGCGTGTTTACCAACTGAGCTATAGGGGCTCAGCCATACACGTAGCTAAGCAAGCTGTTGATACGTGTTTTCAAAATGTGCGTATACACATGCTCACCCAAACCTTTACTACACGTAGCCAGATGTGACTCTGAGTTCACAGCAATACACATGCTCACCCAAACCTTCACTACACGTAGCCAGATGTGACTCTGAATTCACAGCAATACACAATGCTCACCCAAACCTTTACTACACGTAGCCAGATGTGACTCTGAGTTCACAGCAATACACAATGCTCACCCAAACCTTTACTACACGTAGCCAGATGTGACTCTGAGTTCACAGCAATACACAATGCTCACCCAAACCTTTACTACACGTAGCCAGATGTGACTCTGAGTTCACAGCAATACACAATGCTCACCCAAACCTTTACTACACGTAGCCAGATGTGACTCTGAGTTCACAGCAATACACAATGCTCACCCAAACCTTTACTACACGTAGCCAGATGTGACTCTGAGTTCACAGCAATACACAATGCTCACCCAAACCTTTACTACACGTAGCCAGATGTGACTCTGAGTTCACAGCAATACACAATGCTCACCCAAACCTTTACTACACGTAGCCAGATGTGACTCTGAGTTCACAGCAATACAAAATGCTCACCCAAACCTTTACTACACGTAGCCAGATGTGACTCTGAGTTCACAGCAATACACAATGCTCACCCAAACCTTTACTACACGTAGCCAGATGTGACTCTGAGTTCACAGCAATACACAATGCTCACCCAAACATTTACTACACGTAGCCAGATGTGACTCTGAGTTCACAGCAATACACATGCTCACACAAACCTTCACTACACGTAGCCAGATGTGACTCTGAGTTCACAGCAATACACAATGCTCACCCAAACCTTTACTACACGTAGCCAGATGTGACTCTGAGTTCACAGCAATACACATGCTCACACAAACATTCACTACACGTAGCCAGATGTGACTCTGAATTCACAGCAATACACAATGCTCACCCAAACCTTTACTACACGTAGCCAGATGTGACTCTGAGTTCACAGCAATACACAATGCTCACCCAAACCTTCACTACACGTAGCCAGATGTGACTCTGAATTCACAGCAATACACAATGCTCACCCAAACCTTTACTACACGTAGCCAGATGTGACTCTGAGTTCACAGCAATACACAATGCTCACCCAAACCTTTACTACACGTAGCCAGATGTGACTCTGAGTTCACAGCAATACACAATGCTCACCCAAACCTTTACTACACGTAGCCAGATGTGACTCTGAGTTCACAGCAATACACAATGCTCACCCAAACCTTTACTACACGTAGCCAGATGTGACTCTGAGTTCACAGCAATACACAATGCTCACCCAAACCTTTACTACACGTAGCCAGATGTGACTCTGAGTTCACAGCAATACACAATGCTCACCCAAACCTTTACTACACGTAGCCAGATGTGACTCTGAGTTCACAGCAATACACAATGCTCACCCAAACCTTCACTACACGTAGCCAGATGTGACTCTGAGTTCACAGCAATAATAATACATCCAGAGTGACGTACCCTTTGTTTGTCGTGTTTGATTGTCTGTTGGCATGGTGTTTTATGCGGCTTTCAACACTTGTCAGTTGTTCGTGGCCTTTTCTGGGTAAGTCACCAGTACTAATGATCCATTTTTCATGACAGCAGAGGTCAGTCGTTATGCAAACCCCATATCCTTGAGCGTTAAGTATTTGGTATAACCCGACCAGGATCGCAACCCGCGATCTCCAGTACACGAGACAGGTGCTCACATGCTAAACTACCGATTAAGTTCATTGCTGTAATATGGGAGCACCTGCAACGAATTATTTCATTTCTGAACACTTGTAATATGCTTGCGATTTCAAGTGATTGATTATGTTTGCTCATTAATGGTAGATACTTAATGGACTTGGAAATATTTGCATCGCTCATACTCGTTGCTCAGCGGCGACTTTTAATATTCATTGATTGAAATGGAAACAAGGAAAGCTCTGTTAACCTAACAGCACTCCTATTTGCGTGTATGTTTTGTGTTACTATGTTCGAAAATACGTATATTATTCCAATAACTACCTCCAGTGTCGACCATTTTGATTGTCAAAATTAAGAAGCATTTAACGAATATATTAAAGAATATAGATACAAGTGAAAAACACTTTATACTCTTTATGCTCAATGCTTTCAAGATGGACGCGACATAGTGCGTTATCTTTGTTAAATATAAACTGAAGAGCGTCCATGGGCTAAATATTGAAATATAGTGTGTTTTTATTTATATATATATATGTATATATTAGTTCCCTACGGAATAGAACTTTTTAACATATTATAAAATATGTAGAAATTATGAAACACATTTCAGCTTCTTCATTTCATTGTTTTTGAACAGGTAATTGTTTAATGAATCTTTATTGATTCCTTCTTTTTATTCAACATATAATAATATGCCTGTCAAAATGGCCGATAGGGGCCTGTGTTTATGGATTAATTGTCCCCTCATTCATAGATGCAGTTTTCAATCTGCATTTAGAACACTTAACTGTTTAACCTTCACACTGTCGTACTATTCATAAAGTGGATATAACTATGGACTTGTTCGGCTTTGCTTTTGAAGGAGGTCATAACGAATTTTAGGAATATCAAGAACAAACAACAACATTCATAGAGGCCGATCAATCGGCGTGGACAACAACATTCATAGAGGCCGATAAATCGGCGCGGACAACAACATTTATAGAGCCAGATCAATCGGCGCGGACAACAACATTTATAGAGCCCGATCAATCGGTGCGGACAACAACATTTATAGAGCCCGATCAATCGGTGCGGACAACAACATTTATAGAGCCCGATCAATCGGTGCGGACAACAACATTTATAGAGCCCGATCAATCGGCGCGGACAACAACATTTATAGAGCCCGATCAATCAGCGCGGACAACAACATTTATAGAGGCCGATCAATCGGCGCGGACAACAACATTTATAGAGCCCGATCAATCAGCGCGGACAACAACATTTATAGAGGCCGATCAATCGGCGCGGACAACAACATTTATAGAGCCCGATCAATCGGTGCGGACAACAACATTTATAGAGCCCGATCAATCGGTGCGGACAACAACATTTATAGAGGCCGATCAATCGGTGCGGACAACAACATTCATAGAGCCCGATCAATCGGTGCGGACAACAACATTCATAGAGACCGATCAATCGGTGCGGACAACAACATTCATAGAGCCCGATCAATCGGTGCGGACAACAACATTTATAGAGGCCGATCAATCGGTGCGGACAACAACATTCATAGAGCCCGATCAATCGGTGCGGACAACAACATTTATAGAGCCCGATCAATCGGTGCGGACAACAACATTCATAGAGCCCGATCAATCGGTGCGGACAACAACATTCATAGAGCCCGATCGATCGGCGCGGACAACAACATTTATAGAGGCCGATCAATCGGTGCGGACAACAACATTCATAGAGGCCGATAAATCGGTGCGGACAACAACATTTATAGAGCCCGATCAATCGGTGCGGACAACAACATTTATAGAGCCCGATCAATCGGTGCGGACAACAACATTTATAGAGCCCGATCAATCGGTGCGGACAACAACATTCATAGAGGCCGATCAATCGGTGCGGACAACAACATTCATAGAGGCCGATCAATCGGTGCGGACAACAACATTTATAGAGCCCGATCAATCGGTGCGGACAACAACATTTATAGAGCCCGATCAATCGGTGCGGACAACAACATTTATAGAGCCCGATCAATCGGTGCGGACAACAACATTCATAGAGGCCGATCAATCGGTGCGGACAACAACATTCATAGAGGCCGATCAATCGGTGCGGACAACAACATTCATAGAGGCCGATCAATCGGTGCGGACAACAACATTCATAGATGCTCCAGATGCATTTTGAAATGTTGAGACTTGAGCAAATATTGCTAATAGTGACAACAAAATAAGTAATATATAGCTCCTGTATGATCTAAACAAATATATGACCCTAGACATAAATATCAACATTATGTATAGGGTCATATATTTTGTTAGATCATACAAGTCCCTGTGATCCGGAAAGGGGAAATTACTCATAATTATCAGGTTTCCTCTTATTAACTCTTCTTGTCTGCGTTGATTGTTAAGTTATTGCTATGGATACTTTGAACCATTCCCGACACACAAATACCGCCTCGTTGGTGTAGTGTTACAACGTTCGCCTCGGTGGTGTAGTGTTACAGCGTTCGCCTCGGTGGTGTAGTGTTACAGCGTCCGCCTCGTTGGTGTAGTGTTACTGCGTCCGTCTCGGTGGTGTAGTGTTACTGCGTCCGCCTTGGTGGTGTAGTGTTACAGCGTCCGCCTCGTTGGTGTAGTGTTACAGCATCCGCCTCGGTGGTGTAGTGTTACAGCATCCGCCTCGTTGGTGTAGTGTTACAACGTTCGCCTCGGTGGTGTAGTGTTACAGCGTTCGCCTCGGTGGTGTAGTGTTACAGCGTTCGCCTCGGTGGTGTAGTGTTACAGCGTTCGCCTCGGTGGTGTAGTGTTACAGCATCCGCCTCGTTAGTGTAGTGTTACTGCGTCCGCCTCGGTGGTGTAGTGTTACTGCGTCCGCCTCGGTGGTGTAGTGTTACAGCGTCCGCCTCGTTGGTGTAGTATTACAGCATCCGCCTCGGTGGTGTAGTGTTACAGCATCCGCCTCGTAGGTGTAGTGTTACAGCGTTCGCCTCGGTGGTGTAGTGTTACAGCGTTCGCCTCGGTGGTGTAGTGTTACAGCATCCGCCTCGGTGGTGTAGTGTTACAGCGTTCGCCTCGGTGGTGTAGTGTTACAGCGTTCGCCTCGGTGGTGTAGTGTTACAGCATCCGCCTCGGTGGTGTAGTGTTACAGCGTCCACCTCGGTGGTGTAGTATTACTGCATCCGCCTCGGGTGCAGCAGATCGCCGGTTCAATCCCTGGCCGGGCCATACCAAATACTTCAAAATGGTTGTAATCGCGCTCAGAATTGTGGGGTAAGCATTACGACTGATTGGTTTGAGTTAGGGTAAATGGACCAGTAGAACTGGCAACTAACTTTTCGGAAACGTTATAACTTACAAGTTCCCATATGTGTGATAAAGGATTTTTGCGTACAAAAGCAAGTAAACACTACACGTGAGCCGTCCCGCGAGAAAACCAACACTGTAGAATCCGCGTAAAGTATTGACCCGGATCAGCCTAAGCATGCCGTGCAGGCTAACCTGTACAGACATGTTTCGCCTCCTTTGGATTTTCTGTTTAAGGAATCATTACTCTATACCTCTATCCCCCTAAGACGGAATGTGTCGGCCAAGATGATTAAAGCAACAAAATTCGTCTTTTATATCGAATAGAAAAATATCATTTAAAAAAAAAAAAGTAGACAGTCGCTGGTTATACTCAACATATTGACATGCACAACGTCCGGACTATACCTTTTTGCAGCCTCAACCCTTTCCCACATACATTTGTACAATCATTCTGCAACAGACGACTTTTAAAACGGCTTAGCAAAAACATGGACAATGTTTTTAAATCAAAGTATGATTATCGAAAAGAGTTGAAAACATTATGGCAAAATGGTAAATTACTCATCATTGCCAATTTCTACTTTTGTCACTATGCTTTCAAAATTCGTCTGTGGCAGATGCGTCCAAAAGCGTCTGCATGTGGGAAAGGGCTAACAGCGAGTTTGACACGTCATACAAAGCCACACTCACCCTTTATTAAACAAATCTGCAATAGACGACTTCGAAAACATCTAATATATAATAGACCATTGAAATATCATAAATGTAATTAAATAAATGATATTCAAAGAATAATCAGACAAGGTTTTAAGATTTTTTTTCAACAATAATATGTGATGGAATAAACTATTCAAACATCTAAAAATGAATATAAATATTAAGCAATTAATAATTTTCCAACAATGTTATCAAATGTCGCCTGCTGCAGATGGTTTTGCACATGGAAAATGGTTAAAGGGATTTTATATAGCGGTTTGATTTTATTTTATAATCTTTGTTTTTCTATTTTTTTTTTATTTCTTTCTGAGTCTACGATTTATAATCTTTGTATTTCTATCTGAGTCTTCAATTTATAATCTATGTATTTCTATCTGAGTCACGATTTATTATCCATGCATTTCTATAAATATCTACGATTTATAATTCTTGTATTTCTTGTATTTATAATTTATAATTTCTATTTTAAAGATACATTTGAAATAGAAAGATATATTGATACTTATGTGTGCATCTGAAAAAAATAAGACTTTCAACGCACCATTTAAAGGTATAGTCCGGACGTTGTGCATGTCAATATGTTGAGTATCAGAACTATATATTTGTTGAACTTTTAAAAAGTAATAACAAGAAAACATTGATGAAATTGGCTAAATATATACGAGAAGCATCTATTCTACGTTTGACTTTCATTTATAGAAATTAATCTGACATTGATCTGAGTGAATATTTTACCATATAAATTGCTGAGGTATATAGTTTACATTTGTAAATATCTGTGATTTGTTCATCCTCGTGTATGTATGTGTTAAATCGAAGTAATGCTTATAGCTAATTCATGACTTAGTTAAATTATATATATTCTTTTTGTGTGTGTAACTAGAAAATATGTAACGTTTACGTTACAAGAAAACCCAAAAGAATATATATCTATATATGTTTCTGAGACACTACTTGTATTTATATCTGTGTCTATGCTTTATAATCTATTTATTTCTATCTGTGTCTATGATTTATAATCCATGTGCTTATATCTGTGTCTACGATTTATAATCTATGTATTTCTATCTGTGTCCAGCATTTATAATCCATGTATTTCTATCTGTGTCCACGATTTATAATCCATGTATTTCTACATGTATCCGTTTCTACGATTTATAATCCATGTGTTTCTATCTGTGTCTATGATTTATAACAGGGTTGGCAAAGTATTGACCGCCCGGGTTTTTCCGGGCGGTAAAACCCGGGTTTACCCGGGCTGGGCAATACTCCCTGGAATGGGCAGTACTGGGCAATACTAGGTAATATGATGTGTTAAGTTTATTTTTACAAAGAATAGTTAAGACATGCTATGATTTAATTGCATTATTGCTAAATATTACATTATACACACAGAAACATTTAGAGCAAGTAGTTCACCATTCAATTCATATTTTCCTCTCAACATTCTATAACAGAATACAAGTGTTCCACATTTTTGTATGCCTAGTTTGTTTCTAAGTTTTGTTTGAATTAAACCAAAGTTGGAAAATATTCTATCAGTGGAAGCAGAACTTGCAGGCATGCTTATTAGTTTTCTGACTAACTGACAAGTTTGCGCATTTGAATCTCCAATACTAAGTTCTTTACTATCAATAGGATAAGGTTCCTCATATGTTGATAAACACTTTGTCTATGTAAGACTTTCACTTTTGCACTAACAACAGTTTTACAGACTTTATAAAAAAAAAAAAAAAAAAATGGATCTTTCAGTTTCATGTTTACAGTTTACCCCAATCAAACAGAATGAGAATCTACATGTATTAATTTTAAAGAAAGAACTGTCCACAATTGTTCATTTTCCTTTTCTAAGTTAATTGTGTACTTGTCGAGTTCGTAAATAAACTTGGCTTGTAAATTTAATGTTTACTTGTATTTTTGATTAACACTATCAGTATCCTTTTGTAGATCTGTAGATTTTTGCTGTGGTACTTTACATTTGTTTTTAAATCTGTTTTGTCTAACCTTAACACTTTCCCAAATACAACAAATTTGCATCAGACGACTTTGAAAACATGTAGGCAAAATTATAGTAAATCTCTATAATTGAAAGTTTAATTATTCAAACGAATTGAAAACATGGTGGCAAAAGGAGAAATTGCCCGTTTTGAGGCATTTCTCCTTTTGGCACAATGTTTTCGAAAGTCGTCTGCTGCAGAGGCGTCAGAAGCGTCTATATTAGGGAAATGGTTAAGAAAGAAATGCAAATACTTTGTGTTTTGAAAAAAAAGTTACATTTCCTTGTACACTTTGATCTGATCCCTAGAAGTGAATTAAAACACAGAGTATGTAGATCTTTGTCGTCTAAGTTGGTCTCCGCATCCTTCTTCTTCATGAAGGCAACCATCCTTTGGAAGTCCCGTTGTTTCTTCTTTACCAGTTGTAATGCGGTGGTTTTCCTATTTGGAACTATTGGTGTTTTAACTTGAACAAATTGAGGATTTAGGTTCCTGGCTAAATGTCCACAGCTATGAAACCTAAGATGGCAACCACAACAGTACCTTATTTTCATTTTAGGGGATTATCACTCGAATGGCAATTGCAAGTCAACACAATATGAGGCACCGAGAAAGTTATAACAGCTAAAAAGTGTTATACCCGGATTCTCCACCAAAGTTATGTCGCAAAAATATGTGTGGAAGAGAGTGATTGTGCAACACAAAAATAAAGTTTTGCAAATTTGTTTCTCCACCAGAGTTGTCCTATTTTATAAATATTGGATCTCCAATAGTAAAGTTAACATTTGTTACACAAATAATAAAAATTCACGTGTACTCAAGTTAGTCAAAGATACTTTGGTAATCCACAATGTTTTTAAAAAAAGAAAAAACTTTGATAGTCCAAAAATTAACAAGCAGGTTCTACGTATTATTAACTGACAGCAATTAGACGTATAAACAACTGACTTTTGAGTCTGCTTTTTATATACTAATGGTCAACAGTCTTAGAGCAAAGGTGTGAAGGTCTTTGACATCAAAGGCCGATGATATGTTTTATTCATAAAGGTGATAATTGGCAATGATTGTAAAACAAAACATAGGTAATTGACAATTTTCTGAGATGCTAACTAACATATTTAGAAGGAATAATTGGGAACAATAAGAAGGATTAATTAAGAACATTAAGAAAGATTATTCAGACAAATATCTGAAAGGAACATGACATACAATATGGAAAAAGAAAAAATTATATAGAAATATTTAGGATTAAAAATGGATATCATTTTGAATCATAATACATGTATTTCTATTTTTCTACGATTAATAATTTGTATATTTCTATTGCTTCTTATCAGTGTACTTCTTTTGTTTCTACAGAATACACAAATGATTGTGGTACAGTTTCAGTGGCAGAGCCTGTCATTGCCGGAAAACGGATGTTATTTACGTTTGTACCTAAGAATCAGACTGACGTTAGTGAGGGAAATGTTGAGTTGAATTACACATATAACAATAACGAATATAATGACACCAGTTTTACACGTAACAATGCATAGTTTACGTTGGATCTCGGGCGTATCAAAGCAACAGCTGGAAAAGGGGTATTTTCAGTTCTATACTCCACTTCTACTTGGGAGTGTTGGTGTTCGCCGTTTGAACTAACGGTACTTGATGGTATGTGTTGTGCCAACCAGAGACATATATATGTATAGGTATTTCAATGTCTATATGTCAACGATGCCAGACTCGCTGTCGGGGCCCGTATTCACCAACCATTCTAAATTAATTTTAAATCTGCAGAATATTCTTAATGTCAAAGAAGAAAAACATCGGATTGACTTCAGGCAATCAGAAAATGTGTTACTATGTGGAGTTAGACCACGACTTAGAACGGTATTTACCTTGATGAATGAATACGAGCCCTTTTATGGGATAAGTTTAAGTTCATCAGCTTAGCAAAAGATATAGAGAATAACTAACTACATGTTTTTGATATAGAATTTATGTCACAAGGGGAAAAAGGGTTAATTTTACACCAAATTATCCCTTTGTTCCCGAGTGACATAAATTCGATATCAAAAACATGCAGTTAGTTATTCTATTTATTATATATCTGGAATAAATCTCCCCTTTATTTTAAAGAAACATATAAAAAAAATGACTTGGCCTTAGGCGTATGAATGTTACGTAACCAAATACTGCTGCTTCTATTTGGCGCCAAATGACTAGCGTTATGACGTCAAAACCGCTGACGTGACGTCATTTTCCTAGTAAACCCACTTTAAATTCCAAAGATGTTCCAAATCTAAAAAAAAGTAGTTCCAGCAAAAATGATATCATCACTAGTGATGATATAAAAAAACTAAAAGTGTTATCGTCACAGGGTTAGTTATCATTTTTTTAAAAATTGATATTGATTTTATGTCACTTAAATTTCAATGCAAAATTGAAAAGAGTTCTCAAATATACTTAATATATTCATATTTGTGTACATATAGATGCAAATATTTACTATTTCTGAGGGAAAAAACACTGGCTGGCCACATAATTCGATATTTAGACAATTTGGCCTTACACACATCATATGACAGACACATGTTTGAACACAACTATAGGGGTTCTGTTGTATCGGCAATTAGTTTGACATTGCACGTACATGTAGGTGTATGCGTAGTTACTTTTATGTGTTACAACTTACATATTGTACGAAGGTCTATACGTTGGTCCTTTTATTCGTTTCAAATTACATGTAGCAGGTAGGCCTACCTTTACCCAGGTCCTTTTATTTGTTTCAAATTACACGTAGCAGGTAAGCCTACCTTTACGCAGGTCCTTTTATTTGTTTCAAATTACATGTAGCAGGTAGGCCTACCTTTACGCAGGTCCTTTTATTTGTTTCAAATTACACGTAGCAGGTAGGCCTACCTTTACGCAGTTCCTTTTATTTGTCACAAATGAAATATTGTACGTAGGTCTATACGCAGGTCCTTTTATTTGTTACATCTTATATGTTGCAGGTAGACCTACCTATACGCAGGTCCTTTTATTTGTCACAAATTACATTGTGTACAGCATGTAGTTGGACAAAGACAAACACAAACAGAGCAATTAATAAAATTTCACTAGCTCTCAACACAACAGTCTTTCCAAGTCTCTGACTGCTTTTCTACATGGACTATGAGCCGATTTGTTGAAGACGAAAGACTCTTGTCGAACGTCGGAAAGAAAGTCGACCGAACAAGGGTTCAAACTCACAAACCCTAGATTGACAGCCCGAGTTGCTACCGACTGAAATACTGCGACTCGGCTCTAATTAGAACAATTACGTCATCGTTATGGCTTTAAATATTCACTTAGGTTTCTGGTAGTAATGGCTTAGGAAACACGATAATCATACATTTAATTCTTTAGCTCCTACCAACTGTGGAATATTATACAGACAACCCAAGAGGATTCAAAACGCCGATGAAGTTATTATGGAGTACTACGCTCCCGACAGTGTCTTAGAGGATGGCCACTACGTCAGGCATTTAAGGTAGGCCGAATCAATAGTCGTATATACGTTGTTTGTTTGGTGCTTTACGCCGCGTTCAACACTTTTTAGTTATATCACGGCGTTTCCTGTGTAAGTTACCAGTACTACTGGTCCATTTATCCTGACAGTCAGTCGTAATGCTAACCCCCGCAACCCTGAGCTTCAATGTTTAAAGTCTTTGGTATGACCCGGCCGGGGATCGAACTTGCGACTTACCGCAAACGAGGCAGACGCTTTACCACAACACCACCGGGGCGGTTTAGTATACGTATATTATTACGTAGCTACATGGGTATGCTTGTGCAGGTACAGCAAGGTTGTGTGTGCGTTGGTTAATTATTATTTTATTTATTTAATTTTTGGGGTAAATGTTCAATTTTCTGCAATAAAAGTATATATGTTACAGGGAATATGTATAATCCCTGAAAATTTAAGGGATTATGTATAATGTCTGATTCACTCAGGGAATATACATAATCCCTGAAAAAAGCAGGGATTATACATATTCCCTGATTTGATGTCCAGATATTTAGACATATTCCCTGAAAATAATTATGTCTTTATTTTCTGGATTTACGAATCATTTTAAAGTAATTTCTGCAGTAAAACAAACACAATTTCTCATATAAAACAGTTTATTTCTGAAAGCAATTTCTCATTTGAAATTTCTGAAAGGACATCAAAACCAAGTTATCTTATTTCACACATGCATCTTCAATATAGGCACAGTTACGTTATCACCAATTTGCACAGAAGACATTATACGTTTGCTACGTTTAACCGGTCGTTCGGCTTGTTGAATCTGAGCTTCATTTGCACGTTTTATGTTGAATTGAATGACTTGCTGACGTGATTCAATCTCAGTTTGGGTTGGTTCAGTTGATTCCGGTCTTGTTTCAATTGATGAGTCTGGTTCACTGGTAGCTGATACTGGTTCGCTTGGTGTAGAAGTTATTTCACCAAGTGCTACTGTTGTTTCACTCGGTACTGGGTTATTTCAATGGGGTCTGGTGGTTCGTCGCTAGTTGGTTGTGTTACATCAGGTGCTAGTTCAATATTGTCTGGTAACGAACCATATTATTTTCCAATTCCTGACAGAGAAGAATTTAGTTATGAGGTAAATACACTTTTCCAATCTGAAACATTTATTTATGACAATTTTTACAGTTTCACCTGGATCAACCAAAATCCACATTCTTACAATAGCAACATCCGATAGAAAGACTTTCACTCAGACTTTACAGTGTGTGGTTATAAATGCTAATCCAGCGTGCAACGTAAACTGGACCTATCCCAGTACCCTTCAAGTTGAAATTGGTGCAACAAACGAGACCAAATCGGCAGGACACGGCGGCTTTACCACCACCTCTACATTACAGTTTAATGGCACAACAAATATAAACAGTCAGGAGAAGTATTGTCAAGCCGTTTGTGGTCTCTTTAATTGGAGCTCAATGGCAAAGTATAATATACTCATTCCTTGTAAGTATTACTCAAGATTATTGACCTGATCCTGACCTTTGTATAAAGATAGATTTAAACAGTATAAAGACGTACATTTATCATCATCCAGACTGGAATGTTTGTCATGAATTGCAACATGTGTATTTTCCTCAAATAAACAAAGAATATCATAAAAATACACTCGGTCTGTTTAGTGTTAGCTCAATGGCAAAGTATAATATACTTATTCCTATTAAGTATTACTCAAGATTTATGACCTGGTCTTGACCTTTGTATAAAGGTAGATTTAAACAGTATAAAGACGTACATTTATCATCATCCAGACTGGAATGTTTGTCTATATTACAACAGGTGTATTTACGTCAAATAAACAAAAACTATCTTAAAAATATACTTATGTACTTAAAATAAACATCTTTTCCTCAATGTCAAAATCAGATAAATATGTAAGTAAAAGTGTTTATCATCTACACATATCTTTTTAAATTGTCGGTTTGCCTCTTTATAATTTTGTACATATATTATTTGTGCAAAAATAATTTGAATGAAAATAAAGACGATTTAATGTATTACAATTAAATTTTTGTTGATAGATGAATTATCTGCAATTGTTCATTTTTCTGTTTTCTATTCTAAATGTCCACAAGCCAAACATCGTTATAGGATCCTGATCAGCCTGTGTGAAAATACCTGAAACAGAAAAAGTGTCTATCCGGGTAAGCCTGTGCGGCATGCTTAGGCTGATTCGGTCGATACTTTACGCAGAGTCCACAATGTTGGTTTTCTCTCGGGACGGCTCTATTACAGATGTACCAATTGGCAAACGTTTCGATTAATTCATTTAAAGACACAACTTGGAATGTAGGTGACACTATCGTGACAAAATGTTTCGTTGACTGACAGTTATCCTACAGCGAACCTATCATGGTGTGACACCGCCGAAAAAACATTCAATGACCTTTAATATGCATGCAAAGTGACAATTATTTCAGCGAATGAGCACTTTTTAATGTAGGATATATTTCGCAGTAATATTGCCTTCATGTATATAATCAATTATATGTGTACCAAACATTTCATTGAATACTTCTTAAGAGTACTTGGAATGTGGGTGACACTGTTATCCTACAGAGAAACTATCGTGGTGTGACAACGCCGAAACGACTATGGCGATCATTAAATGACCTTTATTATTCATTACAGATGCGCCATTTGTTTCATCGAATGCATCTAAAGACACAATTTGGAATGTAGGAGACACTGTCATGATGAGAGATAAAAGTGAAATACCGGGATGATAAATGTATATTGTTGTGTGAGACTTCGATATATAAATTAACCCTTTCCTCTACATAAACAAACCTGTAGCAGAAAACATTTAGTCAAAATCTTTATAAATGTAGGTTTTCTTACTGAAAGAAATTATGATAAAAAAAGAAATTTGCTTCAAAGCTAGCTGGTCAGAATATATACTGAATTAAACAGTTCAGATCTGCATCGCCAACTAGGATGCACAGGTTGATGTAGATATTTGATATCGTTTATGCCATATAGATAGTTTTGCTGGAACGCTATTCAAATATAGATATCAAAATAGAGAAATTAACAACAACAAAACATACCACGTGCATATAAACTATCCCTTAAATTATTGATGCCTAGCCCGGGTAGCTCAGTCGCTAACGACGCAGGCTGTCAAACCAGGGGTTCTGAGTTCGAACCCCAGCTCGGCCAACATTCTTTCTAACGTCTGACAAACGTCACTGTGACCAGCGTCTTTCGTCTTCCACAAATGGGCTAACAGTATATTTGGTAAAGCAGCCAGTTGCTTGGAAAGTATGTTGTGTGGAGTACTGGTGTGAAAAGGCGTGGAAACACATTAATAGGTGAACTAGCCGCCGTGATATTAATGAACTATTGTTGAAAACGGCGTTTACAAATCAATCAATCAATTGAATTCGTGATTGAGTGTACTTTGGCAAGTCACGTTTCCTAGCCTAGTACTGGTATGTTTAGCCAGGAATCATGATATAACTGAACTTATATTGAAAACTGCGTAAACCATAATAAAACAAAATGAAATATTCTTTGAGTAGAGTGAAATAGACGGCTCACGGTCAAAGATATATAACCATATTTATTACATAGAGAAACTTTATTTCCTTTGATTGGGAGAATTGATTCTCACATATCATGATATTTGAATGCCGTTGTTTACGATCGCTTTATTTATTTTAGTTCATTGGTTGTTACTGTCGACTTTTGAAAACATGTTCCAAATTGAGAAACTAGTCATAGTGAGACATTTTTCCTTTTACCATTTATGTTCTAATATTCTCAATAACTCTATACCTGTAATTAATTCATGGAGATTTTCCATATATTTACCTATGCGTTTGTTGCAGATCTGCCGTATGAAGGATAGGCTAAACTTTATTCATTTCCGTTACAGATGTGACGAACGCTAACACAACAGGCGATACGAATCCCACTAACACAGATTGTCCCAGTACAGACAATGGAGCAGAATATGCTGTAGTAATAACAAAATCACAAAGACAAACACAGGGATTGAGGGATATTGATACGGTAAGTCTACGAGCCCAGATAGCGACGCGAGCTTTCAATCCAGGGGTTGTGAGTTCGAACCCAAGCTCGGCCAACATTCTTTCAGATGTTTGATACAATTTAATGTGACAAGCGTCATTCGTCTTCCACCAATGGGCTAACAGTCTATGTGGAAAAGCAGCCAGTTGCTAGTAAAGACTGTTGCGTGGAGTACTAGTGTCAGGAAATACATGGGTAGGTGAACTGGCCACCGTGATATGACTGACACATTGTTGAAAACCTCAATCAATCAATCAGCTGATTCGTTGTCCTTAACCATTTACCTTTTCTCTCATTCACAACTCTGTAACAGAAAACATCTATGCAAAAACATCAAGATCACTAAATATGATAATATAATTATTGAACAGATTTCAAAATATTGCTGCAAAGTAAAAATTACTCATATTCATCATATTTTCCCTTTTGCCACAATGTTTTCAAAAGTCGTCAAAATGCCTCTGCGAGTGGGAAAGGTTTAAATTGTATGTAGTTTTAGATCCTTTCAGATGGGATACATCTGTAAAGAAGATAAAAGTATAGGCATGTTTTAGTTTGTTATACAGATGAGTACAATTTGGACATAAAGGAAATAATTGGTCTTCGTGAATTTCCCTTTCCCACAATGTTGATCGATTGCGGACAGCTGTAACTACGTCAAAAGTGGGAAAATCAAAATCAGACATGTATTGTTACTACTTTTCACTGTGACAAATATAAACATGTATTTCTATACATATACATATGAGCCGTCCCGTGAGTAAAACAACAGTATGGACTCTGCGTAAAGTATCGACCAGGATCAGCCTAAGCATGCCGTGCAGGCTTTCTCGGATAGTCACTTTTCACCTCATGTGTATTTTCTGTTTCAGGAATCATTACTCTATACCTCTATCCCCTTAGAAGGAATGTGTCGGCCCAGATTAGCCTGCGCGGACTGCGCTGCCTGATCTGGATTGATACATTTCGCAGAGGCCATAATGTTGGTTATCTCGCGGAACGGCTCAAATAGGCGGTACATACAATGAGATCAAGTTCTGGGTTAAAGCTAGCCGTATTGTATCCATTTATAAGTCGAAATTAGAGTTATCATGATTATAGTAATAACCTTTTAAACAGTAGAAATGAATATTTAAAACAGCTTAAATTAGACATCAAAAGCAGTATATAGTCAATATAAAAATATTTAAAGTGACAAACTATAAAATCAGCTGTCCATTCTAAAAAGGTTATTATGTCTAGGTCACAATACACCAAATACATTCCTTCTTTGTTTCCATGTAAATCGATCAGTTTCAGTCCTCAATTGCCACACTTTCTGAGCGTTTCTCATGAAAAAACTTACCTCTTACATGTAGCTTTAAAACAATCCAAATAAAAGGGGAGAGGGTTATGCATTATGAAGTAAGAATTCACAAGGCGAAAATGATTACCGTCATTTTGGACCAAATTGGGCCCGGAGAAAACCGGTGTTTTACATTCTCGACTTTCACTTTCAAACAAGGTCAAAATGCAGTATGGTGATTTTATACACTAATTTCTAGGAAACAATTTTGTTATGGACTATTTGTCTGTAGATCAGCATGACAACGGATGTATTTGGCGTAATTTGACTTATCACCTGACCAATTCAAAAGTTTGGTAGCCAAAATTTAAGAATGGCATCAACAGAATATATTGATACATACTATATTTTTCCAGAGTTCCACCATAAAGCAGGACAACCATAACCTCGTGTATGCAGATCTAGATCTGATCACAGACGGGACCACAACGAATTATTTTGTACAATCGGACGAACTAACAACAGAATATGTTTCGATTGATTTCAATCGAGTCGGTGAACAATTACCTGATGTAGGATCAGTCAGAAAATACGTATGCAAACCAGTAACATATACATAGCACAGGAGGAAATGTTATCTGCCTTAGCTACTTTAAAAATGGTAAAATGGTGCAATAGACTAGGTTTGCAATGAACACCTCATTCACGGTAGATTAATATTAAAACATTATATGTAATGTTTTATTTTATGTAATGTATTGTTTTGGGCATGTACCTACAACCCGTAAACAAGGTACGAATATAACCTTATACAAAGGTGGTGGTAAACCCTGAAATGACTCTGGTAGTTATAGGGCAATTACCATATCCTCTTCTATTTTAAAGCTATATGAAAATGTTCTTCTCAAACGCCTTCAAAGATATATAGCTAAACCATTACATCCTCTCCAGGGCCGGTTTCAACCAAACATGGGTAGTACTATGACTTCATTAATACTTAAAGAAAGTATTAGCTACTGCAAAGAATCTAACAGTAAATTGTTCGCTTGCTTTTTAGATGCCCGTCAAGCATTGGATAAAGAATGGCATGATGGCCTATTCTATATACTACATTACGTGAGTTACAAGTCACCCCGAAGCTGTTAAAATCTGCTATTTCCATGCACAATGATATGTACAGTTGTGTCATGTATAATGACATTTATTCTGACTGGTTCCCAGTTGTACTTAGGTACCCGATAGGGTGGAGGTATGGTCCCCCTTTTATACCTCGTATATATTAAATCGTTGCTAGAGCAGTTAGAAAACAGTAATTTGGGTTTTCAAGTTCTAGGCTCTAGTGTATGTGCCCTGTCCTTTGCAGATGACTTGACCCTTCTTGCTCTCTCGAGCAAAGCCTTACAAGAAATGATATTGATTTGTTCTAAATATTCTTGTTTATGGAGATTTCAATACAGTCCAAATAAATGCACTGTTGTCACGTTTAATAAGTCAAAACGTAGTTCTCGGTCTTGGTGTATGGGTAATAGCCTCATACAAGAAACAGAGGATTTTGTTCAATTAGGCATTTTATGTAAAATGTATTCCTCATAATCTGCAATTGTTAAAAATGTGGATTAGAATTTAAGGGGGACTTTCTTTGGGTTAATTAAGGAAGGTTTGCACAGAAATGGTCTTAATCCAATTACTACATTAGTTTCAAAATATACAAATCTATTGTTTTGCCCAGAGCTCTCTTTGGTTGTAAAATGTTACAGTCGCTTTCTGACCGAGACAACTTGATCTTGGAATGGCCCACATATTTTACTTAAAACAGATTCATGCTGAAATCGATAAGAAGAAATTAACCTTCCTTGGTCAGTTGTGTCGGTTAGAGAGGGACTGTACAACAAAAGTTATTTGTCTTCTGCGTTTATGTTCATCCAATAATGGTATTGGTACTACTAGTTATATCCCTGATAGTGTCTCTATTTTACGGAAACATGATTTGTATCATGTCTTGCAAGACTTTGCGACATTTGGCGTATTTCCAAGTAAAAATGTGTGGAAAAGGATGGTGATTAGCAAATTAACCAACCAGTGTATACATTCAGGGCACGAGAGAACTTCTTCGCACGAATTTGTACTATATAGACAAATTCAGGAGCAGTTCTCTGGTAATCCTATATAGTCTTCCTAGTATGATGTATGCTTGTTTTTCTGTGGCGCAGTTAATTGCGTACTTATCTACTTTGATTCTTAGTGTACGCGTTGTGATAGGCACGATATAGATTGAAGTGTTACTGAGCACATTAAACTCGACTGTAATCGCGTACAATCTTGTTGATCCGCATTTGAGCGTAGAATACGTCTTGAGTTTAAGCCGAGCCCCGGTAGCTCAGTCGATAACGACGCGGGCTGTCAATCCAGGGGTTGTCAGTTCAAATCCCAGCTCGGCCAATATTCTTTCCGAGGTTTGACAAAAGTCACTGTGACAAGCTTCATTCGTCTTTCACCAATGGGCTAAAAGTATTTGTGGAAAAGCAGCCAGTTGCTTGGAAAGTATGTTGTGTGGAGTACTGATGAGAGAAAGCTAGGAAACACATGAGTAGGTGAACTGGCCGCACTGATATGACTGAAAAATTGTTGAAAAAGGCGTTAAAAATAATTAAAAAAATATATAAAAAAACGTCATTGGTTTAATCATCAAGTTTTAGATCGCTTTAATACCTTGAGTAAGACTGAATTTATTAGAGCTCTATTTGGAGTGCATGATGATTTTGAGCAAGTTCTTCATGCAGAAATAAATTCATAAATTCTATTGAACTATCATGTACTTCCACACTGTTTGGAGCTGTTACATTAACGTTCGGTAAGTGGGACATTTCCACTTCGTGTTTAATGTTGCTGCGCTTCCAATGTGTCGCAAGTTGTTTCACGTTTTTGTTAGCGACATGGATAACTTAGGCTGAATTAAGTTTTGTGATTTAATTATGTGGATTGATTTAAATTTAACCCTTGTCCCCATGCAGACGAATTGCCTTATTATTATGACACTCGGAAGCATTGTCTAAGAGTTGGAGATTGCTTATGTTGGGTAATTTCTCTTATGATTGCTTATGTTGGGTAATTCCACTTATGATCTCTAATGTTATCAACGCAAGGAGTATTAAATCATGACTGCTTAATCTTGCTCCAACAGTTCAACATTTCTGCAATAGTTTCATTGCATGTTCATGTATATAGTATTTGTCTATGTTTGTATGTGCTTCATGTTCATGTATATATTGTTTGTCTATGTTTGTACATGTGTGTGAATGTGTACAAATTACGGAGGCGTATATACGTCTGAATGTAAGTGTGCATATTCACATTCACAGGTATGATAACTGAAGTATGGGTCTTACATAAGGGAATGTTTCTCTTGAAGTCTTATTTTTTCGTTTAGATTAAGAGTTCTGTCGGAAAATAGTTCTGCTTATTCCGTCACGACCACTCGGTGGCGCAGCCTCCCTCACAACAGGTTGGGTGTGTGACACCTGCGATAAATATATACAAAAAGTCAAATAATTGTATTCTCAGAACGTTGACATTGGATCAAAGTTCTTTAGCAGTAAAGGATGTAAATATTGTTTACTGGTCATCCAAAGTTCGTGATATCCTGCAAAATGCAGGATTTCGCGAGATTTGGTTGTATCCAGAGTCTGTAAATATTAATTAATTTGTACCTCTGCTACCGCAAATATTAAGGGATATATTATATAAATAACACATTGCTTTGAATTGGACAGTAATATTGTCAGCCTGAGGAGAATACTGTATGCAAATATTTGACAGTATTTCTCCGAAGGATGACAATATTACTGTCCAATTCAAAGCAATGTGTTATTTATTTTATTATACCGAAAAATAATAAAATAATAAAATATAAATAATAAAATTATAAATAAATAAATAATATTAAAAAGTAAAAAAATAAAAAAATAAAATATTTGCATATTATTTATATATTTTATGAAAATATTTTATCTTATTATTTTATTATTATTATTATTAGCATATGATCTGTAAAATGTTGTATAGCCCAAAAGTACAACATAGAGCGCTCTACATGTCTAGTTTTAATGAGTTTCATTAACATAAACAGTATTTCTCCGAAGGATGACAATATTACTGTCCAATTCAAAGCAATGTGTTATTTATTTTATTATACCGAAAAATAATAAAATAATAAAATATGAATAATAAAATTATAAATAAATAAATAATATTAAAAAGTAAAAAAATAAAAAAATAAAATATTTGCATATTATTTATATATTTTATGAAAATATTTTATCTTATTATTTTATTATTATTATTATTAGCATATGATCTGTAAAATGTTTTATAGCCCAAAAGTACAACATAGAGCGCTCTACATGTCTAGTTTTAATGAGTTTCATTAACATAAATCTTCCTACCTACCTAATTTGCATACGGCCGTGAGACAGTAAAAAAATTTGCATACAGCCGTGAGACAGTAAAAAAATGGTCACGTGGTACATTTGTCTTGACAGTAAAAATAGCAACTTTTTGTCAATCGGAGTTTTATATGGACAATGTAATTGAGGTGTAATAAATATATATATATATGTGTACATGGCAAGAAAGTATCAAATATTATTCATCACTTTTTTTTTCTAGACAGTTTAAATTAAATTTAGATTTTAGATCGGTCTAGCTTTTTGAACATTTTAACTTTTCCAAAATATAGAAGCATTCTTTCAGTGTAAGGCAAATATTATATGAAAATAGTGGTCTGATTTAAAAAGAATTTTGCCAAATTGTTCCTTTGGTGACCCTCTTAAAATATTGATAACATTATTCCTTTAATTCAAAAAAATGTTTTGACTCCATTTATTGTACTTAAAAAACTTCCCATGCTCATGCTAAACATAGGTAATAGGTGAGATGGTATTAGGGACAAATTAGCTTACGACTAAATAGTAGTTTGAATAGTACAGTGTTGGAAGATAATAATTCAATGTAAAGAAAAACATCATTTGTTAGGCACTTTAAACTACAATTAAACTATCACAAACTCTGATTTATTAGGATTGCCCTTTTTTGGTAGAGAAAAATGAGGAATTAATCATTTGTGACTTTCTTTGAGGACAATCTTGATTGCAATTTAAATGTATTTAGCTAAATGTTGAGACCTTATAATTTTATCTGGTAAAACCTGGTTTAGCCAGGAGTTCTGAGTTAAAATCTCAGAGGGAACAAAATGACACTGTGGCTAAATACATAAAATGTAATCAATTTACTGTAATTTATATTGGTTTTTAGCAAATCTTAGCACAGCATGCTCAATGTGAGCTTCTGTGATAATCCTCCATCGATCCTGCAACATCCATCAGCAACCATTTATTTTAAAAAAAAGAAGCTGCTTTTCAACTACTTGACCAATTTTAACTGAACTGTACATATATCTTTTGTTGTGGTCCTCTTTCAATGTTTTCAAAGAAATACATTCTGTTTTAAATTCTGGTTGCTGCCGCACCAGAAAAAGAATTAAAGTGAAAAGTTTATGATATTCTCCTATTTCTGTATAATTTGGCAGGAACGTTTCCTATGTTGATCTCTATAAAATGTTCAAACCATATTGGTTGGTTGCAAAATATTATCTTCAGGTGGGATTATAAAAGGAGGAAGCTGCTTGTCTATTTTCAAAGTCATATCTATTTTCAAAGTTATATATCTATTTTCAAAGTTATAACACCGTTGCATTAATTTTCCTTATGTGACCATCTATCCAATTGTTCAAGTCATATTTATTAATTAAAAAACTATTTTCCTAGGCAGCATCAGGATTTCCAGATTCGTTTAAGATCAATGCTGCAGGCGGCATTAGAAAAGGAGTAAAATAGCAATTTATCTCTTTAACTGCTCGTTTTATATCAAGATAGTTTGGCAAACGTTCTTTAGTTCACCCTCTACATACATTGTTCAAGGTATATTGATCAGTTCAAAACAATGCTGCTAGGTGGCATCAGAAAATCGATAAAATGATGAAACTTATTGAAAAATTTCTTTGCAATAATTTTGAAGTATTTATCCAGAGACATATAAATATTATATATTTGAAGCATTTAGCATGGCTTTCTCTAGGGAAATTTTCCAATTCACTGGAGCATTCGGGAAGTAAGCTGACTAAGCTTGAACTTGAACTCCCAACCACTGGATTGACAACCCCTTCAGAGGATTTGCCTTAATTCATATTAAGGCTTACGGCAATGCACCTTTAGTTTGGTCAGTTACAGTACGCGGATCATTAATATTGCCTTAAACTGGTTAATAAGTATCGAATGGAAGAATCAAGATACTATAAACCTCATTTACACGTATGTTCTTTTATAAGTGTTAATTTTGATCAATTGCTATATTTATGTTTTTCGATATATAATTTATCAAATACAATGATACTTAGTACAGTATGAAGTGTGAAAACAATACCTGTACCAATTAACATGGTAGCTGTACCATAAATCCCATTTGTCGCATGGGCTTTACGGTTAATAGATGAGTCGTGTCTGGTCATTCGGGGTCTTAATGCATATATGTGCAGTGAAGCCTCATTATACAATTTATTTTACATATACATATATACATGTTTATCTTCTGACAACCAACTAAACATGTAGCCTAATTAGTTTTACAACAATAGACGGAGACCACCTTATTGCAAGACACGGCTCATAACTAAAACTCAGACCAGCAACTTTAAGTCTTATTCAGAACGCATATAAAACCCTATTGTAATATAACCTTATAATAGGTTTTTAGGAAATATCTTTTCCACAAAGGCATCATGGCATATGATCCAAACGACACTAGCGTCACAAGCAAGTAAAGCTCTATTTTCTTTAAAAACAGGTTTGACAAGATTTGGAAGAGTACCTGGCAAAATCCTGTTGAATATATTTGATTAAAAATAGTGCCTATATTTTATTAGGTTTCAGAAGTCTGGGGTTTTCAGTCAGCACTGGCAATGGAGCGAGTGCATCTATCATTTTGTAAATATATATTGGTAATGTCTAGGTATTGATAAAATACATTTGTATATAACGAGTTAGGGCGATACCCTATGTTTATGATGAGATACAAAAGACTACTCAAATACTGGTTTCGCCTGCTTAAAATGTCTAACCATAGATACCCAAAGCAATGCTATACGGTGTAGTTACAGTGGAAAGAGTGTTGGGCTAAATCAGTTGAAAATCTATTATGTAGTAATGGCTTTGGATATGTCAGGTTAAACCAAGGTTCTAGGAATGAAAACACGTTTTTGCATGTATTCATGTTACGAAGCTTTGATATTTACAAAGAAAAACTTTATTTCGCTGAATTTTGGTTCATTATTTATATATTGACTGTATTAGCAGAAACTATGTCAAACACATATGCTTACTAAGATTCAGTCTAACACAGGGAGGTAAAACAATATACCTTAAGATCAGCGATATTGTCCCGGAAAAATGTCCGAATTATATTGAGAAAGAGGAACAGTTTTTGTTTCATTGTATCATGTTCAACGATAAAAGAGGACTTCACTTCAAGCCGTTCTTTAAAAATGTACAATCACTTACATGTAAATATGTTTAAAATCAATTAGAAATGCAAAATTAATCTCAATATATTATCAAAGTTCTGAAACGGAGATATCTTGAAATAGCTAAATAATGTATCTTCCATTCGATTCATTATTGTAATATATTCATAATTGTATGTTGTAATTTGGGCCGGAGGCCTTCATTATTGTAATAACTGAATTAAGCATTACTCTTTAATTATATATCAATAATGTACTTGCAATGCCATGCCATGACAACGCCTCGGTGATGAAGTGATAGAGCGTCAAACACCAAACACAATGTCAATTCACAATGACAGTGAGGGTGATGATTGATCAACCGACGGACGATACGGACACATTGCCGGAATTGATCGTGGACCATTGAACGTTTAAACGGAGCTTTACGAAAAACAGACCTTAACGGACTTATTACAGGTACAGAAAACACCTACTTACGCCTCCATGATAAGGATCTAAAATTAGTACTGATTTACTTAGATTGACTTATTGGCGAACAGTACAAGTCGCGGATGCGCAGAGCAACGCTCATTTGGTAACTACTTACCATATCTTGATTAACAACAGGGCCTAGGTTTTGAATATTGAACTAAACGTTATTCAGTCAAACTCTATGGAACAAAGTGGATAGGTTTTATGTGTAGATATGTAACACACACTATATCATTGATTGGTGGGTGAGTCTTTCAATAAACATTAAATCGGGTGGATGATTTCCAGAACTTATTACGCTGATATGTTTGTATTTAAATTTACTATAAATGTATGGGGAAAATGACACAATATTTTTAAAAACAAAGTAGCATGCACACAATGCTTACACTCCTTCAAATATTCAATGAGACACGTTCGGCGATTTTGGGCCTTATTGACTATACAGGACTGTTTCATTTAAAGGTTATTTGGCTTACAATTTTTGGGATTTTATACAGGCGTTCAAAAGATTAAAAGTGTTGTATATATATATATATATATATATACTTATTGTTTATTTGTTATTTAATTTTCTGCCCCTTCCAAGTACCCTAGAGAATAGAATGTTGCATGGATAATTTGCCTCGTAGTATGGCACATGGCAAACTGTTGAAAGTTACAAAGTAGAAAATGAAGAGGCCAAACAATAACTAGAACCCTTCAATCGATTGTAAGGGAGAGAATATAGTTGAAGCAGAAACTATGGCTAGTTACTAGCAACCTATTCTATTCATGCAATGTTTTCAAACTTCGTCCGCTGCAGATGCGTCAAAAGACGTTTATTTGTCGGAAAATCAATCCATCAATCCTCGTTATTGACCGAGTGTTGAACCGTAATGCATGCTTAGCTTTAGACTTGGAAGTCAAGATTGCGAATCGAGTTAGAAATCGAACACTGTTCCTGTACTACAAACAAGTTTTATGTTTTAAATTTGAACTGCTCTGCATTTAAAATGCTTAATAGTTTTCTTGTGTCTGTATACTATAATATTATTTTTCATGTAGCATATATTTCTACTTGTAATTATGAACATATAAATTTCCCATTGCTGATGTAACTTTAATATCAATTTAAACGAATCTTCCCAATTGAAAACAAATGGAAAAGTATTTGAAACCTAAACACACACATCTGATATTACTGTTATTCTTCTTTCCTAGATATAATGAACGTCATTGGAAAAGGAGAGAAATTTAACTACATGTTGCAGTTTGTTTCCTTTCCACAATGTTTTTCTTTTCTTTATGTTTTCGTCCAGAAACTAAAGAATGATCCTTATTGTATGTTGTTTTCCATACAATGGAAACCCCGACTTAAATTTGTATTTGTGTACATGGTTAGCCATGAATACCCTGCCTCTCATAAGCAGAGTATCCATGGAGGACTGAGTACAATTCCCCGCTTTAAGCAAAAATGAAATATAAGATCTCTTGTAATTATACCATTTCCTCATGTCATGTATGTACCGAGAGATGTAATACAGTTCTGTTCTGTTCTGTTCTGATACCCATAGATATGATATAAAGAGAAAAGTCGTTAAATAACTTTACAACGAGGTTCCATTTCAGTATGCTCTCGATTTTTTGGTTTAAATTATATCACTGATAAAAGCAATCAAACACATTATATATTTTACAAAGAAAACCCCGGATATGATCATATGTAACAAATTATACACATTTCCCATATTTAATTAAACATGTTTATAACAAATCATAGCGTCCGCAGATTTGCTCTATATTCTGCAGCGTCCGCATTTTCCCTCTATATTGCATTTGTCCGCATTTCCCTCTATATTAAATTTGTCTGCAGATCGCGTCCGCGTTTCAGACCTTCCCCTACAATTTTAGGTTTTAGTAAACAAAATTATCTACGACTAAATTACATGATAGATAGATACTTTATTTTCAACTTGTACAAAATAAGTACATCATTGTTACAAATACAAATTCAATTTCATATACAAATACAAATACAAATTCAATTTAAATTTCATATCGTGACATATATACTACAATAGGATTCTATAGAATGTTAATAGAGAAAATATGGAAAAGAATTGATTTAGTGAAAATATTTTCCTGTTTATGTTATCGTGTAAAACCTCACGGAGGAATGTGACTATTTCTTTCTTCAAAAGCATATTTTATGAATTTACATAGCTTTAATAATGTGGCTGGATTTTCAATTTTCATTAGATGTATAAACTTTTGCATGCTTGGCTTGACGTAATAGTAACGTTTAATGTATATTTCTCGAAGATTCTGGTGACAAAGGCATTCGATAATAAAGTGGTATTCGTCGTCGATAGTTTGTAAATTACAGTGAATACACACTCTCTCATTTCTCGGAATTCTTACTCGCCCGTGTCTACCAGTTTCTATGCGTAAATTATGAGAAGAGGTGCGTACTTTTGTAAAATAATTTCTGTATTTCCTAAACGTTACTGTATTCAAATAGTTTTCTATTCTGAATTCTGATTTTATATGAATGTATAAATAAGATAAAATACTATTAGATGCCAAATTAGACGTCCATGTTTGTGAAAATTCGTCAAACAATCGTTGTTTAAATATGTTCAAAATGCTTGTGATTAAATAACATGAGCAAGTACACGAGACTGTGTGAATGCACGGGATCGACAGGGTCTTAACCGCACGAAAAAGCATTAAGACCCCCCAAATCGCTAGACGCGTCCCACATATCATTTTAACTGTTGACCTGGTGATATATCCTTGATAGGTTCTGCGGTAAAATATTCCTCGTAATACTTGGCATAGAGTCCTGGAACATACAAACGTATTTTGACACATCCGTAGTAAAAGACTTTTGAAAACATTGTGACGAAATTCGCCTCTAGCCATAGCTTTGCATTTATTTGTGGAGATTTTTAATAATTTAGCCGAGATGTTAACTATGACGTCTGCCTCAGATTGATTTTGTATGTGAGAAATTGTTGATGAAGTAGTTTGATTACATGTATCAATGAGAAAGTGTTGATCAAACAGTTTGATTATATGTATCTATGAGAAAGTGTTAATCAAGTGGTTTGATTACATGTATCAATGAGAAATTGTTGATGAAGTAGTTTGATTATATGTATCAATGAGAAATTGTTGATCAAGTGGTTTGATTACATGTATCAATGAGAAAGTGTTGATCAAGCGGTTTGATTATATGTATCAATGAGAAATTGTTGATCAAGTGGTTTGATTACATGTATAAATGAGAAAGTGTTGATCAAGTGGTTTGATTACATGTATCAATGAGAAAGTGTTGATCAAGCGGTTTGATTACATGTATCAATGAGAAAGTGTTAATCAAGTGGTTTGATTACATGTATCAATGAGAAAGTGTTGATCAAGTGGTTTGATTACATGTATCAATGAGAAAGTGTTGATCAAGTGGTTTGATTACATGTATAAATGAGAAAGTGTTGATCAAGTGGTTTGATTACATGTATAAATGAGAAAGTGTTGATCAAGTGGTTTGATTACATGTATCAATGAGAAAGTGTTGATCAAGTGGTTTGATTACATGTATCAATGAGAAATTGTTGATGAAGTGGTTTGATTACATGTATCAATGAGAAAGTGTTGATAAAGTGGTTTGATTACATGTATCTATGAGAAAGTGTTGATGAAGTAGTTTGATTACATGTATCAAGTGTTGATGAAGTGGTTTGATTACATGTATCTATGAGAAAGTGTTGATCAAGTGGTTTGATTACATGTATCAATGAGAAAGTGTTGATCAAGTAGTTTGATTACATGTATCAATGAGAAAGTGTTGATCAAGTAGTTTGATTACATGTATCTATGAGAAAGTGTTGATCAAGCGGTTTGATTACATGTATCTATGAGAAAGTGTTGATCAAGTAGTTTGATTACATGTATCAATGAGAAAGTGTTGATCAAGCGGTTTGATTACATGTATCAATGAGAAAGTGTTGATGAAGTAGTTTGATTACATGTATCAATGAGAAAGTGTTGATGAAGTAGTTTGATTACATGTATCAATGAGAAAGTGTTGATGAAGTAGTTTGATTACATGTATCTATGAGAAAGTGTTGATCAAGTAGTTTGATTACATGTATCAATGAGAAAGTGTTGATCAAGTAGTTTGATTACATGTATCAATGAGAAAGTGTTGATCAAGTAGTTTGATTACATGTATCAATGAGAAAGTGTTGATGAAGTAGTTTGATTACATGTATCTATGAGAAAGTGTTGATCAAGCGGTTTGATTACATGTATCTATGAGAAAGTGTTGATGAAGTAGTTTGATTACATGTATCTATGAGAAAGTGTTGATGAAGTGGTTTGATTACATGTATCTATGAGAAAGTGTTGATGAAGTAGTTTGATTACATGTATCAATGAGAAAGTGTTGATGAAGTAGTTTGATTACATGTATCTATGAGAAAGTGTTGATCAAGTAGTTTGATTACATGTATCAATGAGAAAGTGTTGATCAAGTAGTTTGATTACATGTATCAATGAGAAAGTGTTGATCAAGTAGTTTGATTACATGTATCAATGAGAAAGTGTTGATGAAGTAGTTTGATTACATGTATCTATGAGAAAGTGTTGATCAAGCGGTTTGATTACATGTATCTATGAGAAAGTGTTGATGAAGTAGTTTGATTACATGTATCTATGAGAAAGTGTTGATGAAGTAGTTTGATTACATGTATCTATGAGAAAGTGTTGATCAAGCGGTTTGATTACATGTATCTATGAGAAAGTGTTGATGAAGTAGTTTGATTACATGTATCTATGAGAAAGTGTTGATCAAGCGGTTTGATTACATGTATCTATGAGAAAGTGTTGATGAAGTAGTTTGATTACATGTATCAATGAGAAAGTGTTGATGAAGTAGTTTGATTACATGTATCTATGAGAAAGTGTTGATCAAGTAGTTTGATTACATGTATCTATGAGAAAGTGTTGATCAAGCGGTTTGATTACATGTATCAATGAGAAAGTGTTGATGAAGTAGTTTGATTACATGTATCTATGAGAAAGTGTTGATCAAGTAGTTTGATTACATGTATCAATGAGAAAGTGTTGATCAAGTAGTTTGATTACATGTATCTATGAGAAAGTGTTGATCAAGTAGTTTGATTACATGTATCTATGAGAAAGTGTTGATCAAGCGGTTTGATTACATGTATCTATGAGAAAGTGTTGATGAAGTAGTTTGATTACATGTATCTATGAGAAAGTGTTGATCAAGTAGTTTGATTACATGTATCTATGAGAAAGTGTTGATCAAGCGGTTTGATTACATGTATCTATGAGAAAGTGTTGATGAAGTAGTTTGATTACATGTATCTATGAGAAAGTGTTGATCAAGTAGTTTGATTACATGTATCAATGAGAAAGTGTTGATGAAGTAGTTTGATTACATGTATCTATGAGAAAGTGTTGATCAAGCGGTTTGATTACATGTATCTATGAGAAAGTGTTGATGAAGTAGTTTGATTACATGTATCAATGAGAAAGTGTTGATGAAGTAGTTTGATTACATGTATCAATGAGAAAGTGTTGATGAAGTAGTTTGATTACATGTATCAATGAGAAAGTGTTGATGAAGTAGTTTGATTACATGTATCAATGAGAAAGTGTTGATGAAGTAGTTTGATTACATGTATCTATGAGAAAGTGTTGATCAAGCGGTGTGATTACATGTATCTATGAGAAAGTGTTGATGAAGTAGTTTGATTACATGTATCTATGAGAAAGTGTTGATCAAGTAGTTTGATTACATGTATCTATGAGAAAGTGTTGATCAAGCGGTTTGATTACATGTATCTATGAGAAAGTGTTGATGAAGTAGTTTGATTATATGTATCAATGAGAAAGTGTTAATCAAGCGGTTTGATTACATGTATCTATGAGAAAGTGTTGATGAAGTAGTTTGATTACATGTATCTATGAGAAAGTGTTGATCAAGTAGTTTGATTACATGTATCAATGAGAAAGTGTTGATGAAGTAGTTTGATTACATGTATCAATGAGAAAGTGTTGATCAAGTGGTTTGATTACATGTATCAATGAGAAAGTGTTGATGAAGTAGTTTGATTACATGTATAAATGAGAAAGTGTTGATGAAGTAGTTTGATTACATGTATCAATGAGAAAGTGTTGATCAAGTGGTTTGATTACATGTATCAATGAGAAAGTGTTGATGAAGTAGTTTGATTACATGTATCAATGAGAAAGTGTTGATGAAGTAGTTTGATTACATGTATCAATGAGAAAGTGTTGATCAAGTGGTTTGTTTACATGTATCAATGAGTAAGTGTTGATGAAGTAGTTTGATTACATGTATCAATGAGAAAGTGTTGATCAAGTAGTTTGATTACATGTATCAATGAGTAAGTGTTGATGAAGTAGTTTGATTACATGTATCAATGAGAAAGTGTTGATCAAGCGGTTTGATTACATGTATCTATGAGAAAGTGTTGATGAAGTAGTTTGATTACATGTATCAATGAGAAAGTGTTGATCAAGTGGTTTGATTACATGTATCAATGAGAAAGTGTTGATCAAGTGGTTTGATTACATGTATCAATGAGAAAGTGTTGATAAAACGGTTTGATTACATGTATCAATGAATAAGTGTTAATCAAGCGGTTTGATTACATGTATCAATGAGAAAGTGTTGATCAAGTGGTTTGATTACATGTATCAATGAGAAAGTGTTGATCATTATTATGTAGCTTAGGATTTCAATTTTTATGGAACAGTACTGCTGTAAATGATGGTCATATCGCCGCTATAACGCAACGAATATATGATCAATACTTACAGCATTATCACAACGACATTGAAACGTCTAGCAAACTTGATACATTTTCACTAATAAAAAATGATATTGCAATGGAACCATATATGGTACATGTATCGAACTTCAGACATAGACAGGCATTAAGTAAACTGAGATGTTCAAGCCATTCTTTAGAGATCGAAACCGGTCGACATAACAACACACCACGTACCAGTAGAATATGTAAAAAATGCACAATGAATGTTTTGGAAAATGAATATCACTTTATTCTAGTTTGTCCCTATTATCGAGAATTAAGAAATACTATTCTGCCTAAATACTATTGTAAATGGCCAACTAGGCAAAAGTTTGTACAGCTGCTTAAATGTCAATCTACAATAGTTATGAGCAAGTTGGCTAAATTTACATACGAGGCTTTTATTTATCGCCAGAAAGAAAATGACAATTTTGTTTAACATTCCTAACTAACCATTTATTATATTTTTCTCATGTTATATAATATATATATTGTTGTCCGCCTGTAAGGACTATAAAACATTTGTAATGTTTTTCGTCAATAAAAACTTTTGACTTTGACTTGACTTTGATCAAGTGGTTTGATTACATGCATCAATGAGTAAGTGTTGATCAAGCGGTTTGATTACATGTATCAATGAGAAAGTGTTGATCAAGTGGTTTGATTACATGTATCTATGAGAAAGTGTTGATCAAGTAGTTTGATTACATGTATCTATGAGAAAGTGTTGATCAAGCGGTTTGATTACATGTATCTATGAGAAAGTGTTGATGAAGTAGTTTGATTACATGTATCTATGAGAAAGTGTTGATCAAGTAGTTTGATTACATGTATCAATGAGAAAGTGTTGATGAAGTAGTTTGATTACATGTATCTATGAGAAAGTGTTGATCAAGCGGTTTGATTACATGTATCAATGAGAAAGTGTTGATGAAGTAGTTTGATTACATGTATCAATGAGAAAGTGTTGATGAAGTAGTTTGATTACATGTATCAATGAGAAAGTGTTGATGAAGTAGTTTGATTACATGTATCAATGAGAAAGTGTTGATGAAGTAGTTTGATTACATGTATCAATGAGAAAGTGTTGATGAAGTAGTTTGATTACATGTATCTATGAGAAAGTGTTGATCAAGCGGTGTGATTACATGTATCTATGAGAAAGTGTTGATGAAGTAGTTTGATTACATGTATCTATGAGAAAGTGTTGATCAAGTAGTTTGATTACATGTATCTATGAGAAAGTGTTGATCAAGCGGTTTGATTACATGTATCTATGAGAAAGTGTTGATGAAGTAGTTTGATTATATGTATCAATGAGAAAGTGTTAATCAAGCGGTTTGATTACATGTATCTATGAGAAAGTGTTGATGAAGTAGTTTGATTACATGTATCTATGAGAAAGTGTTGATCAAGTAGTTTGATTACATGTATCAATGAGAAAGTGTTGATGAAGTAGTTTGATTACATGTATCAATGAGAAAGTGTTGATCAAGTGGTTTGATTACATGTATCAATGAGAAAGTGTTGATGAAGTAGTTTGATTACATGTATAAATGAGAAAGTGTTGATGAAGTAGTTTGATTACATGTATCAATGAGAAAGTGTTGATCAAGTGGTTTGATTACATGTATCAATGAGAAAGTGTTGATGAAGTAGTTTGATTACATGTATCAATGAGAAAGTGTTGATGAAGTAGTTTGATTACATGTATCAATGAGAAAGTGTTGATCAAGTGGTTTGTTTACATGTATCAATGAGTAAGTGTTGATGAAGTAGTTTGATTACATGTATCAATGAGAAAGTGTTGATCAAGTAGTTTGATTACATGTATCAATGAGTAAGTGTTGATGAAGTAGTTTGATTACATGTATCAATGAGAAAGTGTTGATCAAGCGGTTTGATTACATGTATCTATGAGAAAGTGTTGATGAAGTAGTTTGATTACATGTATCAATGAGAAAGTGTTGATCAAGTGGTTTGATTACATGTATCAATGAGAAAGTGTTGATCAAGTGGTTTGATTACATGTATCAATGAGAAAGTGTTGATAAAACGGTTTGATTACATGTATCAATGAATAAGTGTTAATCAAGCGGTTTGATTACATGTATCAATGAGAAAGTGTTGATCAAGTGGTTTGATTACATGTATCAATGAGAAAGTGTTGATCATTATTATGTAGCTTAGGATTTCAATTTTTATGGAACAGTACTGCTGTAAATGATGGTCATATCGCCGCTATAACGCAACGAATATATGATCAATACTTACAGCATTATCACAACGACATTGAAACGTCTAGCAAACTTGATACATTTTCACTAATAAAAAATGATATTGCAATGGAACCATATATGGTACATGTATCGAACTTCAGACATAGACAGGCATTAAGTAAACTGAGATGTTCAAGCCATTCTTTAGAGATCGAAACCGGTCGACATAACAACACACCACGTACCAGTAGAATATGTAAAAAATGCACAATGAATGTTTTGGAAAATGAATATCACTTTATTCTAGTTTGTCCCTATTATCGAGAATTAAGAAATACTATTCTGCCTAAATACTATTGTAAATGGCCAACTAGGCAAAAGTTTGTACAGCTGCTTAAATGTCAATCTACAATAGTTATGAGCAAGTTGGCTAAATTTACATACGAGGCTTTTATTTATCGCCAGAAAGAAAATGACAATTTTGTTTAACATTCCTAACTAACCATTTATTATATTTTTCTCATGTTATATAATATATATATTGTTGTCCGCCTGTAAGGACTATAAAACATTTGTAATGTTTTTCGTCAATAAAAACTTTTGACTTTGACTTGACTTTGATCAAGTGGTTTGATTACATGCATCAATGAGTAAGTGTTGATCAAGCGGTTTGATTACATGTATCAATGAGAAAGTGTTGATCAAGTGGTTTGATTAAATGTATCTATGAGAAAGTGTTGATCAAGTAGTTTGATTACATGTATCTATGAGAAAGTGTTGATCAAGCGGTTTGATTACATGTATCTATGAGAAAGTGTTGATGAAGTAGTTTGATTACATGTATCTATGAGAAAGTGTTGATCAAGTAGTTTGATTACATGTATCAATGAGAAAGTGTTGATGAAGTAGTTTGATTACATGTATCTATGAGAAAGTGTTGATCAAGCGGTTTGATTACATGTATCTATGAGAAAGTGTTGATGAAGTAGTTTGATTACATGTATCAATGAGAAAGTGTTGATGAAGTAGTTTGATTACATGTATCAATGAGAAAGTGTTGATGAAGTAGTTTGATTACATGTATCAATGAGAAAGTGTTGATGAAGTAGTTTGATTACATGTATCAATGAGAAAGTGTTGATGAAGTAGTTTGATTACATGTATCTATGAGAAAGTGTTGATCAAGCGGTGTGATTACATGTATCTATGAGAAAGTGTTGATGAAGTAGTTTGATTACATGTATCTATGAGAAAGTGTTGATCAAGTAGTTTGATTACATGTATCTATGAGAAAGTGTTGATCAAGCGGTTTGATTACATGTATCTATGAGAAAGTGTTGATGAAGTAGTTTGATTATATGTATCAATGAGAAAGTGTTAATCAAGCGGTTTGATTACATGTATCTATGAGAAAGTGTTGATGAAGTAGTTTGATTACATGTATCTATGAGAAAGTGTTGATCAAGTAGTTTGATTACATGTATCAATGAGAAAGTGTTGATGAAGTAGTTTGATTACATGTATCAATGAGAAAGTGTTGATCAAGTGGTTTGATTACATGTATCAATGAGAAAGTGTTGATGAAGTAGTTTGATTACATGTATAAATGAGAAAGTGTTGATGAAGTAGTTTGATTACATGTATCAATGAGAAAGTGTTGATCAAGTGGTTTGATTACATGTATCAATGCGAAAGTGTTGATGAAGTAGTTTGATTACATGTATCAATGAGAAAGTGTTGATGAAGTAGTTTGATTACATGTATCAATGAGAAAGTGTTGATCAAGTGGTTTGTTTACATGTATCAATGAGTAAGTGTTGATGAAGTAGTTTGATTACATGTATCAATGAGAAAGTGTTGATCAAGTAGTTTGATTACATGTATCAATGAGTAAGTGTTGATGAAGTAGTTTGATTACATGTATCAATGAGAAAGTGTTGATCAAGCGGTTTGATTACATGTATCTATGAGAAAGTGTTGATGAAGTAGTTTGATTACATGTATCAATGAGAAAGTGTTGATCAAGTGGTTTGATTACATGTATCAATGAGAAAGTGTTGATCAAGTGGTTTGATTACATGTATCAATGAGAAAGTGTTGATAAAACGGTTTGATTACATGTATCAATGAATAAGTGTTAATCAAGCGGTTTGATTACATGTATCAATGAGAAAGTGTTGATCAAGTGGTTTGATTACATGTATCAATGAGAAAGTGTTGATCATTATTATGTAGCTTAGGATTTCAATTTTTATGGAACAGTACTGCTGTAAATGATGGTCATATCGCCGCTATAACGCAACGAATATATGATCAATACTTACAGCATTATCACAACGACATTGAAACGTCTAGCAAACTTGATACATTTTCACTAATAAAAAATGATATTGCAATGGAACCATATATGGTACATGTATCAAACTTCAGACATAGACAGGCATTAAGTAAACTGAGATGTTCAAGCCATTCTTTAGAGATCGAAACCGGTCGACATAACAACACACCACGTACCAGTAGAATATGTAAAAAATGCACAATGAATGTTTTGGAAAATGAATATCACTTTATTCTAGTTTGTCCCTATTATCGAGAATTAAGAAATACTATTCTGCCTAAATACTATTGTAAATGGCCAACTAGGCAAAAGTTTGTACAGCTGCTTAAATGTCAATCTACAATAGTTATGAGCAAGTTGGCTAAATTTACATACGAGGCTTTTATTTATCGCCAGAAAGAAAATGACAATTTTGTTTAACATTCCTAACTAACCATTTATTATATTTTTCTCATGTTATATAATATATATATTGTTGTCCGCCTGTAAGGACTATAAAACATTTGTAATGTTTTTCGTCAATAAAAACTTTTGACTTTGACTTGACTTTGATCAAGTGGTTTGATTACATGCATCAATGAGTAAGTGTTGATCAAGCGGTTTGATTACATGTATCAATGAGAAAGTGTTGATCAAGTGGTTTGATTACATGTATCAATGAGAAAGTGTTGATAAAACGGTTTGATTACATGTATCAATGAATAAGTGTTAATCAAGCGGTTTGATTACATGTATCTATGAGAAAGTGTTAATCAAGCGGTTTGATTACATGTATATATGAGAAAGTGTTAATCAAGCAGTTTGATTACATGTATCAATGAGTAAGTGTTGATCAAGCAATTTGTTTACATGTATCAATGAGTAAGTGTTGATCAAACAGTTTGATTACATGTATCAATGAGAAAGTGTTAATCAAGTGGTTTGATTACATGTATCTATGAGAAAGTGTTGATCAAGCGGTTTTATTACATGTTTCTATGAGTAAGTGTTGATCAAGCGGTTTGATTACATGTATCTATGAGAAAGTGTTAATCAAGTGGTTTGATTACATGTATCAATGAGTGTGTGTTGATCAAGCGGTTTGATTACATGTATCTATGAGAAAGTGTTAATCAAGTGGTTTTATTACATGTATCTATGAGTAAGTGTTGATCAAGCGGTTTGATTACATGTATCAATGAGAAAGTGTTGATCAAGCGGTTTGATTACATGTATAAACGAGAAAGTGTTGATCAAGCGGTTTGATTACATGTATCAATGAGAAAGTGTTGATCAAGTGGTTTGATTACATGTATCAATGAGAAAGTGTTGATGAAGTAGTTTGATTACATGTATCAATGATAAAGTGTTGATCAAGCGGTTTGATTACATGTATCAATGAGAAAGTGTTGATGAAGTGGTTTGATTACATGTATCAATGAGAAAGTGTTGATCAAGCGGTTTTATTACATGTATCAATGAGAAAGTGTTGATCAAGCGGTTTGATTACATGTATCAATGAGAAAGTGTTAATCAAGCGGTTTGATTACATGTATCAATGAGAAAGTGTTGATCAAGCGGTTTGATTACATGTATCTATGAGAACGATACAAATCAGTATTGTAATTTGTGCTCGGAGTCCACGCCTGATGGCATTAAACATGCTCTCTGCGAATGTCCAGGATCGTTGCTTCCGAGATCACTGCTGTTACAGGATATAAGACTAAACATTCACACCGAACTCGCAGACGAATTAGGCTCCGACGCCCCGGATATATTCATGTTGAAAGTCCTGGGATCGGAACCTGATACGAACATTGATGCAGAAAACAAAGCTCTACTTTGCAAACGATGTTTAACTTATGCATACAGCTGTCTGAAAAATCTTATATAAGTTCTGTGTTCAGAAATGATAAAATATGCCCAATAACGGCGTATTTTTATATATAATAACATGTGTAAATATAGCCGCAGCACTATCCTTTCCTTTCATATTGTTTATTGTTAATATAGCAAAACTTTGTATGTTTATTTATTGATCTCCAATAGGAGGAATTAAAAGGAATAAATAAATAAATAAATCTAGACGCTTTCATATATTGCAACAATTACAAAATAAAGCGTTAATAATATTGAGATTAAACAATTATCGAAAACCAGTCTGGCAAGCTATTTATAGGACATTTTGGAATTTCATGACTCATGCGTCATATTTTGCATGGCTGACAAGACGCGCAATGATATGTACATGTATCATCTGCCCAAACATGAAGAATGCTAATATTTACATCGTTTAATGTAGATCGTAAGCTATGACGATACTATTGTTAACGTGTCTCTGCATCACCTAAAGGGCACCTGCTTACTACATGTACGTCACTCCTCAATTGGCGTTGTCTCGCGCAATAATATTCTCTGTTTCAAGAAACGAAGAAGGTTAATGTTTACATTTTTTAATTCAATTACATCTTAGTTCGATAGTTTTAAAATCTTAGTATCAATCTTGTACCAAAATAGCACTGACATTATTATTGTTAACCATATATCTGCAGAAATGATGGAACTATTTGGCGGTAAACGTTCTGCATTAAGTATTTCTGACGTACTGCCGAAATCTCCCTATATATTGTTCTTCTTGTGTCATAGTTGAGTGGCTATTGTTACCACAAGCGCCACAAAAACGAAGATTGAATAAAGCGCTATGCGTCAGCATGTAGCTAAGGGGTTACCCTAAACGCTGTTCACAGGGATTGTATGCGCGAACGATCGGTTTACGACCACCAAATTTAACATCACAATTCTAACGGTGACATTTGACAGGTCGCCCGGACACAGGTCCAGGTCGTAACAAAAATACACCCCTAGTCTATATATAATAGAGTATACATTTGTATTTTTTTAAATAGCGTGCCAGTCCATATATATGTATTTTTTTAAATAGCGTGTCAGGCCCCTATGGACGCAATGAAACCACAAATCGCCAGAACCCGCTAAATTCTATTACTCGACAATATTTACCTGATTATAACCTTTTTATGTATTTTTCATGCAGGTTAAGATTAGGTCGATAGTGTATTAAGTAATGAAAAAGAAGATTTTTTGTATAAGAACTTGATTTTGATAAAAGATATTCGTACAAATATTGGAATATCAGACGTTTTGTTTCGACAGGGATCCGGTTATTCAAAAATCAAAATACTTGTACCTAGACGGAAGTGTCTTGAGTTTATCTGTGGAAAACATCTCGAAAAGAAGGAAGTTTAATTTGGATACATAGTTCAGAGCTTTGTGGGGAAAAAGAAAGTTTACTCATTTTGAACAAATTCTTATTTTTGCGACAATTTCTACAAAATGTATTCAACTCTATTTAGTAACTTAACTGTTATTTATATGATATATCAATGTTTTTTAAAATCGTCTTAGGCATATGTGTTGAAGATTGAACAAAGAGATGCCAACCACACGCGGTTGGGTTATTTTTGCCGCGGTCTACTTCCGTATGCTTCAGAAAAATGTTTTTTTCCCCATGATGTTTTCTTTATTCTGAAATGTAGCAATATAAGCATGTGCATATGAATCGCCACCAGTGATTTAGAGTAACGCTTACAGCGAATACTCGAGCGAGCATGCTCATCCGCACACGGTCTCAACAGAGTCTTCAATTTTCGCTTATATATTGAATTTACATTATTTTATTGAAAAAACTAGACGTGTAGCCCCCCCCCCCCACCCCCCAGTAGTTGTACACCAATATAACGTATAATTATTTTTATATCGGAGTATCAATAAGACCCGAAATCATAAGGTACAGCTCATATATAGCTTAGGATCATAAGCTATATCAATTGTGATGAATTCAACTCCGCTCACCTTAAATGTACATAGTATGCGTTACAAGTTAGGTGTCCGACTCGGTGTGGGAGTCTTAAGTTCGATTCCCGGGCAAGTCATACCAAATTCTTTTTGAACTCAAAGCTGATGCAGGAATAACATTATTAAACTGTGGTTCGTGCATCGGTTTCAGGATAGATTTAACCGGAAGAAGTCCCTACTGGACGTATATCCAGAAAGACATGTAAGATAACTAAAAGGCTGTTCAAATGTGCGCTAATAAGCACATCGTTTTGTAAATGACAAAACAAAGAAGAGGTTGCCACAGCTAACATATATGGCGGAAAAAAATCAATGAGATACAAATCTAAGTTATGTTGACGTCGGAAAAAAGCGTTAAATAAATGCATGCGTCTAATTATTGGACGTGGTCAAATGCGCGAAAATATGTGACGCGTATGACGTCATCGTAATTGCGCGTGCAATTTTCTGTTTAGAAATAACAAACTGCTTACAACAATGACGACGGCATCCAAAGCAAGCAGCATTTTAAGGCTTAAGATGCGAGAACCCACAGAAAACAATCCGTATCCATTAAGTTTGGTTGTCAGCTTGGATGATGGAAAAGGAGAACAGAAATATTTCATTAAACCGACGACTCCTTTTAAACCATACACAGATTCATACATCGACATGGCTTATGATCCTTACAAGGAAGAAGTGGACATTCAAATGAACGATTTTCTCATCGAAAACCTTGTAAACAAGATTATTACCAACCAGGCAGTCTCTCTTGCTGAAGGAAAGGACTACTACGAAGATTATGAAAATACGTTTTATGACGAAGGTCGGTATACTTTTATTTGTCTTTACTTCTTCTGCTTTGGTGTAACAACATTTCGTCTTTCTTTCTTTCTTAAAAAGAAGAAACATTATTTCGTTTTTTACTCAGTATCATATGCAATTATGCTACAAAAAAAGACAAAACATTCGACTGGATATAGGATATTTCCGAAGTCTAGTACGTGAAAGACATGATCACATATAAAAAGTTGCAAAAACGTGTATTGGTTCTTGTAGTTCAAGTAGACTAGTAGATACCCAATGTTCTCTAGTGGGTGTTTCCCCGTTGAGATCATAAGTTTAATGCTTTTATAGGCACATTTTGATATTATTGCATAATATTTGGATCAAATCCAGTGTGAAGGCAAGAATTGTCATTTCATTCCATGAGTGTTTACGAATCGGTTAAAACTACGGATGTCTGTTGAAAGAATGAATTTATAATACCTTTATGTTAAAATGACAAATAGATTGTGTTTGTCATTATCATCATTATTGTCATATGCGATTATAAGCAATAGTTTTTAATAGTATAAACATCGATCAACGTGCCAATAGATGAAATCTAATCTTTGATTGCACAGTGTCCACTACATTTATCCACATATTAGCAGAACTAGTGACGACACTTTGATTTTACGAACTTGAAGGCTGGACTTTGTTCATACTCTGGTTGCAAACGTTTTAGAGACAGGTGTACACATGTATGCATGGTATGCATATAAGCCGTGTCTTGCGATTTGGGGTCCTATTGCGTCTGCGTACAGTGAAGATTTTGTACCTGGGCATACACATAAATATATTAAAAAGGTGCTGCAAAAGTTCAGCTTTAAATTTGTGCTAATAAGCTGAACTTTTGCAGCACTTTTTTAACACATTTTTAAAATAATATTTACACTCTTTGCATTAATGACGTCTTCGGGCAGATTGTCCCATGGATCAATGACTCTTTGGGAAAATAAATATTTTCTAAAGTTTGTTCTACAGTGGCATTTATATAATTTCTGTTTATGACCTCTGGCATTGGTATGATGGAAGTGGAATAACTTAAACACGAAAATGTAACTTTAAATAATGCCAAACCGGATAGTCAATAATACCCGTAGTCGCCAGACGTGGCTCAGGGGTTGTTTTAAACTCGCGCATAGCAGGCAGTGTAAGGATGGACACTTTCTCACATACGACAAATATGCAGCAGATGACTTTGAAAACATATTTTGGGAAAATAGTAGAACATCTCTATGAATGAAAGTGTAATTATTGAATTGAATAGAGCTTCAAAACTTTGAAATAAAAAGAGAAATTACCTATTATGAGCAACTTTCCTTTTGTCACACTGTTTTCCTATGTCATCTTCAGCAGACGTGTAAAAGTGAGTCTATGTAAGGGAAAAGGTTAATTTATACGGGACGCCATATCGTACAAAAAAAATTCAAACACTTTTCTCTTATTTTACAGACAAAGTACCAGAGATGTACAAAACTCGGTCTAACAACGGTTTCTACTATAAAGATAAGACCCTTCCAAAAAAGAAAAAGGATAATGCAAAGCGAGGGAGGAAGAAGAAAGCGAAGGCAGAAGAAAACCCACGTTTAACGTCTGCTTACGGGGAATTTCCGATTGGAAGTGAACAGTTTGTGCGGGCGGATGGAACCAAGATGGTATCTCTAACTGTCCACATGATGAGGTTTGGTGATTTAAAAAATAACAAATAATAATCATAACCACTTGTTGTAAAAAGTTGACTGTTGCTGATGCGTACAAAGTTTCGTTTGCAAATCGGAAAGAGTCATTCCCTTGCATGTCAAGGGGAAGTTTTGTTCAAGCTTAACATTCTGATATTTGACACACCAGGGTCATTTTTACATATTTTTTATAAAACTGATAAATCGTGATAATGTTGATCATAACAATGCTTATAATTTAACAACAGTTTAATGAAAACAATGTATTGTAATCGACAGTCGTTTGTCTATGCGCTGTATCATACATAAATTAAACAGGCTAATTATACTGTACGGTTGGTGTTTAAAATACAAGTCTTTGTTTGTACTTTTTGCTATAAGCATATTGATTGATTACCGCAATACAATATTTGTACTGTATTGTATTTTTATGCTATATTTACAGACAGTACATGTTCACTGAGACCGACGCTCGTGTCCGTCACATAAACGACTACTACCAAAGGCAGTGGGATCATGTTAACCGGGAGCGAATGCAAGCATTGGCTGATCTCATCAAAAGTCAAGGTTAGTACAGTTTGTAGTTGATTATCGACATTGAGCTACCTCGACTATGAGATAAAGCTTGACAAAGCGGAGGTGTATAATCAAACGACACGTATAATCTACAAGGGAAATAAATAACTATTCGGAATGTCGATTTACTCCATTTGCTTTATACGTTCTCTTCACATTAAACTATTTACGATAGTTTATAACATATACTGTATTATTCAACCGACACCCATGTGTCTGTAACTTGTAAACGCTGTATAATTCAGAAACATTTCGACCATAATATGGTAATTTATTACATTTCTATCCATCAAAGATAAGGATATCTCAGTGAAAGAAAATTCATAATCGTTGATTTATTGTTATTACACCCCAGTGTTATAATCTAATACACAATTGCGCATGCGTGCCCCTCCCTTTTTTCCATGGCCACGCCTCATCCGAAAATAATGCGCAAAGTAGGTCAAACGACAAACACTATTCCACAGTAAATATAAACTATGGTTGAAGACACGTATTTAAATATTTAATGTATTACAACAAATAACAATGAAATGTAATAAACAGATTATTCAACTCATTTTTTCAAAGATTAGAATATAATTCACTCGCCGTCTTGTGAATGGGAGGAGCCACTCGTGACTACGTCACTCCCATTCACGAGACGGCTCGTGAATTATATTCTTATCTTTCAAAAAATAAGTTGAATAATCTCTATATATTATACTGGTAACATTGTATTATCCGATGGGAAACCTTACCATAAGAGGTCTACTCCATGTTTTAACACAAATCAACCAGTGCATCTGTATGAACACAACTTCATATATATATTTTGACTAAACACATCCTTAAAGCCAGTGCACGAGAAAAGGTACACGTTGTCATTTCTGACCAGTGTAGGTTCAGATCATAGTGTCCGTATACTCAGTTTTATCTGAACCTGCACAAGGTGTCAGCATCTTCTCACAAGCTTGTGTAAGTGATATGTGAACAGTGCATATATTTATCAGACTGAGTGGATGCACAGGCGGATCTGGTTATACACTGTTCACAAAAACCAACTTGTACATGTTCTCATATACTGGTGCATTTTGTAATCACCGTGCTAAAACTGGAATAATGTTGCAAACGGCATTAAACCCCATTAAACCCCGTTAGACCCCGTTAAACCCCATTAAACCTCGTTAAACCCCACTAAACCCCATTAAACCCCGTTAAACCCCGTTAAGTCCCGTTAAACCCCATTAAACCCCGTTAAACCCCATATAAACAAATCACTTTTGCCATAGATTATGTCAAAAAGTTTGCAAACACGGCGAACATGTAAGTTATGTTGTATACTAACATTTCCGGATAAAACCATATATCTTAATTGCATTTACATTGATAAGTTTAGAATTTCTTTAACTAAATTGAGATTATGGGCCAAACATAAATTAAGAATGTGACTTTTGTCTGGTGTAACTCAATTATTTTAACGATTACTCATATATCACAAGTTTACACATTTATTGAGAAATACAATGGACATTATACTCATGACTATACAGTATCAGACATGATTAAGATTAACATAAGTAATACACAAATTACAAATATAGGCATACACATATTTTATTAAACATTATAGCCAGTCTATGAACACAATGTAGTTTTACACTAAACTTGTATTTGCAATTAACAGCAAATGTAAGTTGTGTACATAATACAGTACATATGGACATAGTATTGTTAAAGCGTTTAAAAGTCTCTCGCAATTCACGGGTAGATAAATTAACACGCACGTTCAGTTAACAAACTCCGAAAACAGTGCGACAAACATGCAAATTGTTTATCCTATTAGCTATTTTCTTCATTTGCCACAACATGACAATCGTAATTTAATAAAAAATACATTCTTTCATAGAAAATTCCTTTTTCTCTAGATGTTTTCTAAGTTTTCTGCTGCAGACTTGTTGTTTGTTGGTAAGTACACGACAGACACACTCGCTCATACAAGTATCCGTCTACAACGGGTCTATTCCATTGCATTTCGTTAGATAATATGTCTTGTTTTACAGAAACCACCCATAAATTAAAAGAAGAACTAGACGACGTGACCGCCACGTTAGAAGACTTTAAATCAAAGTGTAATAGCTTGAGAAAACAGGTAAACTATAAACGTTGTTGTCGTTATTGTTGTTATCAATAGTCATGTTCATGTGTAGAAGACAGTGGTGCAGTGGTAGAGCTTCTGCCTCTCGTACACAAGGTCCCCGGTTAGAATTACGTGATGAACGGGTTCTGCCTTTGATATTTTTCCTCACAAACGGCGCGAGCACTGGTTCAGGAAGCAGACATCGAACGTGATTTATATAAGCTGAAAGCTTGTTTCGCAATCGATTTAAAACAGATAAGTTTAAACTAATTTTCATTTTAATTTTGCTTTGAAACTTGTGTCTCTCGCTCAACTACAGCTTAAGTACTAATCCTTTTACAGAAGACTGATCTCGCGTTTAACGATTGGTCTCTACAAATAGTCAGCATTGGATTTAGCAGCGACTAAGAGAATATTCAAAATATAGCTGTCGAAGACAGGGGACTGCTTAAGACAGTTTAGTATATAAGACATTTGATTTTCGGGCAACATCCAACTGGCTGCTTATAACATGTTGGCTGTTTAATAGAGATTTCCGCTGACACAAGTTTGAATGTACATTACCCTACATTGCTGCGTTCAGCTAATAGCAGAGGATAGAATCTCGGTATCAAAAGATAATTGTTAAATAAAGTATACAGTTCACGCATTACGAAGATTTATAAAGTGTTTAAGAATAAGTCAAGTTATCCCGTTTTGATCATTATATCTCTATCAATGGACCTTCTTATTACTTCATTATGTATTCATCACACATGTCATAGTCATTATTTGATTATTGTTGTTATTACGGTTGAATTGTTTGGTATTCCAGTAGATTTGTTATTATATTACTGTTGTCATCATTATCATCATCACCATCATCATCATCATCATCATCATCATCATATTTTAAGGTTAATACATCAAAAGAAGCAAAGAAACGCCGTCGTCAAGCGAAAAAGCAGAGGAAATGTGAAAATGCCCGTGACGCTGACGATGAAGATTTGAATCAAGAAACAACGGCTGAAGGTGAACCTGAACACTCGACTGATAATGAGAACAATCAAATCGTTGATGAAAGCAAGCATGATAATACGGAATAAGCTTAACTTAAATATTTAAAAATAAATTATCAAAATATATTTGTACATAAGAAAATTGAAAAATTAAAGTTAACAACATTAACTTGTCGTATCCGAATATTTACTCCCGACATATCATTTATTACTCTAGAAGGATTATTTAACCTCTCCTGCATACAGACGCTTTCTAAAGCAGACTGGATTTGGAAACATTGTGTCTAAAGAGAATATTACTCATAATGAAAAATGTCCTCTTTTGCCACAATGTTTTTTCAACACTATTTAACAGTTATAATTTTTGTCTGGATGTTCTCAAAGTTCTCCGTTGTGGAAATGTTGTATGTGGGAAAGGGTCCAAGGGTCGTCCTTTGAAAAGCTTGGAATCCAAGTATTAGTTTCCCTTGTTATCATATTTACATATCATTCTATATAAAATAGCTTCTAATGAATAAGTTATAACCGAGGAGTCCATGGTTACTGGTTAGAGCGGATTCCAGTAATGCGTTGGTCATACCGAATACCTGATACTCGGGGATAATTGTTAAGTTCTTCATTGGCACTCAACAACCCGTTTTATCAAAGGTTCTAGGTTCGGACTATTGTTAGCACCGGTCCTAACACCACCGTCAATAGTTTAATCTAAACCGTTGTCATTTCAACACTAGACACACTGTATTGAATAACAAGGTTAGCCGGAAGTTTGGAAATGTTCTAATTATTTCATAAGTTATGGTATATGAAGGAGATGGGTTTGGAACCGGTTTATGCATTAGTAAGTAGTAATATTCCAAACCGGTTCAAAGACTCGTCTACTACCTATATCATATCGACGCACAAACATGTTAAACAGTCATGTTGAACATATTGCCCAACTACGCCTAGCGTTGTTGGTTGAATACAGTGGGTAATCGGTATTGTTAAATTGACTCTTCGGTCGTAAAACTGACTACGGGTCCGAGGGAGACATGCTGATAAGACTTGGCGCGACATATGTTTGCAGTCATGATAGTGAGTAACCTTCAGTTATTAGTGAAAGCAACGGCAATACCCATACACGTATTTTTAAATAGGAGTATTGCATAGGGAAACTATTCTATGGAACGGAAAAGGTGTATATTATAAGTTCTCTCCCTTGAAACATGAGGGAAGGGGGGTGGGGGGGGGGGGGGGGAGGGGGGGGGGGGGGGAATAAGACTTGGCGCGACATATGTTTGCAGTAATGATAGTGAGTGACCTTCAGTTATTACTGAAAGCAACGGCAATACCCATACACGTATTTTTAAATGTCTTAGTTGACCGGAGTATTGCAAAGGGAAACTATTCTTTGGAACGGAAAATGTGTCCTACTAGAAGTTATCTCCCTTGAAACATGGGGTGGATTTTTTTCTTATAAATCCCTTCCTATATCTTAAGTTGAAATTATTTGTAGATCTATGTACCGCATTGCCCGTAAAGGCCTCTTTTTACGTATATGTTTTTCGAGCCTACGTATTACTTTGATTATCGTGTAAATCGGACAATCATATATGAACGTTTATCCAGACACACAAAATTGGCTGCGCTAAATATATACGTGTAAGTAAATAACCGACCAGATACAATCTTGTTCGTAAGGTATGTTGTTTGGAGTACTGGTGTGAGAAAGCCAGGAAACAGATGAATAGTGGAACATGCCGCAGTGATTTAACTAAAGTTTTGTTGAAAACTGAGTAAATCCGCAATCAACCAGATGCAATGGCGTATGCAACTAGGTCTTACGGCTCCGTATATATATACTCATGTATTACATGGTGTATTTTGTCACATAAACTGTTCTTACTACGATAATAGATAGTTTTCAGAATGACCTTTGCAGTAATCATAGTTTCGCCTACAATTGTTAGGTATTAAGAGGGGAAATAACCTGTATAAATAAACGAGATAGAGACGCAATGATTGCCGTCGGTTCCGATTGCATGGAATATCTAAATACTTTCGGTCAACTCGAGATGATATTTAGTGCGGTGGCACTAGATGTCCAGTATACGTATATCAAGATAATATTTAGTGCGGTGGCACTATATACCCAATATACGTATATCGAGATGATATTTAGGGCGGTGGCACTATATACCAATATACGTATATCGAGATGATATTTAGTGCAGTGGCACTATATACCCAATATACGTATATCGAGATGATATTTAGTGCAGTGGCACTATATACCCAATATACGTATATCGAGATGATATTTAGTGCAGTGGCACTATATACCCAAAATACGTATATCGAGATGATATTTAGTGCAGTGGCACTATATTCCCATTGTACGTATATTGAGATGATATTTAGTGCGGTGGCACTATATACCCAATATACGTATATCGAGATGATATTTAGTGCGGTGGCACTATATACCCAATATACGTATATCGAGATGATATTTAGTGCAGTGGCACTATATACCCAATATACGTATATCGAGATGATATTTAGTGCGGTTGCACTATATACCCAATATACGTATAGGAGATGATATTTAGTGCGGTGGCACTATATATACAATATACGTAGATCGAGATGATATTTAGTCCGGTGGCACTATATATCCAAGATACGTATATCGAGATGATATTTATGAGGTGGCCGATCCAATATACGTATATTGAGATGATATTTAGTGGGGTGACCGATCCAATATACGAATATAGAGATGATATTTAATGCAGTGGCACTATATACCCAATATACGTAGATCGAGATGATATTTAGTGCGGTGTCACTATATACCCAATATGCGTATACATATCGAGATGATATTTAGAGCAGTGGTACTATATACCCAATACACGTTTATCGAGATGATATTTAGTGCAGTGGCACTATATACCCAATATACGAATATCGAGATGATATTTAGTGCAGTGACACTATATACCCAATATACGTATATCGAGATGATATTTAGTGCGGTGGCACTATATACACAATATACGAATATCGAGATGATATTTAGTGCAGTGACACTATAAACCCAATATACGTATATCGAAATGATATTTAGTGCGGTGGCACTATATACCCAATATACGTATATCGAGATGATATTTTGTGCGATGGCATTATATATCCAATATACGTATATCGAGATGAAATTTAGTGCGATGGCACTATATATCCAATATACGTATATCGAGATGATATTTAGTGCGGTGACCTATCTAATATATATAGGATCCATCATGAGTTTTCTTTGGAGATCAAGATTTCTTAAATGAGTCTAGAAAAAGACGGTTATTAACCGAGCCTCTTGGCGAGGTTAATAACTCTCTTTTTCGAGACGAATTTAAGAAATCTTCTCCAAAGTAAAACGAGTGATGGATTCTTTTTATCACCTAAACAGTGTGTTTTAATGAAAAATATTGACAACATCAAAACAAAGACCGAATAACATATTCTTCATAAGAACTTGTGATTCACCGCATAAAAAAGTAGTCCTCATCATTTTTGAATAAGAAGAAAAACAACAACAATGTTTTAAACAATTAAGACTCGTTATTTATTCAAAATAACGTATTATTGCATTTTTCAATGTGTAAAATTTAACAACTTAACAATAAACATAATAAAGATAAAGGTCAAAATGACGTCATCAGTAGTCGCGTGTATGACGTGTATTTGATATCACACATGTTGGATATCGTTGTTCCGTGATTTGTTCTCAACTTGAAAATAAGGGTATTTATGTGATAAACGTATATCGAGATGATATTTAGTGCGATGGCCGTTCCAATATACATATATTGAGATGATATTTAGTGCGGTGACCGATCTAATATACGTATATCGAGATGATATTTAGTGCCGTGGTACTATATACCCAATATACGTATATCGAGATGATATTTAGTGCAGTGGAACTATATACCCAATATACGTATATCGAGATGATATTTAGTGCGGTGGCACTATATACCTAATATACGTATATCGAGATGATATTTAGTGAGGTGGCCGATCCAATATACGTATATTGAAATGATATTTAGTGCAGTGGCACTATATAACCAATATACGTATATCGAGATGATATTTAGTGCAGTGGCACTTTATAGCCAATATACGTATATCGAGATGATTTTTAGTGCGGTGGCACTATATACCCAATATACGTATATCGAGATGATATTTAGTGCGGTGGCACTATATACCCAATATACGTATATCGAGATGATATTTATAGTGCCACCGCACTATATACCTAATATACGTATATCGAGATGATATTTAGTGAGGTGGCCGATCCAATATACGATATTTAGTGCAGTGGCACTATATAACCAATATACGTATATCAAGATGATATTTAGTGCAGTGGCACTTTATAGCCAATATACGTATATCGAGATGATTTTTAGTGCGGTGGCACTATATACCCAATATACGTATATCGAGATGATATTTAGTGCGGTGGCACTATATACCCAATATACGTATATCGAGATGATATTTAGTGCGGTGGCACTATATTTCCAATATACGTATATCGAGATGATATTTAGTGCGGTGGCACTATATATCCAATATACGTATATCGAGATGATTTTTAGTGCGGTGGCACTATATTCCCAATATACGTATATCGAGATGATATTTAGTGCGATGGTCTATCCGATTTACGTATATTGAGATGATATTTAGTTCTGTGGCACTATATATCCTATATACGTATATCGAGATGATATTTAGTGTGGTGGCACTATATACCCAATATACGTATATCGAGATGATATATAGTGCGGTGGCACTATATATCCAATATACGTATATCGAGATGATATTTAGTGCGGTAGCACTATATACCCAATATACGTATATCGAGATGATATTTAGTGCGGTGGCACTATATATCCAATATACGTATGTCGAGATGATATTTAGTGCGGTGGCACTATATACCCAATATACGTATATCGAGATGATATTTATAGTGCCACCGCACTATATACCTAATATACGTATATCGAGATGATATTTAGTGAGGTGGCCGATCCAATATACGATATTTAGTGCAGTGGTACTATATAACCAATATACGTATATCGAGATGATATTTAGTGCAGTGGCACTTTATAGCCAATATACGTATATCGAGATGATTTTTAGTGCGGTGGCACTATATACCCAATATACGTATATCGAGATGATATTTAGTGCGGTGGCACTATATACCCAATATACGTATATCGAGATGATATTTAGTGCGGTGGCACTATATTTCCAATATACGTATATCGAGATGATATTTAGTGCGGTGGCACTATATATCCAATATACGTATATCGAGATGATTTTTAGTGCGGTGGCACTATATTCCCAATATACGTATATCGAGATGATATTTAGTGCGATGGTCTATCCGATTTACGTATATTGAGATGATATTTAGTTCTGTGGCACTATATATCAAATATACGTATATCGAGATGATATTTAGTGTGGTGGCACTATATACCCAATATACGTATATCGAGATGATATATAGTGCGGTGGCACTATATATCCAATATACGTATATCGAGATGATATTTAGTGCGGTAGCACTATATACCCAATATACGTATATCGAGATGATATTTAGTGCGGTGGCACTATATATCCAATATACGTATGTCGAGATGATATTTAGTGCGGTGGCACTATATACCTAATATACGTATATCGAGATGATATTTAGTGCGGTGGCACTATATATCCAATATACGTATATGGAGATGATATTTAGTGCGGATCCAATATATACGTACATCGAAATAGTTTGGTCTGTTTTCAATGAGATTTGGAATAATAAACATTACGAACAATCTAACAATATGGAAACTTGTTACATCTTGGACCCCGTGCCAAAACAGGTAGCATCAGCCTCTAACTATTTTGTCGGAATGTTCTTTTATTGGTTCTTCTAAATATATGAGCCGCCCCGATAGAAAACCAATATTGTGGAAAGTATCGACCCGGATCAGCTTAGGCATGCCGCGCAGGCTAACCCGGACAGACACTTTTCGCCTCCTGTGGATATTCTGTTTCAGGAATCATTACTCTATACCTCTATCCCCCTGAAACGGAATGTGTCGGCCCGGATCAGTCTGCACGGACTGCACCGGCTGATCTATGTCGATACATTACGCAGAGGCCATACTGTTGGTTTTCTCGCGGGACGGCTCATTTGTGTATTCATAGGCTTTCCAGAATGTTCACTGTTCGCAGACTTCATTTTGGTTGATGCTACAATTCAACGAGCACAACCGGTAACAAGTTAAGCCTTATACCGTTGTGCGACACTTATCACTACCGTAAAGGTCATGTCATACAGCATCACTGCCGTAAAGGTCATGTCATACAGTATCACTACCGTAAAGGTCATGTCATAAAGTATCACTACCGTAAAGGTCATGTCATGCAGTGTCACTGCCGTAAAGGTCATGTCATACAGTATCACTGCCGTAAAGGTCATGTCATACAGTATCACTACCGTAAAGATCATGTCATACAGTATCATTACCGAAAAGGTCATGTCATACAGTATCACTACCGTAAAGGTCATGTCATACAGTATCACTACCGTAAAGGTCATGTCATACAGTATCACTGCCGTAAAGGTCATGTCATACAGTATCACTACTGCGAAGATCATGTCATACAGTATCACTACCGTAAAGGTCATGTCATACAGTATCACTACCGTAAAGGTCATGTCATACAGTATCACTGCCGTCACTATCGTAAAGGTCATGTCATACAGTATCACTGCCGTCACTATCGTAAAGGTCATGTCATACAGTATCACTACCGTAAAGGTCATGTCATACAGTATCACTACCGTAAAGGTCATTCAACGGAGCTTTAAATCACAGTTGCGAACTGTGTATAAAGTATCATTTTATTTATATTCTACTTCACATGTACATCTTATAACACTTCATATCAAATATAAATATAAACAGGATTGAGCAGAAAGCATAAAGCTTATTTAGGAAGCTCTCTCCCTTTGATTTACATTGTTCGCTAGTAACTTGTAATTATCAGTACACGGGGACTTTGTATTATACCACATATATAACCCAGTCCAAGGGGATTATGTATTATCCCACATACATTACCCAGTCCACGGGGACTATGTATTATCCCACATACATTACCAAGTCCACGGGAACTATGTATTATCCCAAATACATTACCCAGTCCATGGCAACTATGTATTATCCCACATACATTACCCAGTCCACGGGAACTATGTATTATCCCACATACATTACCCAGTCCACGGGAACTATGTATTATCCCACAAACATTACCCAGTCCACGGGGACTATGTATTATCCCACATACATTACCCAGTCCACGGGGACTATGTATTATCCCACATACATTACCCAGTCCACGGGGACTATGTATTATCCCACATACATTACCCAGTCCACGGGGACTATGTATTATCCCACATACATTACCCAGTCCACGGGGACTATGTATTATCCCACATACATTACCCAGTCCACGGGGATTATGTATTATCCCACAAACATTACCCAGTCCACGGGGACTATGTATTATCCCACAAACATTACCCAGTCCACGGGGACTATGTATTATCCCACATACATTACCCAGTCCACGGGGACTATGTATTATCCCACAAACATTACCCAGTCCACGGGGGACTATGTATTATCCAACATACATTACCCAGTCCACGGGGACTATGTATTATCCCACATACATTACCCAGTCCACGGGGACTATGTATTATCCCACATACATCACCCAGTCCACGGGGATTATGTATTATCTCACATACATTACCCAGTCCATGGCAACTATGTATTATCCCACATACATTACCCAGTCCACGGGGACTATGTTTTATACCACATATATAACCCAGTCCACGGGGACTATGTATTATCCCACATACATTACCCAGTCCACGGGGACTATGTATTATCACACATACATTACCAAGTTCACGAGGACTATGTATTATCCCACATACATTACCCAGTCCACCGGGACTATGTATTATCCCACATACATTACCCAGTCCACGGGAACTATGTATTATCCCACATACATTACCCAGTCCACGGGGACTATGTATTATCCCACATACATTACCAAGTTCACGAGGACTATGTATTATCCCACATACATTACCCAGTCCACCGGGACTATGTATTATCCCACATACATTATAAAGTCCACGGGGACTATGTATTATCCCACATACATTACCCAGTCTAAGGGAACTATGTATTATCCCACAAACATTACCCAGTCCACGGGGACTATGTATTATCCCACAAACATTACCCAGTTCACGAGGACTATGTATTATCCCACAAACATTACCCAGTCCACGGGAACTATGTATTATCCCACAAACATTACCCAGTACACGGGAACTATGTATTATCCCACATACATTACCCAGCCTACGGGGGACTATGTATTATCCCACATACATTACCCAGTCCAAGGCAACTATGTATTATCCCACATACATTACCAAGTCCACGGGGGACTATGTATTATCCCACATACATTACCCAGTCCAAGGCAACTATGTATTATCCCACATACATTACCCAGTCCACGGGAACTATGTATTATCCCACAAACATTACCAAGTCCATGGGAACTATGTATTAGCCCACATACATTACCCAGTCCATGGGAACTATGTATTATCCCACACACATTACCCAGTCCACGGGAACTATGTATTATCCCACATACATTACCAAGTCCATGGGAACTATGTATTAGCCCACATACATTACCCAGTCCATGGGAACTATGTATTATCCCACACACATTACCCAGTCCACGGGAACTATGTATTATCCCACAAACATTACCAAGTCCATGGGAACTATGTATTAGCCCACATACATTACCCAGTCCATGGGAACTATGTATTATCCCACACACATTACCCAGTCCATGGCAACTATGTATTATCCCACATACATTACCCAGTCCATGGGAACTATGTATTAGCCCACATACATTACCAAGTCCATGGGAACTATGTATTAGCCCACATACATTACCCAGTCCATGGGAACTATGTATTATCCCACATACATTACCAAGTCCATGGGAACTATGTATTAGCCCACATACATTACCCAGTCCATGGGAACTATGTATTATCCCACACACATTACCCAGTCCACGGGAACTATGTATTATCCCACAAACATTACCAAGTCCATGGGAACTATGTATTAGCCCACATACATTACCCAGTCCATGGGAACTATGTATTATCCCACACACATTACCCAGTCCATGGCAACTATGTATTATCCCACATACATTACCAAGTCCATGGGAACTATGTATTAGCCCACATACATTACCCAGTCCATGGACACTATGTATTATCCCACACACATTACCCAGTCCACGGGAACTATGTATTATGCCACATACATTACCCAGTCCACGGGGACTATGTATTATCCCACATACATTACCCAGTCCACGGGGACTATGTATTATCCCACATACATTACCCAGTCCATGGCAACTATGTATTATCCCACATACATTACCCAGTCCATGGCAACTATGTATTATCCCACAAACATTACCCAGTCCACGGGGACTATGTATTATCCCACATACATTACCCAGTCCAAGGAAACTATGTATTATCCCACATACATTATCCAGTCCATGGGGACTATGTATTATCCCACATACATTACCCAGTCCACGGAAACTATGTATTATCCCACAAACATTACCCAGTCCACGGGGACTATGTATTATCCCACATACATTACCCAGTCCACGGGGACTATGTATTATCCCACATACATTACCCAGTCCATGGCAACTATGTATTATCCCACATACATTACCCAGTCCACGGGAACTATGTATTATCCCACAAACATTACCCAGTCCATGGACACTATTTATTATCCCACACACATTACCCAGTCCACGGGGGACTATGTATTATCCCACATACATTACCCAGTCCACGGAAACTATGTATTATCCCACATACATTACCCAGTCCATGGGAACTATGTATTATCCCACATACATTACCCAGTCCACGGGGACTATGTATTATCCCACATACATTACCCAGTCTATGGGAACTATGTATTATCCCACATACATTACCCAGTCCACGGGGACTATGTATTATCCCACATACATTACCCAGTCCACGGGGACTATGTATTATCCCACATACATTAGCCAGTCCATGACAACTATGTATTATCCCACATACATTACCCAGTCCACGGGGACTATGTATTATCCCACATACATTACCAAGTCCACGGGAACTATATATTATACCACATATATAACCAAGTCCACGGGGACTATGTCTTATCCCACACACATTACCCAGTCCACGGGGACTATGTATTATCCCACAAACATTACCCAGTTCACGAGGACAATGTATTATCCCACATACATTACCCAGTACATGGGGGATTATGTATTATCCCACATACATTACCCAGTCCACGGGGACTATATATTATCCCACATACATTACCCAAGTCCACGGGAACTATGTATTATCCCACATACATTACCCAGTCCATGGCAACTATGTATTATCCCATATACATTACCAAGTTCACGAGGACTATGTATTATCCAACATACATTACCAAGTTCACGAGGACTATGTATTATCCAACATACATTACCAAGTTCACGAGGACTATGTATTATCCTACAAACATTACCCAGTCCACGGAAACTATGTATTATCCAACATACATTACCAAGTTCACGAGGACTATGTATTATCCCACATATATTACCCAGTCCACGGGAACTATGTATTATCCCACATACATTACCCAGTCCATGGCAACTATGTATTATCCCACAAACATTACCCAGTTCACGAGGACTATGTATTATCCCACATACATTACCAAGTCCACGCAAACTATGTATTATCCCACATACATTACCCAGTCCACGGGGACTATGTATTATCCCACATACATAACCCAGTCCATGGCAACTATGTATTATCCCACAAACATTAGTCAGTTCACGAGGACTATGTATTATCCCACATACATTACCAAGTCCACGGAAACTATGTATTATCCCACAAACATTACCCAGTCCACGGTGACTATGTATTATCCCACATATATAACCCAGTCCACGGGGACTATGTATTATCCCACATACATTATCCAGTCCATGGCAACTATGTATTATCCCACATACATTACCAAGTTCACGAGGACTATGTATTATCCCGCATACATTACCAAGTTCACGAGGACTATGTATTATCCCACATACATTACCAAGTCCACTGAAGCTATGTATTATCCCACAAACATTACCCAGTCCACGGGGACTATGTATTATCCCACATACATTACCCAGTCCACGGGGACTATGTATTATCCCCCATACATTACACAGTCCATGGCAACTGTGTATTATCCCACATACATTACCAAGTTCACGAGGACTATGTATTATCCCACATACATTACCAAGTTCACGAGGACTATGTATTATCCCACATACATTACCCAGTCCACGGGGACTATGTATTATCCTACAAACATTACCCAGTCCACGGGGACTTTGTATTATCCCACATACATAACCAAGTCCACGGGAACTATGTATTATCCCACATACATTACCCAGTCCACGGGAACTATGTATTATCCCAAAAACATTACCCAGTCCATGGGAACTATGTATTATCCCACATACATTACCCAGTCCACGGGAACTATGTATTATCCCACATACATTACCCAGTCCACGGGAACTATGTATTATCCCACATACATTACTCAGTCCACGGGGACTATGTATTATCCCACATACATTACCCAGTCCACGGGAACTATGTATTATCCCAAAAACATTACCCAGTCCACGGGAACTATGTATTATCCCAAAAACATTACCCAGTCCATGGGAACTATGTATTATCCCACATACACTACCCAGTCCACGGGAACTATGTATTATCCCACACACATTACCCAGTCCACGGGAAGTATGTATTATCCCACATAAATTACCCAGTCCACGGGGACTATGTATTATCCCACATACATTACCCAGTCCACGGGGACTATGTATTATCCCACATACATTACCCAGTCCATGGCAACTTTGTATTATCCCACATGCATTACCCAGTCCATGGCAACTATGTATTATCCCACAAACATGACCCAGTCCACGGGGACTATGTATTATCCCACATACATTACCCAGTCCACGGGAACTATGTATTATCCCACATACATTACTCAGTCCATGGGGACTATGTATTATCCCACATACATTACCCAGTCCACGGAAACTATGTATTATCCCACATACATTACCCAGTCCACGGGGACTATGTATTATCCCACACACATTACTCAGTCCATGGGGACTATGTATTATCCCACATACATTACCCAGTCCATGGCAACTATGTATTATCCCACATACATTACCCAGTCCACGGGAACTATGTATTATCCCACAAACATTACCCAGTTCATGGACACTATGTATTATCCCACACACATTACCCAGTCCACGGGGGACTATGTATTATCCCACACACATTACTCAGTCCATGGGGACTATGTATTATCCCACATACATTACTCAGTCCATGGGGACTATGTATTATCCCACATACATTACCCAGTCCACGGAAACTATGTATTATCCCACATACATTACCCAGTCCACGGGAACTATGTATTATCCCACATACATTACCCAGTCCACGGGGACTATGTTTTATACCACATATATAACCCAGTCCACGGGGACTATGTATTATCCCACATACATTACCCAGTCCATGGCAACTATGTATTATCCCACATAAATTACCCAGTCCACGGGAACTATGTATTATCCCACAAACATTACCCAGTCCATGGACACTATGTATTATCCCACACACATTACCCAGTCCACGGGGGACTATGTATTATCCCACATACATTACCCATTCCACGGAAACTATGTATTATCCCACATACATTACCCAGTCCATGGGAACTATGTATTATCCCACATACATTACCCAGTCCACGGGGACTATGTATGATCCCACATACATTACCCAGTCCATGGGAACTATGTATTATCCAACACACATTACCCAGTCCACGGGGGACTATGTATTATCCCACATACATTACCCAGTCCACGGGGACTATGTATTATCCCACATACATTACCCAGTCCATGGCAACTATGTATAATCCCACATACATTACCCAGTCCACGGGAACTATGTATTATCCCACAAACATTACCCTGTCCATGGGAACTATGTATTATCCCACACACATTACCCAGTCCATGGCAACTATGTATTATCCCACATACATTACCTAGTCCATGGCAACTATGTATTATCCCACAAACATTACCCAGTCCACGGGGACTATGTATTATCCCACATACATTACCCAGTCCATGGCAACTATGTATTATCCCACAAACATTACCCAGTTCACGAGGACTATGTATTATCCCACATACATTACCAAGTCCACGGAAACTATGTATTATCCCACATACATTACCCACTCAACGGGGACTATGTATTATCCCACATACATTACCCAGTCCATGGCAACTATGTATTATCCCACATACATTACCAAGTCCAGGGAAACTATGTTTTATCCCACAAACATTACCCAGTCCACGGGGACTATGTATTATCCAACATATATAACCCAGTCCACGGGGACTATGTATTATCCCACATACATTTCCCAGTCCACGGGGACTATGTATTATCCCACATACATTACCCAGTCAATGGCAACTATGTATTATCCCACATACATTACCAAGTTCACGAGGACTATGTATTATCCCACATACATTACCAAGTTCACGAGGACTATGTATTATCCCACATACATTACCAAGTCCACGGAAACTATATACCCACATACATTAGCCAGTCCACGGGGACTATGTATTATCCTACAAACATTACCCAGTCCACGGGGACTATGTATTATCCCACATACATTACCCAGTTCATGGCAACTATGTATTATCCCACATACATTACCAAGTCCACGGGGACTATGTATTATCCCACAAACATTACCCAGTCCACGGGGACTATGTATTATCCCACATACATTACCCAGTCCATGGCAACTATGTATTATCCCACATACATTACCCAGTCCACGGGGACTATGTATTATCCCACATACATTACCCAGTCCACGGGGACTATGTATTATCCCACATACATTACCCAGTACATGGGGGATTTTGTATTATCCCACATACATTACCCACTCCACGGGGACTATGTATTATCCCACATACATTACCCAGTCCATGGCAACTATGTATTATCCCAAATACATTACCAAGTTCACGGGGACTATGTATTATCCCACACACATTACCCAGTCCACGGGGGATTATGTATTATCCCACATACATTACCCAGTCCACGGGGACTATGTAGTATCCCACATACATTACCCAGTCCACGGGAACTATGTATTATCTCACATACATTACCCAGTCCACGGGGATTATGTATTATCCCACATACATTACCCAGTCCATGGGAACTATGTATTATCCCACATACATTACCCTGTCCACGGGAACTATGTATTATCCCACATACATTACCCAGTCCATGGGAACTATGTATTATCCCACATACATTACCCAGTCCACGGGAACTATGTATTATCCCACATACATTACCCAGTCCACGGGAACTATGTATTATCCCACATATATTACCCAGTCCACGGGGACTATGTATTATCCCACATATATTACCCAGTCCATGGGAACTATGTATTATCTCACATACATTACCCAGTCCACGGGGACTATGTATTATCCCACATACATTACCCAGTCCATGGGAACTATGTATTATCTCACATACATTACCCAGTCCATGGGAACTATATATTATCCCACATACATTACCCAGTCCACGGGACCTATGTATTATCCCAAACACATTACCCAGTCCACGGGGGATTATGTATTATCCCACATACATTACCAAGTCCACGGGGACTATGTATTATCCCACATACATTACCCAGTCCACGGGGACTATGTATTATCCCACAAACATTACCCAGTCCAGGGGGACTATGTATTATCCCACATACATTACCCAGTTCATGGCAACTATGTATTATCCCACATACATTATCAAGTCCACGGGGACTATGTATTATCCCACAAACATTACCCAGTCCACGGGGACTATGTATTATCCCACATACATTACCCAGTCCATGGCAACTATGTATTATCCCACATACATTACCCAGTCCACGGGGACTATGTATTATCCCACATACATTACCCAGTACATGGGGGATTATGTATTATCCCACATACATTACCCAGTCCACGGGGACTATGTATTATCCCACATACATTACCCAGTCCATGGCAACTATGTATTATCCCAAATACATTACCAAGTTCACGGGGACTATGTATTATCCCACACACATTACCCAGTCCACGGGGGATTATGTATTATCCCACATACATTACCCAGTCCACGGGGACTATGTATTATCCCACATACATTACCCAGTCGACGGGAACTATGTATTATCCCACACACATTACCCAGTCCACGGGAACTATGTATTATCTCACATACATTACCCAGTCCACGGGGATTATGTATTATCCCACATACATTACCCAGTCCATGGGAAATATGTATTATCCCACATACATTACCCTGTTCACGGGAACTATGTATTATCCCAAATACATTACCCAGTCCATGGGAACTATGTATTATCCCACATACATTACCCAGTCCACGGGAACTATGTATTATCCCACATACATTACCCAGTACACGGGGGATTATGTATTATCCCACATACATTACCCAGTCCATGGGGACTATGTATTATCCCACATACATTACAAAGTCCACGTGGACTATGTATTATCCCACATACATTACCCAGTCCACGGTGACTATGTATTATCCCACACACATAACCCAGTCCACGGGAACTATGTATCATCCCACACACATTACCAAGTCCACGGGGACTATGTATTATCCCACATACATTACCCAGTCAATGGGGACTATGTAGTATCCCACATACATTACCCATTCACGGAAACTATGTATTATCCCACATACATTACCCAGTCCATGGCAACTATGTATTATCCCACATACATTACCCATTCACGGAAACTAAATATTATCCCACATACATTACCCAGTCCATGGATACTATGTATTATCCCACATACATTACCCATTCACGGAAACTATGTATTATCCCACATACATTACCCAGTCCATGGGAACTATGTATTATCCCACATACATTACCCATTCACGGAAACTATGTATTATCCCACATACATTACCCAGTCCATGGGAACTATGTATTATCCCACATACATTACCCAGTCCATGGGAACTATGTAGTATCCCACACACATTACCCATTCACGGAAACTATGTATTATCCCACATACATTACCCAGTCCATGGCAACTATGTATTATCCCACATACATTACCCATTCACGGAAACTAAATATTATCCCACATACATTACCCAGTCCATGGATACTATGTATTATCCCACATACATTACCCATTCACGGAAACTATGTATTATCCCACATACATTACCCAGTCCATGGGAACTATGTATTATCCCACATACATTACCCATTCACGGAAACTATGTATTATCCCACATACATTACCCAGTCCATGAGAACTATGTATTATCCCACATACATTACCCAGTCCATGGGAACTATGTATTATCCCACACACATTACCCAGTCCACGGGGGATTATGTATTATCCCACATACATTACCCAGTCCACGGGAACTATGTATTATCCCACATACATTACCCAGTCCACGGGAACTATGTATTATCCCACATATATTACCCAGTCCACGGGGGAATATGTATTATCCCACATACATTACCCAGTCCACGGGAACTATGTATTATCCCACATACATTACCCAGTCCACGGGGACTATGTATTATCCCACATACATTACCCAGTCCACGGGGAACTATGTATTATCCCACATACATTACCCAGTCCACGGGAACTATGTATTATCCCACAATCATTACCCAGTCCACGGGGACTATGTATTATCCCACATACATTACCCAGTCCATGGCAACTATGTATTATCCCACATACATTACCCATTCACGGAAACTATATATTATCCCACATACATTACCCAGTCCATGGATACTATGTATTATCCCACATACATTACCCATTCACGGAAACTATGTATTATCCAACATACATTACCCAGTCCATGGGAACTATGTATTATCCCACATACATTACCCATTCACGGAAACTATGTATTATCCCACATACATTACCCAGTCAATGGGAACTATGTATTATGCCACATACATTACCCAGTCCATGGGAACTATGTATTATCCCACACACATTACCCAGTCCACGGGGGATTATGTATTATCCCACATACATTACCCAGTCCACGGGAACTATGTATTATCCCACATACATTACCCAGTCCACGGGAACTATGTATTATCCCACATATATTACCCAGTCCACGGGGGACTATGTATTATCCCACATACATTACCCAGTCCACGGGAACTATGTATTATCCCACATACATTACCCAGTCCACGGGGACTATGTATTATCCCACATACATTACCCAGTCCACGGGGAACTATGTATTATCCCACATACATTACCCAGTCCACGGGAACTATGTATTATCCCACAATCATTACCCAGTCCACGGGGACTATGTATTATCCCACATACATTACCCAGTCCACGGGAACTATGTATTATCCCACATACATTATCCAGTCCACGGGGACTATGTTTTATACCACATATATAACCCAGTCCACGGGGACTATGTATTATCCCACATACATTACCCAGTCCACGGGGACTATGTATTATCCCACATATATTACCCAGTCCACGGGAACTATGTATTATCCCACATACATTACCCAGTCCACGGGGACTATGTATTATCCCACATACATTACCCAGTCCATGGCAACTATGTATTATCCAACATACATTACCCAGTCCACGGGGACTATGTATATTCCCACATACATTACCCAGTCCACGGGGACTATGTATTATCCCACATACATTACCCAGTCCACGGGGACTATGTTTTATACCACATATATAACCCAGTCCACGGGGACTATGTATTATCCCACATACATTACCCAGTCCACGGGGACTATGTATTATCCCACATATATTACCCAGTCCACGGGAACTATGTATTATCCCACATACATTACCCAGACCATGGGGACTATGTATTATCCCACATACATTACCCAGTCCACGGGGACTATGTATTATCCCACATACACTACCCAGTCCACGGGGACTATGTATTATCCCACACACATTACCCAGTCCACGGGGACTATGTATTATCCCACATACATTACCCAGTCCACGGGGAACTATGTATTATCCCACATACATTACCCAGTCCACGGGGGACTATGTATTATCCCACACACATTACCCAGTCCACGGGAACTATGTATTATCCCACATACATTACCAAGTCCACGGAAACTATGTATTATCCCACATACATTACCCAGTCCACGGGGAACTATGTATTATCCCACATACATTACCCAGTCCACGGGAACTATGTATTATCCCACATACATAACCCAGTCCATGGCAACTATGTATTATCCAACATACATTACCAAGATCACGAGGACTAAGTATTATCCCACATACATTACCAAGTTCACGAGGACTATGTATTATCCTACAAACATTACCAAGTCCACGGGGACTATGTATTATCCCACATACATTACCCAGTCCACGGGGACTATGTATTATCCCAAAAACATTACCCAGTCCATGGGAACTATGTAATATCCCACATACATTACCCAGTCCACGGAAACTATGTATTATCCCACAAACATTACCAAGTTAACGAGGACTATGTATTATCCCACATACATTACCAAGTTCACGAGGACTATGTATTATCCCACATACATTACCAAGTTCACGAGGACTATGTATTATCCCACATACATTACCCAGTCCACGGGAACTATGTATTATCCCACATACATTACCCAGTCCACGGAAACTATGTATTATCCCACATACATTACCCAGTTCACGGGGACTATGTATTATCCTACAAACATTACCAAGTCCACGGGGACTATGTATTATCCCACATACATTACCCAGTTCACGGAAACTATGTATTATCCCACATACATTACCCAGTCCACGGGAACTATGTATTATCCCACATACATTACCCAGTCCATGGCAACTATGTATTATCCCACAAACATTACCCAGTTCACGAGGACTATGTATTATCCCACATACATTACCAAGTCCACGCAAACTATGTATTATCCCACATACATTACCCAGTCCACGGGGACTATGTATTATCCCACATACATAACCCAGTCTTTGGCAACTATGTATTATCCCACAAACATTACCCAGTTCACGAGGACTATGTATTATCCCACATACATTACCCAGTCCACGGGGACTATGTATTATCCCACATATATAACCCAGTCCACGGGGACTATGTATTATCCCACATACATTATGCAGTCCATGGCAACTATGTATTATCCCACATACATTACCAAGTTCACGAGGACTATGTATTATCCCACATACATTACCAAGTTCACGAGGACTATGTATTATCCCACATACATTACCAAGTCCACGGAAACTATGTATTATCCCACAAACATTACCCAGTCCACGGGGACTATGTATTATCCCACATACATTACCCAGTCCACGGGGACTATATATTATCCCACATACATTACCCAGTCCATGGCAACTATGTATTATCCCACATACATTACCAAGTTCACGAGGACTATGTATTATCCCACATACATTACCCAGTCCATTATTGTAGTAGTTGCAACTAGGTATTATACCACATACATTACCCAGTCCATTATTGTAGTTCTGAGAACTAGGAATTATACCACATACATTACCCAGTCCATTATTGTAGTTATGGGAACTAGATATTATACCACATATATTACCCAGTCCATTATTGTAATAGTTGCAACTAGGTATTATACCACATACATTACCCAGTCCATTATTGTAGTTGTGGGAACTAGATATTATACCACATACATTACCCAGTCCATTATTGTAGTAGTTGCAACTAGGTATTATACCACATACATTACCCAGTCCATTATTGTAGTTGTGAGAACTATGTATTATCCCACATACATTACCTAGTCCACGGAAACTATGTATTATCCCACATACATTACCCAGTCCACGGGGACTATGTATTATCCCACATACATAACCCAGTCCATGGCAACTATGTATTATCCCACAAACATTACCCAGTTCACGAGGACTATGTATTATCCCACATACATTACCCAGTCCACGGGGACTATGTATTATCCCACATATATAACCCAGTCCACGGGGACTATGTATTATCCCACATACATTATCCAGTCCATGGCAACTATGTATTATCCCACATACATTACCAAGTTCACGAGGACTATGTATTATCCCACATACATTACCAAGTTCACGAGGACTATGTATTATCCCACATACATTACCAAGTCCACGGAAACTATGTATTATCCCACAAACATTACCCAGTCCACGGGGACTATGTATTATCCCACATACATTTCCCAGTCCACGGGGACTATGTATTATCCCACATACATTACCCAGTCCATGGCAACTATGTATTATCCCACATACATTACCAAGTTCACGAGGACTATGTATTATCCCACATACATTACCCAGTCCATTATTGTAGTAGTTGCAACTAGGTATTATACCACATACATTACCCAGTCCATTATTGTAGTTGTGAGAACTAGGTATTATACCACATACATTACCCAGTCCATTATTGTAGTTATGGGAACTAGATATTATACCACATATATTACCCAGTCCATTATTGTAGTAGTTGCAACTAGGTATTATACCACATACATTACCCAGTCCATTATTGTAGTTGTGGGAACTAGATATTATACCACATACATTACCCAGTCCATTATTGTAGTAGTTGCAACTAGGTATTATACCACATACATTACCCAGTCCATTATTGTAGTTGTGAGAACTAGGTATTATACCACATACATTACCCAGTCCATTATTGTAGTTGTGAGAACTAGGTATTATACCACATACATAACCCAGTCCATTATTGTAGTTGTGAGAACTAGGTATTATACCACATACATTACCCAGTCCATTATTGTAGTAGTTGCAACTAGGTATTATACCACATACATTACCCCGTGCATTATTGTAATAGTAGGAACTATGTATTATACCACATACATTACCCAGTCCATTATTGTAGTTGTAGGAACTATGTATTATACCACAGACATAACCGTTACACGTTGGATTCTGTGAACTAGGTATTATACCACATACATTACCCAGTCCATTATTGTAGTTATGGGAACTAGATATTATACCACATATATTACCCAGTCCATTATTGTAGTAGTTGCAACTAGGTATTATACCACATACATTACCCAGTCCATTATTGTAGTTGTGGGAACTAGATATTATACCACATACATTACCCAGTCCATTATTGTAGTAGTTGCAACTAGGTATTATACCACATACATTACCCAGTCCATTATTGTAGTTGTGAGAACTAGGTATTATACCACATACATTACCCAGTCCATTATTGTAGTTGTGAGAACTAGGTATTATACCACATACATAACCCAGTCCATTATTGTAGTTGTGAGAACTAGGTATTATACCACATACATTACCCAGTCCATTATTGTAGTAGTTGCAACTAGGTATTATACCACATACATTACCCCGTGCATTATTGTAATAGTAGGAACTATGTATTATACCACATACATTACCCAGTCCATTATTGTAGTTGTAGGAACTATGTATTATACCACAGACATAACCGTTACACGTTGGATTCTGTGAACAGTGTAGATCCGAATCGGCTTTGCATGGACACGACTGATCAACATCGACATTGTTGACATTTTTCTAGCACAAGCTTCTGTAACTAGTGTGAATTCTGATTATCGTACTTTTTAGCAGATGAATAGATGAATCACTTGCCGTTATAGTTTGGTGCTTTACGCCGCTTGCAACAATTGTTCACCTATAGCACGATGTTTCATGGATAAGTTACCAGTTCTACGGGTCTATTTATCCTGACACCAGTCAGTCAGCCGTAATGCTTACCCCGCAACCTGGGCGCCATGGGGTGCAGCCATTACTACAGTGCTTAAAGTCTTGGGTTTGACCCGGCCAGTGATAGAACACGCGACCTTCCGCACCCGAGACGAACGCTCTATATAATTTACAACTTGTACCTTTTCCCAAGGGCAGGCTCAAATATTGTCTGAAAGTAGGACATTACGACACAAAGAGAAATTTGAACAAAACATTGACATGATTAGATCAGCTGTTTATGACAGACGGAAACGTGTGTGAACTGTGAAAACCTTGAACGAAGCCGTGGCGGCATAAATTAACTTCGTCATGCGGCTTTCAAGTACACGCAAACGCGTTTGGGTCGGGTTAACATCCAATTGAATGGTAAACAAGAGTATCTTGGGAATACACTTGTATATGAGCCCTTCCACGAGAAAACCAATATTATAAACTCTGCGTAATGTGTCGACCCAGATCAGCCTACGCAGTCCGAGCTGGCTAATCCGGGCCGACACATTCCGTCTCAGGCGATAGAGGTATAGAGTAATGATTCCTGAAACAGAAAAACCACAGGAGGCGAGGTAAGCCTGTGCGGCGTGCTTATGCTGATCTAGAGTCCACAATCTTGGTTTTCTCGCTGGACGGCTCATATATTATATTATATTCTGGACTATTGGAAGAACAGTTTGTGCACACACATTTGAAACAAAAGTGTGAAAAGGAAAATTGCTAATTGTTACAAAAGTCGTCTGCACTGAACCATTATACTGTAACTGAATCCTTCTAGAACGACTGCGAGGAGTCAAGATTAACATTCATATAGGAATAGTTTTACACGCATGTATATCATGCTGGAGGATTGTTAGCGTCTGGGATTAAGTACCGGGCATCACGGGTTCAATCCCCAGTCGCGGCGCATCGGTTATGTTGGAGTGCCCGTGTGCAAGGCTCATTTTCTAGCCTTGTACTTTTTAGCTCACCTGTGCACGAAGTGCTCAAGGTGAGTTATTGTGATGGCCTTTTGTCCGGCGTCGGTCGTGCGTCGTGCGTCGTCCGTCGGCCATCGTCCGTAGTCCGTCGTCCGTCAACTTTTTCTCCTCAGTAACCAGTAGGTCAATTGGGATAAAACTTCACAGGAAGCATCCTCACATTGACCTCACCAGAATCCCTTCAAATGTTTGGGATCCATGCAGAATTCTGGTTTCCATGGCAACGAAATGAAAACAACTTTAAAAATCTTCTTCTCCAAAACTGGTGGGCAGATTTTCAAATAATTTTGTAGAAATGTTCCTTGGATGACCCTTTATCAGATTCCTTCAAGCCATATTAATTGGTCGAAAAACATGGCCGCCAGAGGGCGGGGCTATTTTGCCTTATATGGATTTAGTGAAAACTTAAAAAATCTTCTCCTCTGAAAGTGTCAGGCCGATTTTCAAATAATTGTGTAGAACTGTTCCTTAGGTGACCCTCTATCAGATTCCTTAAAGCCATGTTGATTAGTCAAAACACATGGCCGCCACAGGCGGGGCTATTTTGCCTTATTATATGGCTTTAGTGAACACTTAAACAACCTTCTGCTCCGAAAGTGTTTGGCCGATTTTCAAAAAAATTGTAGAAATATTGCTAGGGTGACCCTCTTTCAGATTCCTTCAAGCCATGTTGATTGGTCAAAAACTATGGCCGCCAGGGGGCGGTGCTTATATGGCTACAGTGAAGACGAAAAAAATCAGGTGAGCGATCCAGGGCCATCATGGCCCTCTTGTTTATATACCCAGGGATCATAAACAAGTGAACTGTCGCCGTGAAATAACTGAAATAATGTTGAAAACGGATTAAAACCCCATTTAAACAAAATAAAACAACAGCTTCATACTGAACAGTACGGTGCGTCCGTCTCTAGATAGGGCGGCCAATGTTCGAAGCCCGGTTGAGTCATTAAACGTTAAGAATGATATATGTAGTATCGTTTCATAATATTAGGTTATTAGCGTATCAACATGCTCAGCCGACTGCCTACTTATATAGTTTCGTAAAATCGGGGTCATGCGTGCAGGGGAACAGTTTGGGCAGGGGCGTATCCAGGCATACTCACGTACGCCAATGCGTACACTTCGTCAGAAAAAATAGAAGGTTCAAATATGCAATAAAAACTGAAGGCTGAGGGTGTAATGGTTGTGATGTCCGTCTCGAGAGCCGGCAACCAGTGTTTAATCCATGGTCGGGTCTTACCAAAGACTTGAAAGTGGTAGTAGTTATTTCTCTCCATGTTGCAAAGTGTTGCAGACGGGTGAACTGGCGTAAGGATAATCTTCAAATCAGCACTGATAATTTACACAGGAAACGCCGTAAAATTACTGAAATACTGTTTTGGGCAATGTATCATTCCCCAAAAAACAGTTGTAAACGTTATTTGTTTCATATGAGTTATATGTAAAAGATAGATATACATGTTGAAATTGTTATTAAACAGCCGCCGTGAGTGACAGGTTTGATAAAAAGATTTACGTCTGAAAGTAAGCCAACATGCATGTACATCTTTTATATGTATAGTTTACTTTATTTATTTTACAAACATTAAACATACAAGAAATTACACGTGAAACATGGCAGTATGTCCTTTTTTCAAAACAAACATATCAGATCTAGTAGCACTTGCACGCTATCAGAGCGCTAGATGAGGGGCATAATTCATGTTCTTAAATCAGTACCAGAACTCCTAACCATTTGGTGTGCTTTCTCAAAAGACTAAGGTCTGGAATAATAGTGATAGTCTTCCTACCATACGCCTACTTAATATCATCGAGATTACCGTTCATCCGTGATCTAAGTGCATCATGCAAGATACGTATTGTATCCTATGATTGTTCCTTTCCTGGAATGTTTGATTTAAAACCACATTAACCAACAGGGAAGACAAAGACATGTCTATACATAAACTTCCAGTCATTGTTTGCTCTATTTCTCCTGATATTCAATGAGTAGATCATTGGACGAGAGCCCAGCCCCGGTGGCTCAATCGGTAGCGACGCGCGTTGTCAATATACATGTAGGGTTTGCGAGTTAGAACTCCAGATTATCCTAAATTCTTTTCGATGTTTGACTAAAGTCACAGTGACTCGCGTCATTCGTTTTCCACCAATGGGCTTATAGTCTGTGTAGAAAACCAGCCAGTTGCTTGGAAAGTATGGTTCGGAAAGCCAGAAAACGCACGAATAGGTGAACTGGCCTCCGTAATATGACTGCAAAATGGTTGAAAACGTCGTTAAATCCTAATCAATTAATATATCATAGGGCGAGAACATATCTGAAATCATGGGTGATTAACTCAACATATTTGTTCTATTTGTTTGTCTATAATTTTATTTATTTTCAGGCGATGCAATAACTCTGCTTGTGGTTATGCATAGTTTATGTTTTCTGCATGTGTTAACAAAAATGCTTCTAGAATGCACTCGATGCAATGTTGGAGCTCTATGTTGCCAATGCATCAATTAAATAGTACCTACTTTATGATGCCAACCGACAAATACGCCGGAGTTTTTAAGCTTAATGTTTATTATATATACAGTTAAGAGCGCCCGTAGCTCAGTCGACAGAGACGCAGACTGTCATTCCTTGGTTTGAGAGTTCGAAACCAAGCCCAGCCAACACTCATATCGACGTTTGACAAAAGTATTTGCGACTCTATTTAAAGTCTAACAGTCTATGTGGAAAAGCAGCCAGTTGCCTGGGAAGATTGGTGTGCGGAGTACTGGTGTGAGAATGCAATGAAACACACGGATAAGTTGCCCTCCTCATATAACTGAAGAAATGTTGAAAACGGCGTAAAACCCAATTAATCAAGCAAGCAAGCAATCTATCATTCAATCAATCAATCAGTCTATTTATTAATAAACCAATATCATATGGAGAAATCACCATGACTCCCCTATAAATAAATTCATTGTTTACAGCGATTAACTCGAAACCGAATACAGCGCAATATCGAAAAAGATATCAGACAAGGTAACAACAAAAAAAAACTCGACTAGGTAAAAATGGGTTAATCCAGTCAACCAGTTTCGTTTAAACATATATGTCACATGACCGAGATCAGATACGGTTAAAGTATTTATATTTGGTTTTATCGGTCGTACAGCATGTGTGTGACCGATTGAACTTCCGCGTGTCACCTAGTGCACAGTATATGGCAAACCTCTCGCTCCCCCAGCTCCATTCGCCCATCACTTACTCATTCATTGAGCCGTTTGTATTTATATGTATCCGTCTGTTTTTATGTGTGTGTCTGTCAGTATCTATCTCCTGTCTGCCTGTCTGTCTGTCAGTATCTATCTATCTCTGTCTACCTATTTCTGTCTGTCTCTGTCTGTCTCTGTCTGTCTCTGTCTGTCTCTGTCTGTCTCTGTCTGTCTCTGTCTGTCTGTCTGTATGTCTGTATGTCTGTCTGTCTGTCTCTGTCTGTCTCTCATTCTCTCTCTATCTCTGTCTCTCCATATCTCCCTCTCTCTCTCTCTTTCTCTCTCTCTCTCTCTCTCTCTCTCTCTCTCTCTCTCTCGCTCTCTCTCTATCTCTCTTTCTCTCTCATCCCCCTCTCTCTCTCTCTCTCGCTCTCTCACCCCCTCTCTCTGTCTCTCTCTCTCTCCCTTTCGCCATCTCTCTGTATCTCTCTCTCTCTGTCTCTCTGTCTCTCTTTCTCTCTATGTCTCTCTGTCTCTGTCTCTCTGTCTCTGTCTCTTTCTCCCCCCCCCCTCTCTCTCTCTCTCTCTCTCTCTTTCTCTCTCTCTATTTCGCATTTACAACGCTCTCTCTCTATATCTCTCTCTCTCTTTTCTCTCTCTCTCTCTCTCTCTCTCTCTCTCTCTCTCTCTCTCTCTCTCTATCTCTCTCTCTCTCCCTTTCGCCATCTCTCTGTATATATATATATCTCTCTCTCTATATGTCTCTCTGTTTCTCTCTCTATCTCTGTCTGTATCTCTGTCTCTCTGTTTCTCTCTGTCTCTGTCTCTGTCTCTCTCTCTTTCCTCTCTGTCTCTCTGTCTCTCTGTATATCTATTTCGCATTTACAACAAGATCAATTTTTCTCCAAAATCGGTTCATATATAAAAGTATAACTGTTTTTATTAAATTTGCTTTTAACAAAATTGTGATAAGACATAGAAACAAATAGGAAACTGCTTTGTCAGCTATCATTCATACAAGAACACAAACAGCTGTTTCACGAAAATGTCAAGGTCGTTGTACTCGTTTCTAAAAATAAGTACACACAGGGTGAAATTATACGCTTTATGACTAATGACGTCAGAAGTCTATCAGCTGATATGTTTTTAACCAGCTTATTTATCTCCGACCTTGTCCCATTTACTGTATTTTACATAAAAGGTCTACCGGATTACATATCGCTGGAAGAATAAAATACTTAGCCAACTTACAGACTCATTTGCACCGGATGATTTCTCTTTTCACAATGTTTTAACTCTCTTGGAATAAATATACTTTCATGTAAAGAGAATTTCAATTTGTTTTGAAATGTGTTTTTTAAAGCCGACTGCTGCAGACTAGCTGAAACTTTTTGCTGTCAAATTCAAAATTTACATTGTTTGTTACTTGCCATTACATTTTACCAAATTTCCCGTTGGATGAAAAATTCAAGACTTTATGAAATTTGGCAGTGAAAGAGTTAATCAGAATATATATATGAACAGTAATTGTTTAACTTGTACCGCTTGCGGTTACATGCTAACGCATCTGCAGCAGACGAATTGAAAATATTGTGGGAAAAAGAGGAAGGTAATTTCGATATGTCTCTGTCTTACATCTAAATACACCAGCATTCATGTATTCCGTGCGTTTCCATACGAATGGCGTGAAGGAACTGAATAATATAATGAGTAAACAGTGGAAAAATATCACTTTTATATAACAATAAAACGCCGAAAAACATAAATTTCCTATGAACTGTTTTCTGAACATGTTCCAGATCCTGCCAGCCCTTTAACTAACAATTCGGTCAGACAAACGTTTGAGAATCAACATGTACATGCATATATATATATATCAGCTGTCCAAAGAAGGTATTACATACGCTATTCTTTCACACAACACTTAAAGGGACATTCTCGCATACACCAAATAAGCAGGCCGGGACAACTTTGTACACCAAGTCGACGGAAAACTCTTTCTGAATCAAAGTCTAATGAAAATACTAACTATTGACAGTAATTAAAAATTTAAATTCGTCTGCTGTAGATGCGTCATAAAGATTGAATGCGACTGTTAAGCGGTATTTTACTTTTAAAAGCAAAGACCCCCTATAGCAATTCCCTGTCTATAACAATCACACTTTTAATTTACCAAGTAATCATTTTCTGCATAAATGACCCTGTAATTAAAGACCGCATGTGAGCAAAGATCAGATTGTTCACTTCCCATGGGTGGTCTTTAAACACAGGTTGTACTGTATGTTCGCAGTAATAACATTAAAATGAGCCGTCCCGCGAGAAAACCAACATTGTGGTCTCTGCGTAAAGTATCGACGCGGATCAGCCTTAGCATGCCGCGCAGGTTTACCCGGATAGACAGTTTACGCCTCCTGTGGATTTCTGTTTCAGGAGTCATTACTCTATACCTTTATCCCCCTGAGACGGAATGTGTCGGCCCGGATCAGTCTGCGTGGACTGTGCAGGCTGATCTTGGACGATACATTACGCAGAGACCATACCGTTGGTTTTCTGGCGGGACGGCTCAAATGTTACAAACAATTAATTCAGTTTTATTGAGGTTATAAAACACTGCGGAGTCCACTTATACATGATCCCTAGGTAAACAAACCAGGCACCTAGAAATGTGCCTTGCCCATAATGAAGGCCGTGACTGGGGATCTAACCCATAATGCACGGTCCCAAATAATGTAATATTATTTATAAATCGTTGTGTTTCTAAATGGAAACGTCACTTATACCTTTGTGGTGCGTGTGCTTCATGATATAGTGTACATGTAGACTACATAGTCTATCAAGGGAACTGGTTTAGATTAGTTTTTCTGCACAGTGTAGGTTCAGAGCGGCCTGTCTATCTGCCTATAGTCAAATTAGAATCTACACAGATTGACACAGTCTTCTAACGGGCTTGTGTAAGTAATATATTAACAGTGTAGATCTTCGTCACACTGTATTGATGTACAGGCCGATCTGGATCTACATTGTTTACAATAGCAACACGTTTACAGTTCCCCATCGGCGGGCTCATTTAAAGCATGCGTACCTGGAGGCACATCTGTATTGTTTTACTGAGCTCTATTTTGTGATGTTATAACATGATTTTTGTATCGGGTTTTACGCCACTTTTAAAAGTATTTAAGATATATCACGGAGACGAGGTAAAATCCCCAGCAATGAAGTACATTTATTTCAGTCGTTATGCTATCCGGAAAACCCTGAGCACCAAACAGAGAAGCCGACCGAAGAACGAACCGTCTGTTTCCCGCTCTCGAGGCGGACGCTCCGGGCATTTTACCACCGAGGTTGTCTTCAGTAGTCTTTGTTGCGCAAAAATGGGATCGTAAAATGATAAACCTTCCCTTTAGAACTAAGAAGACTTCATGAATAATGTGAAATGATTGCAAAATTGTCTTAATGTATCGATTTGATGCATCGAAATGGTCTTTATAGAAATATAATAGATATATGCCTCTGCAGGAGACAGGTGGCATGCAGAAAGAAGGAAGTTTTCTATAATAAGCTATTATCGATATGCAAGGCAACCCAATACTCTGTCTGAATAAGGTAGGTCACCTATATTAAACATTACGAACGTGGTCAGAGGTCAAATTTTAGGACCTACTCATACAATTGTCGTGAGGTATGATATGCGTTCAGTGAAACAGTTTGGTAGCTCACGGTTGCGAATCAACCAATCAAATAACAGCTATTTTATAGTAAGTGCAATTTGATCTGTGGATTGGCAAGCGTAAGCTACTTTATTATGATATATGTGATTTGATAAGTGGATAGACAACCGTGAACTAACGAACTGTTTAACAAAACGCAGTGCTGGTTGACTTGTTATAGGAAGCATACAAATAATATGTATAACAGCTTCCTCCACCATCAATGTAACATTATATAAGTCTTAATTACCTCAGGTAGGTAAACCTTCCCATTCGAAGACCTTTGACGCATGTGTAGCAGATGTCTTAATTTCCACAGTGTTTATAATAAAAAGTTTATGCAACAGAAAAGGAAACATCGGAAAGTGTTTCAAATCAGACGAGGCCATAGTCTATATAAGGAAATGGGTCAATACTTTCATTCATGAAAATAAACAAAGATAACATTATATGAGTCGTGACCGACGATCTGGGGGTCTTATTGCACATGCGTACAAGTGAAGAGTCATATGATCGTCTGCTTACATCTCATCATTTCCAATATGCAGACGCATTTTGACGTACTTTCCTGCAGACGAGTTTTGAAAATATTGTGGCAAGAAGGAGAAATAGCTCATCCTGAGCAGGTTATCCTTTTGCCACATTGTGTTCAACTCTTATCAATAATTAAACTTTCATTTGTAAAGATTTCAATTTTCGCTTCACGTTTGTAAAATCGTTTTCTGCATATTAATGGTTAATGTTGCGCTTGTAATTATTTTACCTATATATTACGTATAGTTTACCTATCTATATATTACCTATCTATATATTACCTATATTTTACCTATCAATATATTATCTATATCTTTCCTATCTATATATTACCTATATTTTACTACCTATATATATTACGTATATTTTACCTATATATTACCTATATATATATAACCTATATTTTACCTATATATATATTAGCTATATTTTACTACCTATATATATTACCTATATATTACCTATATTTTACCTATCTATATATTACCTATATATATATTACCTATATTTTACTACCTATATTTTACCTATATATTACCTATATTTTACCTATCTATATATTACCTATATTTTACAACCTATATATATTACCTATATATTACCTATATATTATATACTGAATGATAAAATATAGAGATTTCCCAACTTGAGAAAATCTATAACATGCTTGTTGGCTACTGAGCAATATCGCCTAGTGTGCGATATAGCTCACTAGCCCTATTTTCGGAACTACTTTTTTTAAATCTCTTTTCAACACTTTTAAGCTCCGTTTTCACTACTAAACACTTTATTTCCATGATGAACCGTTAAATAATCTACAATTGCACTTTTAAATCTGCAAAAAATAGCTTGAATCGACATGACACAAGTTTATTTCAATCAATGTACACATTGTCGGTGACGTCACGTATATATATATATAGTGACGTCACTGCAAAACTGGCAGATTACGTCATTCAGATCTCCACTTCTGAGCTAAAAATAAATGAGCTGCACAGGGGTATTGTCGTTTAAAAATTATCGCCGAGTATATAATATATAGTTTAATAAACATTGTTTTCATGATTTGGGAATTAAATCCCTCGTGAAAGAGATTCTTGCATATAAAAACTCGTGCGCTATGGCGCACTCGTTTTTATATCGCAATAATCTCTTCCACTTGGGATTTAAATCCCGTATCATGAAAACATGGTTAATTAAACTCTATATATTACCTATATATTATCTATATATCCTACCTCCTACATAAATCTGCGTATTTCATTGGTCAAGCGTTGTCACGCGGTGACGGTGTATAATCCATACACGGTCACCGGGAGCCTAATCTTTTTTTGGTTATCGGGAGTTTCTTCCCGTTTGTTTTCGAACATGGCGACCTCGAAACGTTTCGCCCAGACGACATATTTGGAGATCCAAAACAAACGTTTAAAGCTTAATTCAGACAATAATATGAATAATATGGAATTTTAAAAATACTGAGACCGAATACTTGGAAAATGACGTCACGTCAGCGGTTCGACGTCATAACGCTAGTCATTTGGCGCCAAAACTCGTAAATTTCATCTAGACATTTTGCAAACGTTAATGTAAATGAAACAATATCAAAAATAGCTCGTCTCATATTGAATAGCGAAACCGCTGTAGCAGACGCTGACGGTACTGTAATGTTAGATTTCAACTTATTCATTTATTTATTTTTGAGATCGATTTTAAATTCTGTATGAAGAGACAATAATTTTTTTTGTTTAATTTCATTTTATGTAGATCTAAAAAAAAATATGATCCGAGTTTTGTAGACCAACTCTCGTACTGTCGTAGTTTTCCGTGTCAGCCATATTTGTTTACATTGACGGCAGCCATCTTTGTTTACGTTATAACAAAGTAGTACCGATCGCCAAGGTTAATTTTGTTATGAGGTTATGAAAAAAATATCTCGGCCAATCACAGACAAGCAATAGTGGTGAATACAAACAAAACTAAAATATTCAGCAATGTTGATCAAGATAGTCGGTAGGATATATTCGTTACACAGTGTGTTGTTAGTGACCTAATACGGTATATACGGTGTCAGTAAATTTCATATGGGGCGAGAGCGCAGCCATCTTTGTTTACGTTATAAAAAAGTAGTACCGATCGCCAAGGTTAATTTTGTTATGAGGTTATGACAAAAATATCTCGGCCAATCACAGACAAGCAATAGTGGTGAATACAAACAAAACTAAAATATTCAGCAATGTTGATCAAGATAGTCGGTAGGATATATTCGTTACACAGTGTGTTGTTAGTGACCTAATACGGTATATACGGTGTCAGTAAATTTCATATGGGGCGAGAGCGCAGCCATATTTGTTAACATTGACGGCAGCCATCTTTGTTTACGTTATAAAAAAGTAGTACCGATCGCCAAGGTTAATTTTGTTATGAGGTTATGAAAAAAATATCTCGGCCAATCACAGACAAGCAATAGTGGTGAATACAAACAAAACTAAAATATTCAGCAATGTTGATCAAGATAGTCGGTAGGATATATTCGTTACACAGTGTGTTGTTAGTGACCTAATACGGTATATACGGTGTCAGTAAATTTCATATGGGGCGAGAGCGCAGCCATATTTGTTAACATTGACGGCAGCCATCTTTGTTTACGTTATAAAAAAGTAGTACCGATCGCCAAGGTTAATTTTGTTATGAGGTTATGAAAAAAATATCTCGGCCAATCACAGACAAGCAATAGTGGTGAATACAAACAAAACTAAAATATTCAGCAATGTTGATCAAGATAGTCGGTAGGATATATTCGTTACACAGTGTGTTGTTAGTGACCTAATACGGTATATACGGTGTCAGTTAATTAGCGCAGCTACGCTCTCGCCCCATATGAAATTTACTGACACCGTATATACCGTATTAGGTCACTAACACACTGTGTAACTAATAATATTTTACCTATCTATATATTACCTATATTTTACAACCTATATATATTACCCATATTTTACCTATCTATATATTACCTATATTTTACCTATATTTCTATATTTTTCTATATTTTACCTATATTTTACCACCTATAAATATTACCTATATTTCACTACCTATATTTTACCTATATATTACCTATATTTTATATTTTACTACTATATACTACCTATATTCTACCTATACAGACCCAGGGGAATTAGACAAGTTTTTCCTTTTTGGGGTCTTATTCCCAACCCTAGAGCCAATAATTTTGTCTAAATCCCCATAGTGGGAGATGCTTTGTGTATTCCGGGTACCGGGATGTAAATTCCGGTCAATATCTATTTCCCGGGACCCGGAATCATTCGGCGTGTCAAATTCCCGCATGTCGGGAATCGTCTTCTGTCTAAAGTCCCATGTAAACCCGCCGCCGACCGCCCCCGCCCCCCGGGGTAAAATATTGATATGTGCACAATAGCTAAATACTTGATCCGTTGGTCAGTCAATACTCCACATCACCATCCTCTAACATGATCTTTTATTAATATTTCATTATAACATGTTTACTGCATCACGCAATTCCTAATGTATAAAGCATATACATGTACATATCAAATGATCAACAGTAAGCGCTTCTGCTGGAGATGAACTTTATAAGCTTTTCCAGTTTAAATTATGTAATGCTTAATGCTTCTACTCTGTCACATTTTTTTTAAAAATAATAAGTTTAAAACTTAATCACACGAACATTGAGCTATGTGACCAGTGAAGATCCACATCTGCCCTGTTCGCTTTCTAGTTGTGTGATAACAAGTCTAATTGAAGTATGAAGACATTTAAGAATATGTTGACCCAGAGCATGAATATAGTACTCGTTGATTTTTGTAAACAGAAAAAAACATGAAGATAAGACTATGTATCTGCACAGTGTGATCAACATCTACTCTGTCCACATATGAGCCGCGTCCTGCAAGAAAACCAACATTATGGACTCTGCGTAATGTATCGACCTTGATCAGCATGCGCAGTCCGCGCAGGCTAATCCGGGCCGACACATTCCGTCTTAGGGGGATAGAGGTATAGAGAAATGATTCCTGAAACAGAAAATCCATAGGAGGCGAAAAGTGTCTGTCCGGATTAGCCTGTGCGGCATGCTAAGGCTGATCCGGGTTGATACTTAACGCATATTCCACAATGCTGGATTTCTCGTGGAACGGCTCATATGACATTCACAGGCTTGTTAGAAGATTCTGTCAACGTGTGTAGACTCTGATAGGACTACTCAGGTCGACAAGATGATCTCAATCTACACTGTTCAGTGATGCCAACTAGTACCTATTGTCATGCACTGACTCCTTTAGCACTTTATTCTTCATTATCTTCAACTTCAAAATATATAAGGCGAACAATAAAACCAGAAAGCACCCTGTTTTCAAGGTTAAAGGAAACCATTCTTATTCAGTTTAAAACAGGACGACTGACTGATTAAGTTAATTACACACGATAAAAGAAAACGATATTCATTCGCGGTGACCGACATACTTTATGGGAGGTTGTATACCTGACATTGAGTAGTTGTATAGGTAGAAAAGTCGCTATATAATACCAGTATAATAGGATCGGCGATTTCCGTCTGATGTCATAAGAGAACGGTACATATTTCCGTATGATGTCATAAGAGAACGGTACATATTTCCGTCTGATGTCATAAGAGAACGGTACATATTTCCGTCTAAGGTCGTTAGTGGTCGGGATTGTTCGGATGTTGTCCGGTCATTGATTGTGGAAATGAACAACAAGACTCGGAACAATCCCGATCACTGACGACACCATATTGAAATGGCGAGGCAATTACGAATTTTCTACACAGAACCGAGTCACATTGAACGTACATGAAAATTAGTCTTATTGAGACTCCATGTCTGCATTTAAAAAATACTTTGTGGTAAAAGTAGTTGGGCGACGCTTCTAGAAATTTGGCTGAAAGTACATCTTAGTATTAAGACCGCCTCGGTGGTGTAGTGGTAGAACGTCCGCCTCGGTGGTGTAGTGGTAGAACGTCCGCCTCGGTGGTGTAGTTGCAGAACGTCCGCCTCGGTGGTGTAGTTGTAGAACGTCCGCCTCGGTGGTGTAGTTGTAGAACGTCCGCCTCGGTGGTGTAGTTGTAGAACGTCCGCCTCGGTGGTGTAGTTGTAGAACGTCCGCCTCGGTGGTGTAGTTGTAGAACGTCCGCCTCGGTGGTGTAGTTGTAGAACGTCCGCCTCGTTGGTGTAGTTGTAGAACGTCCGCCTCGGTGGTGTAGTTGTAGAACGTCCGCCTCGGTGGTGTAGTGGTAGAACGTCCGCCTCGGTGGTGTAGTTGCAGAACGTCCGCCTCGGTGGTGTAGTTGTAGAACGTCCGCCTCGGTGGTGTAGTTGTAGAACGTCCGCCTCGGTGGTGTAGTTGTAGAACGTCCGCCTCGGTGATGTAGTTGTAGAACGTCCGCCTCGGTGGTGTAGTTGTAGAACGTCCGCCTCGTTGGTGTAGTTGTAGAACGTCCGCCTCGGTGGTGTAGTTGTAGAACGTCCGCCTCGGTGGTGTAGTGGTAGAACGTCCGCCTCGGGTGAGGGAGGTTGCGCGTTCGATCCCGGGCCGGCCACACTGAATACTGTAAAATGGTTGTAAGGGCTTTCTGTCTTTATCGCTCAGGAGTTTGGGGGTAAACCTTTGGGACTTACTCGCTTGTGCCAGGGATAAATGAACCATTAGAACTGGTAAATTACGCATGAAACGCAGTGAAATCAATGGAAACAATGTTGTGAGCGTCAAAAAGCACCATGGAAACAAAACAAATATAAATCAAAGTGTTGAGTGATATTTTTCGCAAGCCGGCAAGTTTGTGATGTTTCTCATTTAAGCAGCACATGATACACCGCACTTTAGAGTATCATTTAGTCTTCTCTTTCGAGATCTGACATTATGTGATAGGAGTCAGAAAACGAACGTAACTAAATATTTCATTAAACTATTTATTTAGAAAAAGTAATAGATAAGCGACCTGGTTCTGTTGTTTGTTATACTTGTTTATTTTACATCGATTACGAAACAAAATATCAGCTTATTTTAATCACGCTCGTAGACTGCTTCCTGTATACCTCTAACCAGTTTGTGTGAAAACAACCACCAGACAGAACTCGCTCTTTACGGGTACATGTACTCGAACCCTGGCTATTTGGTAGTAGAGGCCGACGCTCTACAATTGTTTTGCTATATTCTATGTCATAATAGATGTTTGGTTAGAATTGTACAGCTGAAAATGTAGAAAGAAAACCTTAAGGGGTTAGTCTTCGCATTACTGAATCCAAATGATCTGAAATCAAATGTTTAAATCATTACTTTACAATAATGAGATATTTTTATTTTGAAACACCATGTTTTTCTCAAATCGATAGCTCAGAACCAAACGGTTGTAACAGTATGTAATGTTAGTGACATTTAAAATGTTTCGCTCTGAGCCGTCGAAACGTTATCACTTTGTACCTACTCTTAGTACTTTGAACTTATTTAGTTTTCAGACAAAATCTCACGAGACAGTTCTTTTGAAACATCGTACAGCCGCGTAGTCTGACCAAAGCCTTTCTGTTTGCAAATCTGTTCTTTTAAAATGTTTCTTCATCCATGCTTCTGTAATACCTTAGATCTAACACATCGAGTGTATTCAAATTGACATACTAGAAAAAGTGTTAGAGGGGAGCTATAAACCGAATCAAAAAAGGAAATACATGTAGCACAAGCCCGAGTGCTCGGTAAGTTATGTAAATCTGAATACACCCATAACATGTCAGGGTGAGAACTTGTACCCAAAACTATTAAAAACTCTAGAAAGGTGGAGTCTTAGATCACCTGCGAACTGTGAAGACTGCGGTGCAGCAATTAATCCTCACAGTCGCGTCAGAGTATTCACACTCCACCATATATTTCATCCACAGACCTATTGTGCAAAGTGTAGACCCAGATCAATATATACATCCTCACATAGTCTGATCAAGATCTACACTGTTCACAAATAACGTACATAAGCATGTTATGTGAAGATTATATCAGTTTGTGACGATTCTGGTTTGACTGAGCAGATAGACTTGGTGATCAGGATGTACACAGTTCACAAATAACGTACATAAGCATGTTATGTGAAAATTCTATCAGTTTGTGACGATTCTGGTTTGACTGAGCAGATAGACTTGGTGATCAGGATGTACACAGTTCACAAATAACGTACATAAGCATGTTATGTGAAGATTCTATCAGTTTGTGACGATTCTGGTTTGACTGAGCAGATAGACTTGGTGATCAGGATGTACACAGTTCACAAATAACGTACATAAGCATGTTATGTGAAGATTCTATCAGTTTGTGACGATTCTGGTTTGACTGAGCAGATAGACTTGGTGATCAAGATGTACACAGTTCAGAAAAGCCAACTAGTAGCACGTTCCACGTACAGACGGACTCAAATGAGAGACAATTAGACCTCAAATCATCTGGCGCGACCTAATATGGCGTTACATGAAAGGTGGTTAAAGTGGGAGTATACGGAGGATACAATTTTAGGTGTTTATTTACATTGATTCATTGATTGTTTGGGTTAAGACGCCGTTTTCAACAATTTATCAGTTCACCTACCCATCTGTGTCATGGCTTTGTCGTACAAGTACCTAACGCAACACTATTCATAATCAACTGGCTTCGTTTACAGATAGCCCGTTAGTCCAATGATTGAACGAATGACGCTTGTCGCATTGACTTTTATCAAACGTCAGAACGAATGTAGTCAGTGCTGGGTTTCGAACTTACATCCGGTGGATTTACAGTCACCGTCGCTACCGGGGTTCGAAATGCTAGGTCCCCAGTCGCGGCGGTCAAGGTAGAGTACCCTTAGACAAGGTAGAGTACCCTTAGACAAGGTAGAGTACCCTTAGACAAGGTAGAGTACCCTTAGACAAGATAGAGTACCCTTAGACAAGGCACATTTCCTAGCCTATTTTATCGAGGGATCATGAACTGTCGCTGTGCTATAACTAAATTAATGTAGAAAACGGCGTATAAAAACAACTACGTCAAATAAATGCTTATCAGCCATGATAAAAGGTGAAAATTCTGCCAGCGAACGAAAATGTCACAGGGCACGAATTTGGAATTAAAGCGGTCGATCCTTTTAAACTACAATAAGCAGTTAACCGACATCTAAACTTCCTCACCTGTCTGCAGTGATCTTTGATATACATCAGTGTACTGATTTTGTGTGTAATTTTCCATTTATTGTTTCGCTTAAATTTATGCAAGGTTGTAAAATATAGAAATTTACATACCAGTCGGTCGTATGTGAGCTAACGCGTTTACCTGATTTTACTTACCGATATACATTGAAAGTCGGTGACTGAGAAAATTATGCTGAACTTTCAAAATCGCTTGATCTTTTTTTATCGTTTTTCCCATAGACGATAAAACAATGTGGGATAAAAGAAGGGAATATTAGTCATTATCAATGTGTCCCTTTTTACAATATACATGTAACTTTCTGACCCATTCATATAGTTATGCTTATATATTTTTATTTTTTCTGTGCGTATTGAGACGGAGGATAGAGGCTTAATTTTCCCATTGGTTAAAATTGGAAAAAGAATAACTTGTGGCAAAAAGAGTAATTGCTAATTGTGAGCAATTTCTACAATTGCCACAGTATTTTAAAAGTCTGATACATAGGCGTAAAATTACGTCTATACATGTGGGGGACCATGTTAATAAAAAACATTTAATGTCTCGTGTTCGAAAAAGTATGTCGGTCACTGCTCAGAAGCGAAGGCTGACTGATTTTCGAGGTCGATGAAGTAGTTCTGCCGATAATTCGTACGTCTTTGGGCGACTTTAACCGTTATACAACCTTGTGTTAACGGTCACCTCTGTTAAGCAGCCACTTGAAGAGTAACCAAAACAACATTTTCTCCTTTATTTGACTTGTATTAAGCAGTCACCTGTGTTCGGCATCCCCTGTGCATGACTCTCCCCTTGGTGACTGCTTAAGACAAGTTTGAATACATAATAAATTTAATTCGCCTACGAAGAAAATGGATTACGACCAGTGAAGACTCTGATCAACCTGTGCATGCGAAAATTGTCACCAGATTCTTCGCTAAACGATTAAATGTCATTTATTGTCTTGGTGTGACACGTCTGATACAGATCGAGGGGTGCCACCCTACATGCACATAACTAGTCAAGGATTGAATGATTGTTTGGTGTGACACGTCTGATACAGATCGAGGGGTGCCACCCTACATGCACATAACTAGTCAAGGATTGAATGATTGTTTGGTGTGACACGTCTGATACAGATCGAGGGGTGCCACCCTACATGCACATAACTAGTCAGTGATTGAATGATTGTTTGGTGTGACACGTCTGATACAGGTCGAGGGGTGCCACCCTACATGCACATAACTAGTCAATGATTGAATGATTGTTTGTTGTGACACGTCTGATACAGATCGAGGGGTGCCACCCTACATGCACATAACTAGTCAAGGATTGAATGATTGTTTGGTGTGACAGGTCTGATACAGGTCGAGGGGTGCCACCCTACATGCACATAACTAGTCAAGGATTGAATGATTGTTTGGTGTGACACGTCTGATACAGATCGAGGGGTGCCACCCTACATGCACATAACTAGTCAATGATTGAATGATTGTTTGGTGTGACACGTCTGATACAGATCGAGGGGTGCCACCCTACATGCACATAACTAGTCAAGGATTGAATGATTGTTTGATGTGACACGTCTGATACAGATCGAGGGGTGCCACCCTACATGCACATAACTAGTCAAGGATTGAATGATTGTTTGGTGTGACACGTCTGATACAGATCGAGGGGTGCCACCCTACATGCACATAACTAGTCAATGATTGAATGATTGTTTGGTGTGACACGTCTGATACAGATCGAGGGGTGCCACCCTACATGCACATAACTAGTCAAGGATTGAATGATTGTTTGATGTGACACGTCTGATACAGATCGAGGGGTGCCACCCTACATGCACATAACTAGTCAAGGATTGAATGATTGTTTGGTGTGACACGTCTGATACAGATCGAGGGGTGCCACCCTACATGCACATAACTAGTCAATGATTGAATGATTGTTTGGTGTGACACGTCTGATACAGGTCGAGGGGTGCCACCCTACATGCACATAACTAGTCAATGATTGAATGATTGTTTGGTGTGACACGTCTGATACAGATCGAGGGGTGCCACCCTACATGCACATAACTAGTCAAGGATTGAATGATTGTTTGGTGTGACACGTCTGATACAGATCGAGGGGTGCCACCCTACATGCACATAACTAGTCAAGGATTGAATGATTGTTTGGTGTGACACGTCTGATACAGATCGAGGGGTGCCACCCTACATGCACATAACTAGTCAATGATTGAATGATTGTTTGGTGTGACACGTCTGATACAGGTCGAGGGGTGCCACCCTACATGCACATAACTAGTCAAGGATTGAATGATTGTTTGGTGACATATTTTTCAGTTAAATCGCGGCATTTTCTGGGCAAGTAACCAGTCCTACTGGTCCATTTATCTGGTCATTAACCGGTCAGTCGTAATGCTAACCCCGAAAACCTGAGTATCAAGGAGGGCAGATATAACTACCGTTTTTAAAGATTTTGGCATGGTTCGGCCTGGGATCGAACCCGCGACTGCCCTATCCGATGCGAACGCTCTTCCATTTCACCATCGAGCCGGTAAAGAAAGTCGTCAATGAGGGTAACGACGTTTAACATGTTTCACGAAAGTTCAATCCTACTATTCTACGGCCTTTCGTGACTCTGTTCAACGACCATTTCATGTCAGGAGGTAATAAAAGATCAGTCAAACATGTGCTCTACACCACCTTTATATAGTAATTCCCTGTCTATAGCAACCACACTTTAAATTTCCCAATGTTGTTAAATGTAATGTTTGTGTGTGTCATAATATTATTGAAGGCCATATGAAAATAAGATATGTATAGCCATTGTTAAATTGTCTGTATGTGTCTTAGATGTTACCTTCAAAAAATAATAATATAATATTATTATTAATGTATATCTCCCAATCTAACGTAGAGATATCTCCCTAAATAACAGAGAAATATCTCACAATATTACAGAGATATCTTTCTAGCTTAGATATCTTATAAATAGAGGATCTTACATGAGTGCTTATTTGTTATTGTTTTTATGAAACGAGTCGACTGAAATAATATGACGCGAGGCTCTGCCGAGTGTCATTTTCGTTTCAGTCGACGAGTTTCATAAACACAATATCAAATAAGCACGAATGTAAGATTCTATTTATCACATAACACCATAAAAAGATTGTTATCAATCTTTAAATCGAACAGTGACCAAAGTTCACCCCGAAGTTCTAATGCATACTTCCACTGTAAAAAGTAGTCCCTATCAATAACCTTTTGATTTTATACAAAATTAGCAACAAGGCACTTATAACATTTCATTTATCGAGATTTATTCTCTTTAAACAATATTTTAATAAATGCCGAAATTCAGAACAATTTGTAAACAATATGCTATCATTTAAAGTGATGTCACACTGGAGTGACGTCACATACGTGCTGTGAGTCGGCTATTTATGTAACTAGTTACATATGATATTTATGTCACTGCTTTATGTCACTCCTGGAGTGCAAGTTATGTGATAAAACACGTTATATGTAACTTATAGAGATATCTCTCAAACAATGTTAGAAAGATATATCTCTATCTTCAAATGTCGAGATATCGTCGCAAGTTTCATCGAATACTGCACTAACCTAATACGAGTAAAAAATGAAAGAAACGCTAACAGTCAAAACGCGATATTTACCACGTCACACGAAAACCAACCTCGGTGACCGGTGAAGGTCCGGATCAGTCTGTTCGCAATATGATCGTAAAACAACCCGAACGGTCTCTAGATTGATTGATTAATTGATTGATTGATTGGGGTTTAAAGCTGTTTTCAACCTTTTTTAAGTCATATCACAGCGGCCAGTTCACCTACCCATATGTTTTCTGGTTTTCTCACACCAGTACTCCACACAACATTCTTTCCAAGCAACTGGCTGATTTTCCACATAGACTGTAAGCCCATTTGTCAAAGACGAATGACGATTGTCACAGTGACTTTTGTCAAACGTCGGAAAGAATGTTGGCCGAGCTGGGGTTCGAACTCACAACCCCTGGATTGACAGCCCGCGTCGCTACCGACTGAGCTACCGGGGCTCGGCCACGGTCTCTGGAAGACGGGAATGGCAAGAAACCTCGATTTGATTTTTAATTGCAATTTCACAACCTGCGATTGCCGGATTCCATCTGACACATTTGCAACACAATTACTTTGTTTTCAATACATTATGAACTAAGAATGTTCAAAGTCACAATACTCTGCAGAATCGTTGATGGGGCATTTGGGTTCTTGCATATAATGCCGATACAGATCAGTGCACAGAGGTATAGGCCAACGACATAGAATCGTTCGCTGATCTTTTCAATACTCACCGATTAAATTGGTCCAACTATTGGGTTTTCTGATGACGTCAGTCATTTCTTTAATAGATCAGCTGTTTGTCGAATGAAAGATCACGATACTGTACCTTTAAAATCATGAGTTAACAACGTGAACCGCTTTTATACTACACTTTACGTTTCACAAGGCAGTTCGGGTGTTTAAAAGTCATGTTTAACGATAAATAACTCGTGTCGGTCGGTTAGCTTATAGCATTAGGTTAACATGAATTAATGCAGCGAAGGAGAAGTATGTTTCAACAAATTTTGCAACACACGCAGTAATTAATTTAGAAAATATAATACATCGAAATTGATGTTAGTAGGGGAAAGGATCCAGACATTTTACACCCCAATGAATAAGTAGAACCAGTCAATCGTCCATATAAGTAGTCTTTATATCTCGATAATGTCTCCATTCATGTAGTGGGTGTAGTTTGACACTGAACAAACGTCAAAACGAAGTCTGAACATAGTTAGGCTGCTATCGTTCGTTCCTGTTGACATTTCTTCTGCAGGGATATACTTTATGAATATGGAAAACGCTTCCTTGCTTTTGAAGAACTGTGTATGCAGGTTATTCGCTGCTATTGCAACGACGCTTATAGTTTCAACGATGTCAATGGTATCTGTGACAGTTTCCACGTTGCGGCTTCTATATACACTGTTTGGAATCAAAGTACAATTGCTGGATCCAGTGTTCTATGAGAAATGGTTTTCTTTTAATATATGTCTACAGACGATTCAGACCGTGTTCAGAGACAACGTTAATAATCTGTTGTGTGAATCTAAACAGGGTTCAACTGCACCCAATATATGTATCCGCGCGCTAGATGGATCTGAAAAGATGTTACTTGAATTGCAGCAAAAGGGACGTCCTCTGGTGGTGAACTTCGGCAGCTGTAGCTGATTACCGTTTATGTCCAAAGTCGAGGAATTCAATGAAGTTGTTCGTGACTTCAAGGATTGTGCCGACTTTGTGACCATTTATATAGCAGAAGCGCATCCGCTGGACGAATGGGCGCTGCTAAATCACGAGAAGTTCTCAAGATTTCAACATCAGACATTAAACGATAGATTCGAGGCCGCTCGCGTTTTAAAAACGGAGGGAATCGGAGGTGATATGTACATTGACTCTATGCTAAATGAGGCCATAACGAGGTATGCAGCGCTTCCAGAACGTTTGTATGTAATACAAGCTGACGTTGTTCGTTTTCAGGGATCTCTTGGTCCGTTTGGTTACCAGCCGTCGGCCGTTCGGAATTGGCTTCGAGATAATGTTCAGACAATCGTGTAATTACATCGTTTTATTACATGCTTTTCAGCGGGTTATAATCTGATAAAATTTATTGTTGTTTTAAACAGTGATTTTTATCAGATTATTATTGTCACTGATTTTTACTCTGTCTTTAGCCAGCCGAGTTTTATCCATGTCATCAGTTAGTAAAATCATGAAATAAACTGAATAGTTGTTTGTTTAGAGATATGAGGTCGAGAAATGTGTTCATCGGTGAACACCAAAAGAGTTACGTTCAGTTATTTGACATGATATCTCTCTCGGTGTTCATTGTATGAAAAAACACAGCGGACTCTCGCGCTAACTCGAACTCGATTCGAAATCCATAAACTACTAAAAAGATATCGACGTGTCAGAACTGCTGCTTCACTGTTTTCAAAAGACAGATCCGTTCCAGGAAATGGTTCGAGATAATCGATGTTTTCGATTAATTTTGAGTTATCGCGTATCACTGTTACTCGATATTTGAGCTAAACAAACACATATTCTCTCTATCCATTGGCTGTTGTTATTTTGAGCTTAATGTTTTACTTTTACATTAAAGTAAACATTTCTTTTTTCATATCTAAATCATCCATGCATTATCACATACAGCTCATGTACATATATGTGGATTTTCAGGAAGTTTAAAGCATTTACTATTTCCCACGTGTAATTGCATTTGTATGCAACTGTAGCACGCAACTTTTGAAAACATTGCGACAAAAGAAAAAATTGCTCAGAATGGGCAATTTCTCATTTGTCACACTGTCTCCATCTCTTTCAGAACCCCAACAACTTTTATATAAAGAGAGTTTCTATAGTTGTGCCTAAATATATATACATGTTGTCGTCTGCTGCAGATTTATTGTATATGGGAAACGGTGTAAGAAATACTAACTGTTAATGTGTGCAATACAAAGATATACACCTCGGAGCATTACTATTTAAACCTTTCAATCATAAACTGTTTAAGATATTTAAAATGTATTTTAAGATGTTTTTAAAAATAATCTGGATGCGCTGATGTTTATGCGGATCTCTATTCGAATTGTTCATATTGACCGTAGCACCTTTCTTAACTCGATGTAAGCATTCTATGATCGTAGATGTATTTTATATTAGTGACAAGTTACAAGTAAGGGTTAGATATGTAAAAGGTTACAAACAAGAGCGGTGCTTTACGAAAGTTAACCTAATCGACACGAATCTGTGTATATTTAGATCAACCAGCACATTCGCACAGCCTGATCAGGCCCTGAACCTTTCGTCAAATAGTCGTAGAAGGATTGAGAATAATTAAATTCTGAAATGCATCCGTTAGCGCAGATGCGCTGACAGAATTGATCGAGTATCAACCATTGTAATATTTACGTTGTGCTTGGTTTTCATGGAGCACCGCTCGTATATTGTTTTGTCAAATTGTATACATCGGTATGCCTTTAAAGTGAATCCTGTGTGCGATTCGCTTTTGTAAAATAATTATCGGTTAGAAAACATCTGAAAGCTTAAAAAGATTTGAATAAGTAATAAGAAACTCTTTAGACAAATACATTGTTTAACATATAAATAAAGAAGCTCACTCTCAACAAACTGTTCATGTCCCGTTTCAAACGCCATCTGCTACAGAAGTGTGAAAAGTATATGAGCCGTCCGGCAAGACAATCAACATTGCGTGAAGTATCGACAAGGATCAACCTAAGCATGCCCAGCAGGCTAATCCTTGCAGACACTTTCCTCCTCCTGTGGATTTTCTGTTTCAGGAATCATTACTCCATACCTATATCCCCTTGAGACGGAATGTGTCGGCCCGGATTGGCCTGCGCCAACTGCGCAGGCTGATCTGAGTCGATACATCTAGCAGAGACCATTATGTTCGTTTTATCGTGGGCGGCTCATAATATTTTATGTAGGAAATCATTTACTGCAGAGATATTTTCATGACTAAATGCAATTGATATTTGACATGATTTGCTGCAAATGGTTTTCAAAATTTGTAGATAAATGTACAATTGCTCATGAAATGAAAACCCTATCCACTGTTACTCACGTGACATATTGTTAAAGCTGTAAGTAATTATATGCCGGTTTGTGGGTATGTTGCCTGTCCAAACAGTGAAGACTCTGGTGAGTATGTGCACCGGCAAACATAGATGCCGTTGAAAACGGCTTTAAGCTGCAACAAATAAATAAATCAAGCAATCATTCATATTAAATATATGCATGTTGTTGTATGTCTTTTATATTTTGAATTAAACTTGAATACCGTTAAAACGGGTTTGAGCTCCAATCAATCCATCATGTTAAATATGTGCATGTTTTTTGTATGTATGTTATATGTAAAAAATTACTTTTATAGCATTTATTGTTACATGAATTACAAGGAGGTTTTAGATAAGACAAATTGTTCATAATCTCGAACACTATGTTGTGGGTACTCAAATAAAGGTTTATTTGATACATAAGAGTGATATGTAACCGACGTATTATCTAATATTTTGTTTTATAAACTGTTAGATTAATAGCCTGGTTACATATACCTTGGGACTTATATCTATATACATCCGATTGACTTATATAAGGTTGTGAATTTATTTCTATGCATTCGAAATGTGTGACATCCTCTTAGCAGCTTTCCTCACAATTTGTTATGACTCATGACTAAGCTACTGTAAAGTTTATCGCCTCAGATAGTAAGTAGCTTATGATATATTTTTTATAACCATTGCAAATTGTGTAGAAATCACTAATTGATGTTAATCATGTAATGTGCAATTTAGAACGGAGGTGTGATTTGTACGTGCTAGCCTAGTTAGGACAGTTATAACTGTGTTGTTGTTGTTACTCGGAACGAAGTTGGGCGAACATCGAGCCTAGGAAAGGTTGCGGTCTACTGTAGTCTAAAGTGTTTTTGAAACTGTGCGAACTTCGCTCCTAGCAATGAAAAGATATTATACAAAATTTTACTCGGTCTAAATAACGCCCCTCTGATTGGTTGTTATGTCGAGTTTACGCCGTTTTCGACAGTAACTCAGTTATATCACGGTGACGGTATCGCCAATGGTATCAGGGTGCTGATGGCACTAAAGGCATCTCAGGAACTATTTGAAAGTACACTTTTAGAAATATTGTGGGAAAATGAAAGAATATAATACGAGCAATTTCTTATTTTTCCATAATGTTTCCAAAGGTCGCATGTTCTTTAGGCATCAACTGCGTCAGTATCAAGGTTAAACATAAACATATTGAATTGAATATGATAAGTGAAAAAAAGAAAAGAAAAGAAAATGTATGTGTTAACTGTTGATTGATTGAAATGTTTGCGACAAAAGGAAAAATTGCTCATCGAGCAATTTCTCCTTTTGCCGTACTGATTTCAAAAGTCATCTGCCGCATACGTGTCAAAGTGCGTCCTACTTATTGAAAATGTGAAATTGAATGATTGAAATAAAAGAGTTCGACAATTAGTAAGTACAAATTAGTTTACCTTGTGTTGTTGTGTTTTATATCATACATGTAGCCATGACATATTCGTACTCGTTGATCAAATACTGACACTGGTCAATAACATTATGACCTGATTTAAACTAATTAAACTAAATTATAAAAAGATGTTTTGCTTTATTTTGCGTATTTCTTACATAGCCTTGTGAAATAATCGGATTGAGCCCCATTAGGTCAGTCGGTAAACACCAGGGCTTTCAATCCATGGATCGTGAGTTCGCATCCCGACGCAACCATTCCTTTACTGGAGTCATTAACCTTCCACCAATAGGTTAAATAGTCTTTAATGTGGGAACGTAGCCATTCACCTGGGAGGAATGTTGTCTCTAGATAACTGATACATGTAGGTGAACTGGCCGCCGTGATATAACCATAATACCGTTGAAAATGATGTTTTACCCGCCAGTTTCTGAAAATGTACTCGACAGCAGTAGAAGTTTTAAACTCTTTCCCTGATACAAAAGGACTTAGAGATATAAAGCTGCGGATAAACATATTTACATTTTCCTACATCTTTAAGAAAATGTTACTCAATTTTGTGTTGTATGTCACATTACATGCGACCGCCTCGGTGGGGTAGTGAAAGAGCGTCCACCTCGGGTGCGGGAGATCGCGGGTTCGATCCCCGGTCGCGTCATACAAAATACTTTAACAATGGTAGTAATGGTTGCCCTCCTTGGCGCTCAGGGTTGTCGGATTAGCATTACGACTGATTGGCTGGTGTCAGAATAAACGGACTTACCATAAAACGCCGTGATAAAACAGAACAAAATGTTGAAAACGGCATAAAACATCAAAAACAATAAATCACACATCTGGCTAGCTCTTCAAATTACATCAGTTGCTGTTGACGTATACGACAACGTGTGAATATAACAGACGTTCGCGCTGCTATCGGTTTGTTGTATATTGTTTTATGGCGCATCGACAGCTAAGGTCATTTAGCGCGCAATTAAATTTGATTATTCATGATCCCTGGGTAAACAAACCAGTAGCTAGAAAATGTGCCTTGACCAAGGGCTCTCCACCATGACCGTAGTGCCGCGACTGGGGAGCGAACCCGGGACACCCGGTTTCGAAATCCCCGACGCTAACCACTCGACCACAACGGATTCCGGTTTGTTAGCAAAATAATTGAGTTATATGGTTTGTTTTATTGGGGATTTTCGCCGTTTTCATTTTTATTTCAGTGATATCACGGCGACAATTCACTTATTCATGATCCCAGGGAAATGCCGCGATTTGGATCTAACCCGGGACGCCCGGTTTCAAAAACACGACGCTAATCACTCGTATTTGTTCTGGCGTAAAGTAGATACATGTTTTCACAGAGTTATAAAAAGATAAATAGTTCGTGATTTGAGCAATTCCTCATTTTCCACAATGCATTTAGAAATTATCTTCTTCTGCGGTTTACTATATCTGCATCACGTCAAAAGTAGCAAGACACATCATTGGTAATTAGATGAGCAGCTACTTACATTATTTTGATACTGTATTATATAAATGAATGGCGCACGATAGGATAAATACTTTCTAAATCCCCACCACCACATGCTCGCATAAGGAAGTTAAGAAATCAGACAGACAGACGGAAGAACAATTCAAAGTATCATTACTATGTATTGTGCATGAGGATTGAATGATCGATCTCCCTATGTAATCTAGAAATAACTAACCTCGGGTTTGTACCCCGCTTTCAACAATAATCAGTTTCCCGGGCAAGTTACCAGTACTTCTTGTCCATTTTCTCCTGATATAGGCCATTCAGTCGTAATACTAACTCAACATTCCTGAGCGCCACGGAGGGAAAGCCATTACTACCAGTGTTAGGGTATTTGGTATGATCCGGCCTGGAATCGAACCCTCAACCTCCCGTCCCCAAGGCAGAGGATTTAATTTAATATTACACTACCGAGGCGGTATACCATGTTCCGGATTCAACTATTCTTCAACACAAATGCTCTAACCGAATGAATTTTGTGATTTTATTTTAACCAAGTATTTTTCAAATAAATGCTCCACAAAACAAGCTAAACGGATGGCCCTACAGTTCTTGTATTGTTGTCACAAGATGTATTTATGACTTAATAAGACGTGATCGGACAGTGAAGGCTCGTGTGAGACTGTACACATGATCGGACAGTGAAGGTTCGTGTGAGACTGTAAAAATGATCGGACAGTGAAGGCTCGTGAGACTGTACAAATGATCGGACATTGAAGGCTCGTGTGAGACTGTACAAATAATCGGACAGTGAAGGCTCGTGAGACTGTACAAATGATCGGACAGTGAAGGCTCGTGAGACTGTACAAATGATCGGACAGTGAAGGCTCGTGTGAGACTGTACAAATAATCGGACAGTGAAGGCTCGTGAGACTGTACAAATGATCGGACAGTGAAGGCTCTTGAGACTGTACAAATGATCGGACAGTGAAGGCTCGTGTGAGATTGTGCAAATGATCGGACAATGAAGGCTTGTGAGAGACTGTACAAATGATCGGACAGTGAAGGCTTGTGAGAGACTGTACAAATGATCGGACATTGAAGGCTCGTGTGAGACTGTACAAATAATCGGAGAGTGAAGGCTCGTGAGACTGTACAAATGATCGGACAGTGAAGGCTCGTGAGACTGTACAAATGATCGGACAGTGAAGGCTCGTGTGAGACTGTACACATAATCGGACAGTGAAGGCTCGTGAGACTGTACAAATGATCGGACAATGAAGGCTTGTGTGAGACTGTGCAAATGACCGGACAGTGAAGGCTCGTGAGACTGTACAAATGACCGGACATTGAAGGCTTGTGTGAGACTGTGCAAATGATCGGACAATGAAGGCTTGTGAGAGACTGTACAAATAATCGGACAGTGAAGGCTCGTGTGAGACTATGAAAATGATCGGACAATGAAGGCTTGTGAGAGACTGTACAAATGATCGGACAATGAAGGCTTGTGTGAGACTGTACAAATGATCGGACAATGAAGGCTTGTGTGAGACTGTGCAAATGACCGGACAGTGAAGGCTCGTGAGACTGTACAAATGACCGGACATTGAAGGCTTGTGTGAGACTTTGCAAATGATCGGACAATGAAGGCTTGTGAGAGACTGTACAAATAATCGGACAGTGAAGGCTCGTGTGAGACTGTACAAATGATCTGACAGTGAAGGCTCGTGAGACTGTACAAATGATCGGACAGTGAAGGCTCGTGAGAGACTGTACAAATGATCGGACAGTGAAGGCTCGTGTGAGACTGTACAAATGATCGGACAGTGACGGCTCGTGTGAGACTGTAAAAATGATCGGACAGTGAAGGCTCGTGTGAGACTGTAAAAATGATCGGACAGTGAAGGCTCGTGATACTGTACACATGATCGGACAGTGAAGGCTTGTTTAAGAATGTACAAATGATCGGACAATGAAGGCTCGTTTAAGACTGAACAAATGATCGGACAGTGAAGGCTCGTGTGACTGCACAAATGATCGGACAATGAAGGCTCGTGTGAGACTTTACAAATGACCGGACAGTGAAGGCTCGTGAGACTGTACAAATGATCGGATAATGAAGCTCGTGTGATACTGTACAAATGATCGTACAGTGTAGACTCGTGAGTCTGTACAAATGATCGGACATCGAAGGCTCGTGAAAGACTGTACAAATGATCGGACAGTAAAGGCTCGTTTCAGACTGTACAAATGATCGGACAGTGAAGGCTCGTTTCAGACTGTACAAATGATCGGACAGTGAAAGCTTGTGTGAGACAGTACACATGATCGGACATTGAAGGCTCGTGAGAGATTGCACACATGCTCGGACAGTGAAGGCTCGTGCGACTGTACAAATGATCGGACAGTGAAGGCTCGTGAAACTGTACAAATGATCGGACAGTGAAGGCTCGTCTCAGACTGTACAAATGATCGGACAGTGAAAGCTCGTTTGAGACTGTGCAAATGATCGGACAGTGAAGGCTCGTGAGAGACTGTACAAATGATCGGACAGTGAAGGCTCGTGTGAGACTGTACAAATGATCGTACATTGAAGGCTCGTTTCAGACTGTACACATGATAGGACAGTGAAAGCTCGTGTGAGACTGTATAAATGATCGGACAGTGAAGGCTCGTCTCAGACTGTACAAATGATCGGACAGTGAAAGCTCGTTTGAGACTGTGCAAATGATCGGACAGTGAAGGCTCGTGAGAGACTGTACAAATGATCGGACAGTGAAGGCTCGTGTGAGACTGTACAAATGATCTGACATTGAAGGCTCGTTTCAGACTGTACAAATGATAGTACAGTGAAAGCTAGTGTGAGACTGTATCAATTATCGGACAGTGAAGGCTCGTGAGAGACTGCACATATGATCGGACAGTGAAGGCTCGTGTGAGACTGTACAAATGATCGTACAGTGAAGGCTCGTGAGACTGTACAAATGATCGGACAGTGAAAGCTCGTGTGAGACTGTACAAATGATCGGATTATGAAGCCTCGTGAGACTGTACAAATGATCGAACATTGAAGGCTCGTGAGAGACTGCACAAATGATCGGACAGTTAAAGCTCGTGTGAGACTGTACAAATGGCTAAGGTCGACTGAATATACATGCATCCCGATATAATCCCTATATAATATATACATCCATGCCATGAACACGGACACTAACAACAGTGATTTGGTATCACATAGAGGGGGATGATAGACATACAAGTTGGGGCTGCAATTCTAGAGTTACATTAGAAGTAAAATCTATAGCCTTTCTGAACGCGGACGGACGAACAGAAAATGGTTAGTTTGTACATTTCTTTGTACTGTATTTTACGTCGATTTAGTTAGTATTACAGTCATAGTACGGCCTTTTGCCAGGTAGTGTGCCAGTACGTCCGGTGTTATTTATCCAGACACCGATAAGTCATCTTGCTAACCTGAGCGCCAAGGAGGGCATATATAAAGTCTTAGGTATGCTTCGAGCGGGTATCGAATCCTGGTTTCCTGATCCCTGAGCAAATGCTCTTACAACTACTGGATAGTACGATGAGATTGAGCTTTCACTGTTTGCATGTACAACACGATGCACACCTGTCTAACTAAATAGTAACGCTGCTTAATCATTTTCATTTGCGTGCAATAATATAACGTAGATCAAGATCAGCATGTACAATATTGCAGTCTAAGCTTGGTTTACATTGATCGCTACTCGTTTATAACCTTTTAAGCATAGAAAATTCCGTTGAAAAGTGAGTACTTGTCAAGAAATCGGGGATGATAAATACCAGTTGTATACGGATTTATACATTTCGAAAAAACTCTGTCATTCAAAGTGCATTGACATAGTGTGAACTGGTTTCCACTTTGGACAACTATGAGACTTGGTTTAATGTTGGGACGATTCGAAGTGTTTAAATGATAATGAGATCAATAAATCGCATTAAAAATCAAAATGGTAAGAGAAAAAGAAACAAACACACGTAAACTAATGAAGTGTATTTCTATAACAATGAATAACATATAACGGTAAAGTGCACATCATAAACCTGTACAGAAGAAAAACAGGTAAATGCTGATATGAATCATGTTTATGTAATATGTCGTGCGAAATTAGGTCTTTAAATCATGTCACAGAAAATAAACTAGTATACGTTGATATACATATAATATATATATATATACAAATAAATGTCATGTCATATGTCACGTGAAGGTAGGTATTTAAGGCATGTGGATGTTCAAGAGATAAACCAGTACATGTACACATATAACGAAATCAATCAAGTTATGTGAAGAGTCACGTTGACTGAGATCATTCACGAAATATAAGCAGTATATGTCCAAATCACGTTGATGTAAAACGCACGTGAAGTTAGTTCTTTGAAGTATGCACATACTATAAACTGATACATGTATATATGTCTAAATCTAACATTTTTATGCAATACGTTACGTAAACGCAGATCTTTATATAATGTGCATTCACAAACCCACCCAGTTTATATATCCAAATCAAAAGTCATTTGTATGTAATATGTCACGAACAACAGCACATGTATATGTCAAACTCAATTATTTTATGTAATACATCACTCTTTAACACATTTGCATGCTCAAATGTTTAACAAGTATATATGTCAAAATAAATCATTTTCTATATCATAAGTTGCGACTAATCAGGTCTTTCAAAACATTTGCACGCTCAAACAATAAACCAATTAAAATCTATATCTAAATGATCTAAAAAACACTTGAAATCAGGCCTTTAAAACATGTGCATGCACCTAAGATAAACAAACATGTATCAACCATGTTTATGTAAATGTCACATGTCACTCGCAGGTATCACTCGATGATATGAACCTCATCATTACCATTGTCGAGATAATATTAAAATTTGTGTAAGCGGTCATATCTGTTAAGCAACCAACTTGTAGTAAGCAGCCAATTGAAGATGAACCAAAACAGCATGATTTTCTTTATATGAATCAGCCAACTGTGTTCAGCAGCCACACTTTAACCTTTGCCTGGTTGGCTGCTTTTAAAAGACATGTTTGATTATACTATAAATTCCATGCATTTACTCCAAATTTGTGAATTGTTTCATTGAAATAAAGTTAATAAGTATGATAAATGACAATCGTTTTATTTTCGACAATACATGTACACACAACACAAACCATGCATATATGTTTTACACAAAGGTCAGCATTACGTTAATATTGTCCAGTTATACTAAGAAATACCAGACCAACCATTAATTGTTTTATCAGTGTATACAGTTCGGGTGAAAGATTGTCTTTGAAACATGTATGCATGTTTATGTCAATATCAAAGTATGGTGGTTTTGAATGGATTACTTCAGATGAAGATATGATTCACATACGTTCACAACTGTTGTATGAGACATACGTAAAGAAAATATACACAAACCCAAGAAAGACTACTAAGTAAAACGTATTGTAATAGTATAATATGAGTTATGTTCATTATTGATTCATATCCCAATTTTATGGAAATGGAAAGTATATAAGTTGACATATCTGAACAGTCTAGTATCAGATTAGCTTGTCAATCTGCTCCATCTTATAAGAATCTACACGTTGATAAAACGCTTATAACAAACCGGTGTAAGTTATAAGAGAAGAGTGTATATATCGGTCAGAATGTGCGGTTGCGCTGACTGGTCTGAATATACACTGTTCACAAACGCCAATTTGAACCTTTTACCAACGGACGGACTCATTTTTATGTATATGTACGATGTAGTTGAATATAATTATTTTATATCGTATTTTCGTATGTCTCATCTGTAGACATAGAACAAATAACATTTTGTTTGTTTTGTTTTATTGGGGCTTTACGTTGCTTTCAACATTATTACAGTTATATCACGTAGACAGTTCACTTATTCATGATCCCTGGGTAAACCAACCAGTACTTGGCTAGAAAAGGTGCCATGACCGTAGTGCCGCGACTAGGGATCGAAACCGGGACACCCGGTTTCAAATCCCCGACGCTAACCACTAGACCACAGCGGATTCTAAATAAAACAGTGGAAACTGTATGTATTGTATACAAGACAGAGGAGGAATCCGCCGTGGCCGAGTGGTTAGCTATGAAGATTTGGAACTTGGCGTCCCGGGTTCGATCCTTAATCATTGGTAATTGTGGAGTACCTTTGGGTAAGTATTACCTGGTGTAGTACTGATTCGTTTACCTAGGCATCATGAATAAGTGAACTGACGATGTGATATAACTGAAATAATGTTGAAAACGGCGTAAACCCTCAATTAAACAAAATACGCTTTCAGACACTGTTGACCCTGTCCTCAACTTTGTGCAAAGATACAACTTTTATTCACAAACAATTACTTTCACTAAACTATGTGATTTGTTAAAAAATAAATATAAATATACTTATACAAGTTATGGTAAATGCCATACATTTAAAGACAATAAACGCATGCAGCTATTGATAATGCATATTTCTTCACCACTATCAGGTTAATTCGCCTTTTCAAAATAATTACCAGCACGCATCTTTCATGGAACATCTAGTCCAGGTGATCCTAGACATTAATTGACTGCTTATCCATGTAGGAAAGGCAGAACAATGCCCTTTGATTGAACCGATTTCGTGAAGCCTGTATCTAAATGCATAGATAGACAAGTCCATTTAAAAAATACAACATTGAAATAGATTACAACATTTCAGGTCGTAGGGTACTGTAATAGTTGAGAATCGGGACCCATTCGGCTTTTTCCGGATTAAGACATCAACAATGAATAATAACTGATCAATATTTTCTTGACGTGTTTCGAAATTCTATGACGTTATATCCGGATCGATTTCAGTCCGAATGAATATATGCTGAGCAGATAGCTTCGGATTTTATCATACGAGAATTAACCTCTTCCCCTTACAGACGTATTTTAACGCACGTGCAGCAGCAGACATATTTTTTAAAAAGAAACCACACATTATCACAAGAAGGATAAATTACTAACAACGAGCAATATCTCCTTGTGTTACAATGTTTTCAACTCTATTAACTAAACATACACTCGTTTATAGAAAATGTTCATATTTGTGCCGAGATTCTTTCAAAGTCGTCTGCAGAAGATGTTTTGTATTTGGGAAAGGGTTAAATATTGTTTTCAACGGCATCACGCCAATGTTAACTGATTCACGACACATAGTTGGTGCATATATTCAAGAAAGTCGTCCAAAGTCTCAATTAAGAGTACTATTATATCTAACGTGTATTGATTGAAATAAGTGAAAGTAATACAACTTATATATATACAGAATATTCTCGTCGAATCTTCGGGATGAAATGACTTTACGTTATATTGGCGTAAAACTGTTTGGGCTACACTTATATCTTCTGTTAGGACGAGTGTCTAGAACTATACGTGTACGTCCATGTGACGAATTTTAAAAACATTTTGACAAAAGGAAAAATTGCTCAATATGAGCAATTTTCCCTTTTAGTGCAACAATGTTTTCAACTGTAATCAAAAGTAGCCTTTTATTTATAGCCCTTTGTTTCTATTTTTGTTTAGATGCCTTCAAAGCCGTCTGCTGCAGATTATTTGTATTCGCGAAAACGTTTACTTACACTGTTCACATATGCCAACTTGCAGCTATTCCAACATTATAGACGGACAGTAAGAACTCTGGTCGAACTTAGTAAGACGATACGTAGCCTTTGACGAATTTACAAAACATAAACATGATTGGGTACTTCTAACGGTAAATATTCAAAATTGACTGAAAGCTGTGCTTAAAATACTAAGATCATTACGAGATGCCTGGAAACACTGAAAATAAGTCTACACCCAAGTATGTTGTCCACAAAAACCGTTATACCGTTAAACCCTTTCAACACCGATCATCATCTTTTCAGTCATAGTTCTTATTCTTATGTCAGTAAGCATATTCTGTCAATTTAGAATTATAATGAATTAAGTAGGGTTGGTAGCTGGTCAATTTTTAATTGTGATTATTTACATTTCGTATGTCTTATGACTGTAAGAAGGAGTTCAAATTATCTTGAAATTCTTTGTCGAAAATTTTCTTTTGCATTTTTGTATTAACAGTTGGTGGCAACTTTCGAGAGTTGCTTCCCTTTAATTGGTCAAGTTCAAAGTCTGCCTTTTTGTCAAGCTGTTCAATAGCCTCTTGTAATTCTAAATCCTCTTTGGACATTGCTTTCTTTGCCTGGCGATTGTCAGTTGACGTGCCACGCGGTGTCGGTGTTTTGTTTTGAGAATTAGGCGTTTTTGTTTGAAGTGGTGTCGCATTGCGTGGCGTTGGTCTGCGAGCTGCTGCGCGGACGTCCTTGCGCTCTTCAACAACAGCCGACGTTTTGTTATTTCTTGGTGTTGCCACCATCATTTTAGGTATATTTTCCTTTGTTTCTGGTTCGTTTTCAGAACTGTCTCTATCAGATATTTCGATTTGCTTTCGTTGAGCTTTCTTGAGTGAAGAATTTTTAGTTTTACTTGTCTTTTTAACACTTCTTTCCTCATCAGATTCTCCACTTTCAGTGTTATCATGCGTCAATGAGTTTGTAACAAAGTTCACTTTCTTGCCTTTCGTTTTCCTGCTACGGGATTTAGATCGCGAAGGTTCGCTGTCTGAATCCGAGACTGACATCCGGCGGACCTTACCTTTCTTGCCTTTGTTTTTACCATTTTGAACGATAACGCTCACATCTGATCCAGAAGAACTATTGTTACGCCTTTTCCCATTACTAACTTGACCGTCTTGTAGAATGATAATCTGTTTCCGGCGTCTTGGAGACTCTGGTCTTTGAGCTGATGGCCAATACATTGGATTGTTGCCGTATGGAGGATAAGCAGGATTGCCAGTGTATACCGGGTACCCCATAGTCGGCAGAGGCTGCTCGTAAGGTCTTTGACGAGGAAACTCACCTCCAACCCTTGATAAACTACGGATGATAGATCGGGCCCTTTCAAAATCGTAATCAAAACTACTTCTACGAGCTTTCGACCTGCCCCGACTATGCCCTTTGCGACCTTCAGGTGAGGAAGAATACCGTCGTCTGCGTCTTGGCGAAGAAGAACTGTACGACAATGATCGATGTCGTTTCCTTGACTTTGACCTCCTATGTCGTCTTTGTGAACTTGAACGAGAGCTTGAACTAGAGCGATTTCTTGATTTCCTACGAGATCTAGATCGCCTCTTTGGTGAGCGTGACCTCTTTTGCGACCTTGATCGAGATCTAGATCGTGACCTTTTACGTGACCGTGACCTCGAATGTGATCGACTTTTGGATCGTCCTCTATGTGATGCCGCCGCTGCAGCAACGACAGGCACAATGACCGGTTGCTCTGGAGTCTTACCCCTTGGTTGGACCGGCGTTGGAGCCTTTTGCATTGGCTTCGGAGTGTCTGCTTTTCTAGCAAGTGGTGTTTCGGCTTTTCGGGGTTGGGGTGTTTGAGCTTTCGCGTTAGTCTCCTCTACTTCTTCTTTATTTGCCTCAACAACTCGGTTTACTGGTGCTTCAGCCTCTGGTTTGACGGGTTTAGGAGTTTGCGGAAGAGGACTCCCGGTTTCTTCATCAACACCGACTCCAAGATTAGGATCAAATTCCCGTCTATCTTTCGGCGGCTGTACATTATCGAAGTTTTCATCGTCCTTGGTGGATGCACGAGAAGCACGCGAATCTTTTCTAGCGATAGGGGGTAAGACAGGGGTCGGCTTTCTAGACTCTGCTACGTTTGATTTCCTCGATTCAGATTTCACCGATTCGGCTCGACTCTCTGGTTTCGGACTCGCCGTTTTAATCGGAGGTAAGGGTGGCGTTTGTGAGTGTCGAGAATTTGATGGACCAGCTTGTGGCTCTGACGCTAGTGTTCGTCTCGAATCTTGCTTCTTTAACTGTAGAGAAACACAACCTTTATAACAGTTCTAAAGTATTGACAATTGTTTAAGCATAACTAGTTATCAAGCACGACACTAAACAAAAGATTAGTACATATACATAAACAACAAGACTCTAAATAATGTCTGATCGATGATTAATAAAAACATCACTTGTCATTGTTATCAACTTCATTGAAGTATAACCTATATCATATTTACAAAAATCTCTATTTGCCACACGTGAGCATTAAGTACTGAGTGTTGTAGAATTGGAGTTTAGCCGTGTTTCAAGAACACGTTTATCTGGTCGATTGTTAATATTTAGATCAGCCAATATCGTAAGTCTGAATTATAGTCGATTGTATATATTTTACATAGATATATTTAGATCCGCCAATATCATAAGTCTGAATTATAGTCGATTGTTAATATTTTACATAGATATATTTAGATCAGCCAATATCATAAGTTTGAATTATAGTCGATTGTTAATATTAACATTGAAAATTGGATCAGCCAGTATAGTGTGTGTCCAGAATACATCGGTATTGCTGTGTCGGCTATGAGCCTACGAACAGTGAAGTTCGTAAACTATTTGACTTTATGAGAGCATAAGCCCTTACTCCGCTGTACACGACTTTAACTATCTACGCATGAAGTAAGGAACGAATTTAAAACAATATCTACGCATGTAGTAAGGAACGAATTTTAACCAATACCTACATGTACGCATGAAGTAAAGAACTAACTTTAACCAATATCTACGCTTGAAGTAAGGAACGAACTTAAACCAATACCTACACATGAAATAAGGAACGAGTTTTAACCAATACCTACGCATGAAAAAAGGAACGAACTTTAACCAATACCTACGCATGAAGTAAGGAACATTCTGTAACCAATATCTACGCATGCAGTAAGGATGGAATTTTAACTAATATCTACGTATAAAGTAAGGAACTAATTTTAAACAATATTTATGCATGAAGTAAGGAACGATCATTAACCAATATCTACGCATGAATCAAGGAAAACATTTTAACCAATATATACCCATTAAGTAAGGAACGGATTTTAACCAATACCTACGCATGAAGTAAGGAACGAACTTAAACAATATCTACGCATGAAGTTTAGGTATGAATTTTAACCAATATATATGCATATAGTAAGGAACGAATCTTAACCGATAGATACGCATGAAGTAAGCACCGAATTTTAACCAATATCTACGCATGAAGTAAGGAACGATCATTAACTTATATCTACGCACGAATAAAAGAACGAATTTTAACCAATACCTACGCATTAAGTTAGTTTAACCAATATCTACGTATTAAGTATGGAAAAAATATTAACCAATATCTACGCATGAAGTAAGGAACATACTTTAACCAATATATACGCATAAAGTAAGGAACGAACTTTAACCAATATAAACGCATACAGAACCAATATCTTCGCATGAAGTAAGGAGCGAATTCTAAACAATATCTACGCATGAAGTAAGGGACGAACTTTAACCAATATCTACGCATAACGTTAGGTACATACCTTAACCAATACCTACGCGTGAAGTAAGGAACGAATTTTAAACAATATCTACGCATGAAGTAAGGAACGAATTTTAACCAATACCTACGCATTAAGTTAGTTTAACCAATATCTACGTATTAAGTATGGAAAATATATTAACCAATATCTACGCATGAAGTAAGGAACATACTTTAACCAATATATACGCATAAAGTAAGGAACGAACTTTAACCAATATAAATGCATAAAGAACCAATATCTTCGCATGAAGTAAGGAGCGAATTCTAAACAATATCTACGCATGAAGTAAGGGACGAACTTTAACCAATATCTACGCATGACGTTAGGTACATACCTTAACCAATACCTACGCATGAAGTAAGGAACGAATTTTAAACAATATCTACGCATTAAGTAAGGAACGAATTTTAACCAATACCTACGAATGTAGTAAGGGACGAATTTTAACCAATATCTACGCATGAAGTAAGGAACGAATTTTAACCAATATCTACGCATGAAATAAGGAACGAACTTTAACTTATATCTACGCATGACTTAAGGAACGAATTTTGACCATTATCTACGCATAAAGTAAGGAACGAATTTAAACCAATACCTTCGCATGAAACCAATATTAACGTATGAAGTAAGGAACGAATTTTAAACAATATCTTCGCATGAGGTAAGGAACGTATTTTACCCAATATCTACTCATGAAGTAAGGAACGGATGTTAACCAATACCTACGCATGAAGTAAGGAACGAACTTAAACCAATATCTACGCATGAAGTAAGGAACATACTTTAACCAATATCTACGCATGAAGTAAGGAACATACTTTAACCAATATCTACGTATGCAGTAAGAAACGAACTTTAAACAATGTCTACGCATGAAGTAAGGAGCGAATTCTAAACAATATCTACGCATGCAGTAAGGAACGAAATTTAACCGATAGATACGCATGAAGTAAGGAACGAACTTTAACTAACTGTGTTCACGAACAAAGTACACCAAGACAAGCCTGCATGTTCGAGCAGTCTAAACTGTTTATATGTTTATCCTTACATATGATGTATTAATATGTAATGTCTCGTCCATATCAGTGAAGGAACTTGTCAGGAAGCAGGGGTGATTCAGCGGGACAAGTGATAACATGCGCTCGAGGATTTGTTTTATAAGGGACTTAAGCCGTTTCCAACATTATTTCAGTTATATCACGGCGACAGTTCACTTATTCATGACCCTGGATAAACAAACCAGTACTAGGCTAGGATTTTTGCCTTGTCCAAGGGCACTCCACCATGACCGTCGTACCGCGACTGGTAATCGAATCTTTTGACACCGGTTCCTAATTTCCGACGCTCAAGGAAAACCAACTATAAGGAATTAGTTACAAGTGTTGGGTTCGATTAAACTACATATCCTTAAAGTCCGAGTTGGACTTTGCTAATAAGTCACGATTTTCTTTCATGAAGCTTCTACTATACTGTATACATGTGTATAATTGAATTATGTTCTACTATACTGTATATATGTGTACAATTGAATTATGTTCTACTATACTGTATACATGTGTATAATTGAATTATGTTCCCACATCAATGACCTATGCAACTGACAAATATGTAAATAGAAAATCTCTTTAAATAGAAATATAACTGTTGGAATTGCAGTTAATTGGAAATGGAATGTTTTGAACGATTTTATTAAGAGGCTCATTTAAGGAACACCTTTGTGTAATTAGTTTGAAATTGGGCCTGTTGTTAAGAAGTAGATGTATTGTACAGATGTTTCTATGTTTTAGCTTTGGTTGACATTTTGTGCGTCAGAGCGGAATCATTTGAACGATTGGGGAAGAGGCCAACTATGAACATTTGTGAGAATTAATTTTTGAAATTTGCCAATATTAAGGCGGACACATTATTGAAAGCTGGCCATCGTGTGCAGCTGTTCATAATGGTTTTAACAAATATGGTAGAGTGTCACTAATGCAAGCAATTTATTTTGTTATAAGGCCATTGGTTAAGAAAGAGATGTCATTTACAGATGTTTTTCTACCACTTACGAAAGATATGCGTTGATTTATTTTGAAACTTAGCCAGTGGTTTGAGAGGAGTTGTCATTTTGGAAAAAATATTTTCTAAATATGGTGGCCATCTTGTGCAGCGAAACGACACGGTTTGATGAATGTTGGCAGAGGGAACCATTCCTGCGAAATTAATTTGAACTTGGTACATTGGTTTCGGAGGAGAAACTACTCAAATGAAAATGTTACAAGGCGGGTCAGTCCGACGACACCGCTGATCGGTGAGTGATCGCAATAGCTCACCCGGACTACTTCATGTTCAGGCTAGCTTAAACAAAGCCTGTATAAATGTGATAGGTATTTTATAATTAGGGATTATTATAATCGTTGCATTTTCCTTCCTCAAATGCTGATGTTTGGTATTATTGGATTAAATAAGATACATATACAATACATTTGTCTTCAACATCAAATAACAGCATAAACAAAAAGAAAAGAAAGTAAAGCATAAATATAATATGCAGTAACATTAAATAAATGTTTTATTATAGAAACAACTATCCGTGCTACTTGAACACTAACCAAAAGGCAATTAGCGAACTGTCTAGACCCCGATCTGCGTCTACTTCTTTCTAGTTCTATAATGTTGTCAGTCTTCCAAATCTTTCTGATAACAATATAAATTCCAATTAAATATTCCGTGATTAAAAAAGGTGGGAAATAGTGATCTGACTAGTGAAGAAAAGGCATGCAAAGTGAAAAGGATTAATTAAAAGAGTATTACCCGATCCTATTGACTTGATCCTGACCATTGGGCCAAGATGAATGTCAACCATTAAAATTCTGATTTTGATTTAAAATGATCTTGTCCAGCTTTGCATTTTGAAGAGGCCATACATGTAGCTCAGATAAGGAGTATCAAATTAAACAATTTCATTTGGGCTGCCAACACTATAGCCTGGTCAAACGGTGCAGATATTATACACTGCTGACATGTACGAGTAGGCTTCACGAGTAGGCTTCACGATATTGGTTCCGGCAGTCAAAAGGTTGGACAGATATGGACGAACACGTATTTTCACCAATCTTTAATTGTGCATTTTTTATCTCAGCATGTGTATTGTGAAACTAAATTGACCGAGGACTCTAAATACATCATTTGATCCACTGCCCAAGCGAAATAGACATACATCGCAGTTTCGTGACTATTCGAGGGACTGTTTTTATAACGATGATGGGTAATGCGAACATTCACAAAGGTACCGTCTCCACGTTTCGAGTGAAGTGGACTGAATGGTGTTTCACGAAGGTAGCGTCTCCACGTTTCGAGTGAAGTGGACTGAATGGTGTTTTCACGAAGGTAGCGTGTCCACGTTCGAGTAAAGTGTACTAAATGGTGTTTGACAAAGGTACCGTGTCAACGTTTCGAGTGAAGTGGACTAAATGGTGTTTTTACGAAGGTACCGTGTTCACGTTTCGAGTGAAGTGGACTAAATGGTGTTTTTACGAAGGTACCGAGTCCACGTTTAGAGTGAAGTAGACTAAATGGTGTTTTTACGAAGGTACCGTGTCAACGTTTCGAGTGAAGTGGACTAAATGGTGTTTTTACGAAGGTACCGTGTACACGTTTCGAGTGAAGTGGACTAAATGGTGTTTTTACGAAGGTACCGTGTCCACGTTTCGAGTGAAGTGGACTAAATGGTGTTTTCACGAAGGTACCGTGTACACGTTTCGAGTGAAGTGGACTGGGTGGTGTTTTCACAAAAGTACCGTGTCCACGTTTCGAGAGAAGTGGACAAAAAAAATACTGTGTCAACGTTTCGAGTGAAGTGGACTGAATTGAGTTTTCACGAAGGTACCGTATCCACGTTTCGAGTGAAGTGGACTGAATGGAGTTTTCACGAAGGTACCGTGTTTACGTTTCGAGTGAAGTGGACTAAATGGTGTTTTTACGAAGTCCACGTTTCGAGTGAAGTGGACTGGGTGGTGTTTTCACGAAGGTACCGTGTCCTCGTTTCGAGAGAAGTGGACAAAAAAAATACTGTGTCAACATTTCGAGTGAAGTGGACTGAATTGAGTTTTCACGAAGGTACCGTATCCACGTTTAGAGTGAAGTGGACTGAATTGAGTTTTCACGAAGGTACCGTATCCACGTTTCGAGTGAAGTGGACTGAATGGAGTTTTCACGAAGGTAGCGTGTCCACGTTCGAGTAAAGTGTACTAAATGGTGGTTTACAAAGGTACCGTGTCCACGTTTCGAGTGAAGTGGACTGGGTGGTGTTTTCACGAAGGTACCATGTCCACGTTTAGGAGAGAAGTGGACACAAAAAATACTGTGTCAACGTTTCGAGTGAAGTGGACTGAATTGAGTTTTCACGAAGGTACCGTATCCACGTTTCGAGTGAAGTGGACTGAATGGAGTTTTCACGAAGGTACCGTGTTTACGTTTCGAGTGAAGTGGACTAAATGGTGTTTTTACGAAGGTACCGTGTCAACGTTTCGAGTGAAGTGGACTGAATGGTGTTTTACGAAGGTAGCGTGTCCACGTTTCGAGTGAAGTGGACTGAATGGTGTTTCACGCATGTAATGTGTCCACGTTTCGAGTGAAGTCGACTGAATGGTGTTTTCACGAAGGTATCGTGTCCACGTTTCGAGTGAAGTGGACTGAATGGTGTTTTTACGAAGGTAGCGTGTCCACGTTTCGAGTGAAGTGGACTGAATGGTGTTTTCGCAAAGGTATTGTGTCCACGTTTCGAGTGAAGTGGACTGAATGGTGTTTTTACAAAGGTAGCGTGTCCACGTTTCGAGTGAAGTGGACTGAATGGTGTTTTCTCGAAGGTAGCGTGTCCACGTTTCGAGTGAAGTGGACTGAATGGTGTTTCACGAAGGTAATGTGTCCACGCTCGAGCGAAGTGGACGGAATGGTGTTTTCACGAAGGTAGCGTGTCCACGTTTCGAGTGAAGTGGACGGAATGGTGTTTTCACGAAGGTATTGTGTCCACGTTTCGAGTGAAGTGGACTGAATGGTGTTTTTACGAAGGTAGCGTGTCCACGTTTCTAGTGAAGTGGACTGAATGGTGTTTTTACGAAGGTAGCGTGTCCACGTTTCGAGTGAAGTGGACTGAATGGTGTTTTCTCGAAAGTAGCGTGTCCACGTTTCGAGTGAAGTGGGCTGAATGGTGTTTCACGAAGGTAATGTGTCCACGCTCGAGCGAAGTGGACGGAATGGTGTTTTCACGAAGGTAGCGTGTCCACGTTTCGAGTGAAGTGAACTAAATTGTTATTTCTTAGTCTGCGGTCATTTAATTTGCACAAAAGTTTCTTAAAATGTTTTATAATTTTGATGGAAATATGTATGCGCCATGATAATAACAATACTTTCACAAAGTCAAAGATCAGGTAAACATTACCGAAATATAAAAAATAATAAGAACCATCCGACATTAATGGCGTTAGAAAAGTACACTTTAGGAACTCTAAATGACCGCTGGGAAAGGGACATCGAACCAAACGTATTATAATTTGACTTAAACAACTAAGCGTAACCGAGAATGGATATGTGTTTATAATGATAGTTTTTAATTTCAGGTATATTACTATGATATAGAGGAGATTTGTGATTAAGTTAATAATGGTGAATAATTGTACATATGGGCATCAAGCTTTTTCCCAATCAAGGGAAATTTTATCTCCCTTCGATTATATGTCGTTTATTTTTTACTTTTTCAAAACGATAATGTTTTAATGTGGGTAGCATTTTGGTTATAGTGGATCACTGTCAAAGTCTCCGTCCTGGATACTAACATGTATAATACCAGTACAATATTCGAGTGTGAGAAGATCCCAAAATGTCCTATCACTCAATGGAATCCAACCCGGATCAAGAGGCTGGTAATTTACCTCTGATCAACTGAGCAAGAAGTCTCCCACAAACTAAATAGTGTCTAAGTTACTTTCATATATTAGACAGCAGCTATTTGTTAGTATTGCGTTTTACGTCACTTTCAACAGAATTTCAGTCAGCAAAGCTTTTTCCTTTATAAATAATCAGCCTTTCTTGTAAAGTTATCATGACACCAGTGTATCATTTAATATGAACTGATCATGAATCGAACCCTGGTCTCCCGCTCTCGAGGCGGACGCTGTCACCACTACATCACTGAGGCGCTCCTAGACATTTGTTTCTAGGATATGATTTATTCCAAAGTAGTTTACAATCAAACAATTAGGACAATGTGTAAGTTCATGTAGTAGGTGAGCAAGAAGCCATGCTAGGAACAACACGTCACCTTTGTAATCACTGAATACTCCAATCAGTCTATCCGAGATCTCCATTGTTCACATATCAGTCACTAATTTATCCAAGTATTACTTGATAAAACTAAACTGACCGGGACCTTTGTTTAAAGATGTATACTACAATGTACATGTACATGTTTTATGACACGTATGCATTTTTGCTAAATGTGTGATTTGTTTCTACGTGATAATAGTACACATCTTGTCATAGAGGTTAGAATCAGGTAAATATTAACGAGTAATAGTTCAAGGGAAACAGTTTAATCCTGACGTGAGCGGCGCTCTACGAAAACCAACCGTAAGGTATCTGCGACCACTGTGAACTTGCAGTCTGAACTGGCTCTGCACTGTTCGTCAATTAGCCACATACGGTTTCAAGAAACTTCTATATAGCAGTGTCTATATAGCAGTGTCTATATAGCAGTATAGCAGTGTCTATATAGCAGTGTCTATATAGCAGTGTCTATATAGCAGTATAGCCGTGTCTATATATCAGTGTCTATATAGCAGTATAGCAGTGTCTATATAGCAGTGTCGATATAGCAGTGTCGATATAGCGGTGTCTATATAGCACTGTCTATCTGGATCCTTGACATCGGTCCATATGACTATTTTATTCCACGCGTGCAATAATGTCGTTAAGGGTGGTTTTCGCAGAGACCCGCTCTTGTTCTGTTCTACAAAAGACAGTTGACTAATGTAGCAGCAGATTACTTTAGAAAACATTGTGGTAAAAAAGGTTTCTTTTTCAAAAACTGCAGATTCCTTTTTTCTCACAATGTTTTCATGTTTAGTTTGGGCAATCCTAGGACTCGACTGTTGGAGAAATTCTGGAAATTGTTTTAGAGCAAATTGGCTTTGTTGATTTATTTTGATGTAAGAGAGTGATAAAAGTTACATAAGGGTGTACAGTTTTACCTTATATAACAATACTTCTGTTAGAATGGCAGTGTTGCTGGAAATAATCAATTATAATCAAATCAGTTGTCGAACGGTCCTTAATAGAACAAATGAATGAATACTAAAAGCATGCAACGGAAACACAATTTTGGCTAAACTAATTGTATCTGTAAATATAAACAATCGCCAAAAGGACTTGTTGATATACAGCAAGTTCAATGTTGGACTTTATAAACTAAATCTGCAATAAACTTTCTACTTGTGTCAGAGTGTAAGTGTCGAAAATAAAATAAATTAAGACTTGACTCCTAGAACCAAATCATTTGATAAAGTTCAATCGATCAGCCACGCTATCAAGTCATTTGTATACTAAAACATATAACGAAAAAGCCGTTTAAGACGAAAAAACGCGTTGTATCTAACTGCTTATATCACAATAAGGTTAGTGTTTAACACGGGCACAGTACCAACCCAGCTATTAATAGCAGTATAGAATAGCGGATATGTCAAATCATGTGACGTCCATAATGAATGGAAACAACCATTTGAAGTACTCTTGACCACCCAACTCAAATTTCTATCTCCTGTTTTCAATAAATAAGATATTAGTTTAAGCTTACAAAACCAAATACCAACTAAGGGAGACGACTTTGTCTGACCATGGCAAACAATGTATATTTTACTAAAATGGGGTTATAATCGGCTAATCAGTTGTTCAGTACTTTGATTTGTTTGAATTTGAACTAACTAGGCACATAAATAAAATGAAGGTGGGTATTGCGGATCTGAAGTCTAAGTCTCCCAATTGATTATGCCTGAAGTGGCTCAAATTTAACTGATCACTATAACATATGCATTTTGGGTATTGCTCAACGAGTGTGAGTCAACACATTACTGGTTAATTCTCCAGGAAGCAGACATCGATCGTGATTAATATAAGCTGAAATTTGTTACGCAATCGATGTAAAACATATAAGTTTAAATAAAATGATTTTGTTCACGGTAAGACACTTGGTAAGTTGAACATGGCACAGTTGACATATGAAAAAAACACTCGCATGCCATTATCATTGATATATTTGCCCAAAAGTTAGGATCAGGTTGATTTAGTTGAGCTATATGAACTAATATAAAGGTTTAATCGAAAAACAAAACAATTACAAACAAGCATAAGAAGTGCCAGTAGTGCAAAACGTGGTCTTTATTGACTTTTCAATTGAAGTAGCTGATACAAACGACATTAAGCTTAATTTCAGCCGATTGCATGAAATGGGAATAAGGCTGAATACAATGCGACGCTTTGTATTATTCGAATGATTTAACCTGGCCCCAATTCCACCAACCCAACATAGCGCTAATGAATACTTAACATCTCAAACAAGGTTGGAACATATTCCACCAAACATGTTTTACGAAATATTTAAATAAACGACTAAGTTGAAATAAATAGTAACCTTGGTGATTTACAATACTTTTTAAGATATGAAATAGTTAGCATGACAGAAAAGAATTATGGAGACAAAAATGATGAAATATGCTTTTAAGTTTTTAAGTATTAATTAGCGCTAAGTATTGTGTAGAAAATTGAGGCCTGATTCTGATCTTTGTACAAAAATGTCTATAAACAGCTATATTTTCACCATATTTGTGATCTGTTATTTATTATGAAGAGATGATAAGAGCACATAGTATAATAATATACTAATCAACTCAACTCAATTTTATAAGACATTCGGCAAATAAACATGCCATTGGCCAAAAACTATAGTTACATGAAAATATGACAATGATAATTATTGACATGCTGTACGTACATTAGTCAATTTAACGAGGTATTGTATGTTCTTTTCTATTTTTGTATCAAAAGAAAACTCGGACGCCTGCGATAAGAGCCACGTCTAACACAACTCTGCTTATTCAAAGACATATTGACATAGATCTAATGGGGCTACACTTCCAGTGTTATGACAGACGGTGTATTTAGGTATGCCTAACATATATGCGGTCGGCGAAGACTCTGGTGAGACTTTGCGGTTGCACTCTACGTTTATGTGTTAAGACCCAATATGTATTCAGTTCTGATGTGCTGGAAATATATTTAAATCTTAATAATTGATATATTTGTACAAAGGTCAGCATCAGGTCAATATGATCGACTAATACATTGGACTTAGGCACTGGTTAAGACACCGGTAAAGAAACAACAATGAACGTCAATCAATTGATATGAACTACGCTTGCTATGCGATCAATCTCATTTAAACCAGACATTAACTTCGCTTGCTATGCGATCAATCTCATTTAAACCAGACATTAACTTCGCTTGCTATGCGATCAATCTCATTTAAACCAGACATTAACTTCGCTTGCTATGCGATCAATCTCATTTAAACCAGACATAAACTTCGCTGCAGTAGCAAACGCTTGAATATATCCGATACCTGCCTTTTACATGTCGTCTAAGACTGACGTTTGCGTCACCCAATCAAAGTATCTCGTACACAATAAACAGGATGTATTACCTATTTAAATGGATGACTTCTAAGATTGACTTTTGCGTCAGCCAATCAAATTGTCGATTACAAAAACAACAGGATAGCTAACCCGTTAAGATGAATGCGTTAGAGAAGCGTTGACGAGTGTTTATGTAACTGTATACGAAACGACCTTTCATGCGTTGGTGTCAACTCCAATACACATACAGCGAAGTCTTATAGTCTGATTTCTATCAGATTGATATACTGTTTGAACAAATACAAAATAAAAACATCAGAGGGAGATATTTAAAATAAGCTGTAGCTTTCTATTCGATCCTAGACAAATATGTTTATGATTTTAATTGTATTTCGTTTAAACCAAATACAAAGGATAAACATCCGTAAACAAATGGAGGAACGGTTTTTATTCTGTTGGTCCCCAAGTACATGTATAGGATACTGGAAGTGTTACAGCTCCTAATAGCCCATATAAAGGAAAGCAAACATCGACATGCTTTGTTTCTTAAATCTAACCAAAGTGAAGATAGAACGGCAAAGTAAAATTGTTTCATTGAAACATTTACCACAGTACACATAAATAAAACACAAGCTCCTGGATCATGACCTTCGAAAAATGAAGCTTATTACATACATACAAAGAGCAAACGTAGATTTGTTTTTACTGTGTTTTACGCAGCTAACAAGAATATTTAAGTAATATCGGGGCATTTCCTGGATCATTTACCAGTTCTTCTGGTAAGCGTATCCTGATACTATTGGATCAGTCACAATATTGTCCCCACAACCAAAGCAGGTAAATACCATTTTGAATAGAAACCTGGTAACCTGGTATATATAACTTCTTCCATACCGGATCAAAGGGATCGTTTACATTTGTAACTAAGACATGGAATATCATATCTTTTAGTAGTAACATTCAAAGAATCTTTAAAGGACACTATGGAAAGCTGTGTGAAAGTATTATTATTGAATATAGTTGAAAACATCATATCAAAATGAGAAATTGCTAATTATGATCAATTTCTCTTATTATCAACAATGTATTTCCCCCCAAGATGCGTCAAAATGTGTTCACATATGTAAAAGGTTAAAAGAGTTACAACGACTGACAAGAGAAGATCTATTGAGTTGTTACAAATACAATATGCATCTTTTAAATATTAATAAATCATGTCAGACGAAAATTAGTCTTGTACTATTTGTGTTCAGTGAAGGGCAAAGTGTATTGTTACTGTTAAATTGCAGCTTTCAACATCATTTCGGTTATGCGTCGACGATAGCTTACACTTATTCATGCTACATGGGTAGTAAAGCTAGTTCTAGCCTATAAATGAGCCATGTAAAAGGGCACTCCAGTATGACCGCCGTAGGCTAGATTCGAGCCGGGACCAAATCCCCCACTCTAACCATTCGGACAAGGCGAATTCTTTCCAGGAAGAGGCCTTCATGACAGACAACATGTACTACGTAAATAGATTAAGGATTCTTTTAAGCCTTCCAATATTTAAATCATTGTGGCAAAAGGAGTAATATAAAGAAATATCTCATATTTAAATAGATGTTTTCCACATTGTCACCTACAGCAGTGGTGCATGTAGACAGGGGATTGAATGAGGCCGAAGTCGAAAAGCAAGAAGACCTTTACTCGTCAGACGCGACTCAAAATGTTCAAAAGATAACTATACAAGATCAAACGATACGATTTCATGAAAATGGTCGCTACCTATTTTAACACCTATTTAAAAGTAAGCTTGCAGTCTGCTGACGTTCAATATCAAACACTGTTTATGGATACTATTTGTTTAAGAAGGTTATACTATTTATACGTAATCAATATGGATACTATTTGTTTAAGAAGGTTATACTATACAATTCTATATTATGTTAGACAGCCATCGAATAAAAGGACATTTTCATTAATAATTAAAAATGTTCAGACTTGAAGTCAAATGGTTTGAACATCAGATAAATGGATGCTATTGGGACTTTCCTCATTCATGCATAAATTATAAGTTGATAATTTGATTGTTTGAATCGATATGTTCAAATTCAAAGATATGACATTTTACATTTGATCATTCAAATTTCTATTTTATGCTTCTTTTTTCGTCTTTTATAATAAAGGCAATTTAATTTCATGAAGAGTTCTATTGAATTTTTCTTTAGCTTTGTTTCATAAAACCAATTTTAGTCCATGCTTATTAGTCAAGGCCAAACCCGAGGTATGTCTGTAGGCGGACCTAACCAAATGACAACAAGTCTGACTCACACAAGCGATCACATGACAGATAAAAGCGTTTCTGTAAAACACCCAAGTGCCAATAGTTCATTGTCTTTAACATCTCATTCCGAAAGATCTAGGGCTTCTTGTTTCTTAATGTTTTTGTTTAACCGTCCATAGCTTCAAATACACTGTTTATTTCATTTGTCTAATCCACAGATATATCCGAACCCTTATAATGACGTTTCTTTGTCGTACAAAGGAAACTTCATTAGATTATAATTATATTCACTAAGTTTTAAAAGATATACATGATAGAAAGTTAAACAAGAACATATTTAAAGGATCTAATAGAGTTGTTGAGTTTTCATATTCAATGTATGTTTGTGAGCTTTTGTAACAATAACAAAAATGCTTATCAAAAAGTCTTTGGTTATCATTTATATTATGTAATACTTTTTTTCCAGAATTATCCAAGAAATACAACGATTAAGCTTATGCTATAAGAGAACATTGCAGCAGTAGTTTTCAGCTATTCGGATGATTCCTTATATGCCATGACATTTTTGTAGAGAAGCAGTTTTTGAGCGAGAGACAATTCATTTGGGTTGTTCAGGTTTTGTCGTTTTCTAGTACGACGTCTCTCGCAGCTAGAAATCGGGCGACGCACTTCCATATCCACTTCCGGTACAGACTTGTTGTCATAGTAACCTATCGACGAGTTTGACCTTGACATTGAGGCGGGGGAGGGAGAAGGCGACCTGTCAACATCCACCTTATACGGTTTGATGGTAGATTGCAGAAATGCGAAGGGCGGTTCTTTGTAAGCCGGCTCGAGTTTTGAAGTAGCAGGCTGGACGATCAATACATGGTCACAGTGACTTTGCATTCGGGTAAAAAGGGGCTCGCACTCGAGCTGACTATCGGGACTATCACAGGGGCTGACATGGGTAATTACCGGGGATTTGCGCGCATTCTCAAGCGTTGGTTCCGGCGTTGGAGTCTTTCGTTCGTCATTTTGATTGGTCAGATCAGATATATCTACGCTTCCTGCAGGCGAATCTCTCCTTTGTTGCTGCTGCTCCTGTAACATATAGTATACATATTTCTTTATATCATTCTGTGTATTTTCTCTTCATTAAAAGTGAGTTAACTCCGTCCCACATACAATTCATTACCAACATTAGTTAACATTTAGAATATCTCTATAAACGTAGGCATACTTGTTGAAAACAAAGTTGAAAACATTTTGGCTAAAATCGAAAATGCTCATTTTGTCGCAATGTTTTTAAAAACCGTCTGCTGTAGAGGCGTCAGAAGGTCTATGTTGAAAATTGTTTAAGATAAAGTTATCAACACCAGAATGGTATTAACCTTTGTGTAAAACGCTTATAAAAAATACATAATCACATATTAGTTGAATGTGGGGAAGGCTTGAGTTTACAATAGGTTATTGTTTCTGTAAGATATAGAACAAAATTGTTTTATTAGTGTCTGCCATTTCGTCTTCATCAAACGTCAGAACAAATGGAAACTATGAATTCAATGTCTGTAAGAAATAGAAAAAGACAGTCTTATTTGTGTTTGGTTTTTTTCTTCATCAAACGTAAGAACAAATGTCTGTAAGAATTAAGAAAACAACACATTTATTGTTGCCTGCCTCTTTTCTTCATCACACGTAACAAAAGGAAAACTATGAATTCAATATCTGTAAGAAATAGAAACGGCTGTTAGTTTGTATTGGGGTTTTACGCCGTTCTTCAACATGACTTCAGTTATATCACGGCCACAGTTCACTAAGTCATGTTCCCTGTATAAACAAACCATTACTAGGCTAGGCAATGTCCCTCGCCCAAGAGTAATTCACCGTGACTGACGTGACTCAATCTCTGTCTGTGTTCTTCTCCGCCAAACGATAGCTATAGATAAAGAGATCGACAATGATGTGGTGTTCACCCCTAATCCTAATGTACACCACGTTTACCCTTTCTGAACAACAAATATCACGCATCTGCTGCAGATGACTTTTGTCACAACGTTTTTCAACTCTACTAACAAATTTCAACTTCCATGTAAAGAGATGTTCCATAGTTTTTAGCCTGTGTGCTGCAAAGTTGTTGTATGTGGGTGAGACTAAGTACTACGTTATTGTTTCTGTACTTACTTCAGTTAAAACACAGGACACTTTAATTTTAATAGATGTAAGAAACGTAACTCTTTATAGATGAAGCCGAGCTCCGGTAGCTCAGTCGGTTGCGACGCGGGCTGTCAATCCAGGGCTTGTGAGTTCGAACCCTAGCTCGGCCAAAATTATTTCCGACGTTTAACAAAAGTTACTGTGACAAGCGACATTCGTTTTCCACCAATGGGCTAACAGTCTATATGAAAAAGTAGCCAGTGACTGGGAAAGTCTGTTTTGTGGAGCACTGGTGTGGGAAAGCTAAGAAATACATGAGTAGGTGAACTGGCCGCCGAAACATGACTGTAGAAAACGGCGTTAACTCCAATCAATGTGGGGAAAAGCTTCTTAAAGCTTGACAGTGAATGATCTCGTTAAACCGTACGACTGTTTAGTATTACCCGAGTCTACGTCGTTAAACCGTACGACTGTTAAGTATTACCCGAGTCTACGTCGTTAAACCGTACGACTGTTAAGTATTACCTGAGTCTACGTCGTTAAACCATACGACTGTTTAGTATTACCCGAGTCTACGTCGTTAAACCGTACGACTATTTAGTATTACCCGAGTCTACGTCGTTCGTAAATGCAACAAGGCGCCTTTTCGTCTGACGAGTATACCCAATGGTATATAACTCTCGTGTTCTTACAGTGCAGAAGCTTGGTATTGTTAACCGCTTCCATTAAATATCGATCAACTTGTTTGGACCGATCTTTACAATAATTCACTGTGTCATACGGGAATTTTAAGCACTTAAACACAAATCGATACGTTATTATAACTATTCAGATCGATTGTTTTGTTGCCCTTGGTGATGGGACGCTTGGACGATGGCAAATATAATAGTCAAGCGTCATCAATCAATTTCTCTTGTTGACGTTTAAACTCGATGATGACAGTCGCTTCATGTAAAAATACCTCATAATTAATACCTTTCGATTAACAGACGCATTTAGCGCGTCCTCAGCATACAGCCTTTGTAAACTTAATTGAAACGGATGACTTCTATTTCTTACAATGTTTCTAACTATTATAAGTTGAAAGCAATGTTTTAATTGATTGGAAGTTGACGCCGTTTTCAACAATATTGCAGTAAAATTCCGGCGACCAGTTTACCTAACGTGTTTTCCCTGATTTCTCGCACCGGTACTTCACACAACATTCTTACCAGGACACTGGCTACATGTACCTCCCCATGTAGCCTAGTTTGCCCATGGGTGGAGCGAATGTCGTTAGTCACACTGACTTTTAATAATGCATGCCCGAGCCACACGAACACCCGAACCCTTGATTGAAACACTGAACGCGCATCAAACTGTTCACTGATGCGGACAGAACGGTGGACTTAAATTAGGACATTTCACGGTGAAATAATGGTGATATATAGCATAGTAGATACATGATATCAAATAGGTATGCATGAACTCTTAGTCAACACTGTAGATTAAAATACATCTATTGGAATGAATTGTTTCTTTCTAGAGACTTAAACTATAGGATTCATCAAAACACGTCTAATATGCCAAGTATACACAATTACTTCTACTTTCAAGTAAACGTGATTTCTGTCTAACTGGACACTTGTCCTGCTAAATTGATTTATGTCTTACTGGACACTTTTCCTGCTCAATTGATTTCTGTTTAACTGGACACTAATCCTGCTAAATTGATTTCTGTCTAACTGGACACTTATCCTGCTAAATTGATTTCTGTCTAACTGGACACTTATCCTGCTAAATTGATTTCTGTCTAACTGGACAATTGTCCAGCTAAATTGATTTCTGTCTAACTGGACACTTATCCTGCTAAATTGATTTCTGTCTAACTGGAAACTTGTCCTGCTAAATTGATTTCTGTCTTACTGGACACTTATCCTGCTAAATTGATTTCTGTCTAACTGGACACTTATCCTCCTAAATTGATTTCTGTCTAACTGGACACTTATCCTGCTATTTCTGTCTAACCGGACACTTGTCCTGCTAAACGAATTTCTGTCTAACTGGACACTTATCCTGCTAAATTGATTTCTGTCTAACTGGACACTTATCCTGCTAAATTAATTTCTGTCTAACTCGACACTTGTCCTGCTAAATTGATTTCTGTCTAACTCGACACTTATCCTGCTGAATTGATTTCTGTCTAACTAGACACTTTTCCTGCTAAATTGATTTCTGTCTAACTGGATATTTATCCTGCTAAATTGATTTCTGTATAACTGGAACATTGTCCTGTTATTTCTGTCTAACTGGACACTTGTCCTGCTATTTCTGTCAAACTGGACACTTATCCTGCTTAATTGATTTCTGTCTAACTTGATACTTGTCCTGCTATTTCTGTCTAACTGGACACTTATCCTGCTAAATTGATTTCTGTCTAACTGGAGACTTGTCCTGCTATTTCTGTCTAACTGGACACTTATCCTGCTAAATTGATTTCTGTCTAACTGGACACTTATCCTGCTAAATTGATTTCTGTCTAACTGGACAATTGTCCTGCTAAATTGATGTCTGTCTAAATGTACACTTATCCTGCTAAACTGATTTCTGTCTAACTGGACACTTATCCTGCTAAATTGAGTTCTGTCTAACTGGACACTTATCCTGCTATTTCTGTATAACTGGACACTTATCCTGCTAAACGGATTTCTGTCTAACTGGACACTTATCCTGCTAAATTGATTTCTGTCTAACTGGACACTTATCCTGCTAAATTGATTTCTGTCTAACTGGAAACTTGTCCTGCTAAATTGATTTCTGTCTAACTGGACACTTATCCTGCTAAATTGATTTCTGTATAACTGGACACTTGTCCTGCTAAATTGATTTCTGTCTAACTGGACACTTATCCTGCTAAATTGATTTCTGTATAACTGGATACTTATCCTGTAAAACGGATTTCTGTCTAACTGGACACTTATCCTGCTAAATTGATTTCTGTATAACTGGACACTTGTCCTGCTAAATTGATTTCTGTCTAACTGGACACTTATCCTGCTAAATTGATTTCTGTATAACTGGATACTTATCCTGTAAAACGGATTTCTGTCTAACTGGACACTTATCCTGCTATTTCTTTCTAACTGGACACTTATCCTGCTAAATTGAAATCTGTCTAACTGGACACTTATCCTGCTAAACGTATTTCTGTCTAACTGGACACTTATCTGCTAAATTGATTTCTGTCTAACTGGACACTTATCCTGCTAAATTGATTTCTGTATAACTGGAGACTTATCTGCTAAATTGATTTCTGTCTAACTGGACACTTATCCTGCTAAATTGATTTCTGTATAACTGGACACTTATCTGCTAAATTGATTTCTGTCTAACTGGACACTTATCCTGCTAAATTGATTTCTGTATAACTGGACAATTATCCTGCTAAATTGATTTCTGTATAACTGGACACTTATCCTGCTAAATTGATTTCTGTATAACTGGACACTTATCTGCTAAATTGATTTCTGTCCAACTGGACACTTATCTGCTAAATTGATTTCTGTCTAACTGGACACTTATCCTGCTAAATTGATTTCTGTATAACTGGACACTTATCCTGCTAAATTGATTTCTGTATAACTGGACACTTATCCTATTAAACGGATTTCTGTCTAACTGGACACTTATCCTGCTATTTCTGTCTAACTGGACACTTATCCTGCTATATTGATTTATGTCTAACTGGACACTTATCCTGCTAAATTGATTTCTGTCTAACTGGACACTTGTCCTGCTAAATTGATTTCTTTCTAACTGGACACTTATCCTGCTAAATTGATTTCTGTCTAACTGGACACTTATCCTGCTAAATTGATTTCTGTCTAACTGGACAATTGTCCTGTTATTTCTGTTTAACTTGACACTTGTCCTGCTATTTCTGTCTAACTGGACACTTACCCTGCTAAATTGATTCCTGTCTAACTCGACACTTATCCTGCTAAATTGGTTTATGTCTAACTGAACACTTGTCCTGTTATTTCTTTCTAACTGAACACTTATCTTATTTTTTCTGTCTAATTTGACACTTGTCCTGTTATTTCTGTCTAACTGGACACTTATCCTGCTATTTCTGTCTAACTGGACACTTACCCTGCTAAATTGATTCCTGTCTAACTCGACACTTATCCTGCTAAATTGGTTTATGTCTAACTGAACACTTGTCCTGTTATTTCTTTCTAACTGAACACTTATCTTATTTTTTCTGTCTAACTGGACACTTATCCTGCTATTTCTGTCTAACTGGATACTTATCCTGCTATTTCTGTCTAATTTAGTTTAAACTGGTCCTGCTATTTCTGTCTAACTGGACACTTGTCCTGCTAGTTTTGTCTAACTGGACGCTTATCCTGCTAAATTGATTTCTGTCTAACTGAACACTTATCCTGTTATTTCTGTCTAACTGGACACTTATCCTGTAATTTCTGTCTAACTGGACACTTGTCCTGTTATTTCTGTCTAACTGGACCCTTGTCCTGCTATTTCTGTCTACCTGGACGCTTGTCCTGCTAAATTAATTTATGTCTAACTGGACACTTATTCTGCTAGTGCTGTCTAACTGGACACTTATCCTGCTATATATGTATAACTGGACCCTTATCCTACTTAATTGATTTCTGTCTAACTGGACACTTATCCTGCTATTTCTGTCTAATTGGACAACTATCCTGCTATTTCTGTCTAACTGGACACTTATCCTGCTAAATTGATTTCATGCAGGGTAACAGATATGAACATGTTGTTCGTAACCACTTATACAGGGTAACATATATAAACATGTTGTTCGTTACCACTTATGCAGGGTAACATATATGAAAATGTTGTTCGTTACCACTTATGCAGGGTAACAGATATGAAATTGTTGTTCGTTACCACTTATGCAGGGTAACAAATATTACAATGTTGCTCCTAACCACTTATGCAGGGTAACATATATGACAATGTTGTTCTTAACCACTTATGCAGGGTAACATCTATGACAATGTTGTTCGTTACCACTTATGCAGGGTAACAGATATGAAAATGTTGTTCGTTACAACTTATGCAGGGTAACAGGTATGAAAATGTTGTTCGTAACCACTTATGCAGGGTAACAGATATGCAAATGTTGATCCTAACCACTTATGCAGGGTAACATATATGAAAATGTTGTTCGTTAGAATCGTTACCACGTATGCAGGGTAACAGATATGAAAATGTTGTTCGTAACCACTTATGCAGGGTAACACATATGAAAATGTTGTTCGTAACCACTCATACAGGGTAACAGATATGAAAATGTTGATCCTAACCATTTATGCAGGGTAACATATGTATGCAGGGTAACAGATATGAAAATGTTGTTCGTTACAACTTATGCAGGGTAACAGGTATGTAAATGTTGTCTAATACGGAACAACACAGACATTCACCTTTCCCAATATACGAACAATCTGCAGTAGGTAGCTTTGAAGGCATAACGGCCAAAATACTAATAATCTATAGAAATGAAAGTACAGCTACGGAAAAGGATTGATACGTTTGTGTAAAATGCAACGGTAACACCTTGTCTGCATGTAGGAAAAGGGTTTATCTTTTGAAATTGTGAAATGGTGTAGTAGTCTGTTCTATAATTAAACTGAACAGGGCATATATTGTAATATATCAAAAAATGAAAACAATAAAATTAAATAAAAAGCAAACAAAAAATAGGACATCCTTTTCAATCAAACATAAACAGTACAACATATATTCAAACACAATTTAAATTGAATGCAGCTATTCCCGTGTTAGAAAACAATACATCGGAATGTCATGCTGTTTATGCATGACTTAATATTTGAATGTCACATACAAATGTACGAACAAAATAACACCATATAAATAAAACTTGAAATAGGATTTCAACATTGTTGGCAATTATTCATACAAACGAGCTTTGAAGTTTTCAAGCATTATGGAGAAACGGAAAGCCATGCAAAACAGAGGTTAGTTTTAGGTTGAATATTCATTTTGTATATACGAAAGAATAAGAGATCGGTAATGTTCGTGATGCATACGAACATAACCAATCTATAACGACATCGTTCGAAGATTGACAATCTAAATAGGGATGTTACACTTTAAACCCCTTTCCCGCATACAACATATCTGAAGCAGACGACTTTGAATGCATGTAGGCAGAAATATGGAAAAACTTTTAAAATAAAAGTTTTCTTACTTAAAAGGGCTGTTATGAACAATTTCTTCTTTTGACACAATGTTTTTAAAAGTATTTTGCTGCAAAGTTGGTAAAAACACGTTTGCATGTGGGAAAGAGTTAAATACAATTCACCCAAACATTAAATGTTATGTCTGCGTTGAAGAAAGTATTACTACTACAATATCTCAAAATTTTGTAGTTTATAATTCTGTATTACTACTACAATATCTCAAAACTTTGTAGTTTATAATTCTGTATTACTACTACAATATCTCAAAACTTTGTAGTTTATAATTCTGTATTACTACTACAATATCTCAAAACTTTGTAGTTTATAATTCTGCGAGGTGAAAAACTGCGGGACATAGTAACGCATTTTTTTTTTTATCTTTTCTGCAATCCTTTCAGGAATCGCCTGCCTCCCATGTGCCAAATGTCGTGCTTCGGGGTATACATTTTAAGGGAAATAAGGGAACAAATAATTAAAACGAACTGGCAGAAAATAATACATATAGATCTAGAGAGGTATTGTTTAAGCGTTATCCTAGTACAGATGGCATTTGACAGCTTGTACAGCCTAGGGCATTTGCAAACATTGGGTCCGTTAACCACAGTGTTTTCTTTTCAAAAATATACTTCGAATTATCCAGATGATATTGTCTTTCCTGAGATATTTCACGTAAGATGTTAATTTCAAAGCAGGAAAACGCTTAAAAACACATATTATGCCAATAGCATATGAACGATGCCCACAGACAAACCAACAAGTTTGGAAAAAGACATGTCTTTGCATCAATTCTAAAAATCCAAATTGGATGCTGCTTTATAGCAGAAGTTTTTAGAAACCTTCTATGACTTATAGTCGAACAGTGCAGAGGCGTTGACTGATCTGGTTTCACACTGGTTCTAAATACCCGACGGTTCGATTTTGCAGACCGCCGTTCATATATTTTGTTCAGTTAAAAGGGCAAATATACCCACCATACTATACATACACGTACAAGGGTAAATATACCCACCATACTATACATACACGTACAAGGGTAAATATACCCACCATACTATACATACACGTACAAGGGTAAATATACCCACCATACTATACATACACGTACAATAATTGTTTTAACAAATTAAAACGAAAATAAATACCTTTCTACGGTTTAACAAAATCCGCTCTGCTAAAGTAAGATTTTCTGGGTTTGCTTTCTGGTTTTTGAATTTCGTATTGATCACATGTTTGGCATTTACGAAGTCAGTCCCGTACATCCTGGACACCAGGTTCAAAACCGCTGAAACGATCAAACACAACACTCATATATAATCATTGAAATAGTTCAAGCGTGAACAATGAATTTATGAACAATTCAATTATCCCTTTTATTTAGACCGAAGTTCGAGAAAACGGTTGCTGGAATATAAGTATTCCATGGGTTTTATTCTTCATATACACCACGTATATTATTATGTTTTTGGTAATTGCATATCTTGTTTTGAAATTATATTAGCTGAACAATTTCCAATTTAGAAAGTGGGATTATATGATGAGCTATGGAAAAGAGACGTTTCTTGTGTTGACTTTGGGCTTTCCCCCATGAAGAGTGTTCATAAACGTTATCAACAAAGTTAATGCAGGGCAAACATGTGACTGCATATATATTGGTTATGATTAATATGTTAGCACTCAAAACAGTTTAATATACTCAAGTAAAAAGGATCTTTTCACTTTATTGCTACCCAGATATTTATTCGTTTTTAACATAAAACTTACGACAATTATGCAGCAGACGACTTTGAACATATTTTGTCAAAAAATAGAAAATCTCCATAATTGAGTAGATAACCTATGACTAAAAGTGGAAAACATTGTGGCAAAAGAAGAAATTGCTCGTTTTGAGCAATTTCTTCTTTTGTCACTATGTTTTCAAAAAGCCATCTGCTGCAGAGGCGTCAGAAAGCGCCTATATGAGGGAAAGCGTGCATGGGTAAAAGTACAAGTTGGCATTATGATTGATTGTTTATTGTTTTAAGCCGCATAAAACTAATTCTTAGATATATTATGGCGTTTCCGGGGTATGTTACCAGTACTACTAGTTCATTTATTCTAACACCAACCAGTCAGTCGTAATGCTTATCCCGCAACCCTGAGCGCAAAGGAGGGCGGCCATTACTACTATTATTAAAGTATTTGGTATGATACAGTCGGTGATCGAGCCCGCAGCCTCCCGCACCTAGGCGAACGCTCTACCACTAAACTAAACATTCGCATGTGAATCCACACAGTCTCATCAAGATATCCAATGTTCACATATTACTAACATAAGCTTGTTAGACGCTTAGAACTGTCAACTGCTGTATATTATGATGTAGCAGATATATCGACTGATCTGAACCTACACTTTTTGGATATTCTAAAATGTAACTTTTTCTCATTAACAGGCTCAAATAAGATCGAATTGGTAGACTAACATATCCTTCAGAATACTGTGTTTAGACAATCTAAACACACCCATAGCTATAACAGTTTGCTATAACCTGTTTATTTTTATATATTCGGTATTTCTAAGTTCGTGATCTTGAGCAATACAAAAGAACCCTACTTTGACAAGAACTAAATAAATCTTTGGACATTGGAACATAGTAAAACACTCCTCAGTGGACTGCTAATACAAAGAAACTCGAGAAAATGGCGAGAATAATGACGCCATGAACTTAGGAAAATCACAACGTTGGAACGCTCTACGATACATCAGCACCAGGTGATTTGACAAATGGCAACCAATCATAACAAACTTCGTGTGTAAGAAAACTGCACATTAGTAAATACTATTAACAAAAACATGAGTTGCCATGCAGGTTATGGAAGTGTTTAAATTCGAGTAATTTACGTTTGTTGTAGCAAAGGTCCCATAGAACTATGGTCTAGTTTCTTTAACCCTTATCCAACTGACTTCCTCCGAATTATATCACCGCCATTGATGTTGTTATGCATGAATGGACTTGTACATATGTCTGCTCCCTTTTGATAACAGAGCAGTGAACAATGGAGACCAGCATTAGACAGTACGAATGTAAGATCTGCAAGTATTACAGTACGAATGTAAGATCTGTAAGTATTACAGTACGAATGTAAGACGTGTAAGTATTACAGTACGAATGTAAGATGTGCAAGTATTACAGTACGAATGTAAGATGTGCAAGTATTACAGTACGAATGTAAGATGTGCAAGTATTACAGTACGAATGTAAGATGTGTAAGTATTACAGTACGAATGTAAGATGTGTAAGTATAACAGTACGAATGTAAGATGTGTAAGTATTACAGTACGAATGTAAGATGTGTAAGTATTACAGTACGAATGTAAGATCTGCAAGTATTACAGTACGAATGTAAGATGTGTAAGTATTACAGTACGAATGTAAGATGTGCAAGTATTACAGTAGGAATTTAAGATCTGCAAGTATTACAGGTACGAATGTAAGATGTGCAAGTATTACAGTACGAATGTAAGATCTGTAAGTATTACAGTACGAATGTAAGATCTGCAAGTATTACAGTACGAATGTAAGATCTGTAAGTATTACAGTACGAATGTAAGATCTGTAAGTATTACAGTACGAATGTAAGATCTGCAAGTATTACAGTACGAATGTAAGATGTGCAAGTATTACAGTACGAATGTAAGATCTGCAAGTATTACAGTACGAATGTAAGATCTGTAAGTATTACTGTACGAATGTAGGATATGTAAGTATTACAGTTCGAATGTAAGATATGTAAGTATTACAGTACGAATGTAAGATCTGTAAGTATTACAGTACGAATGTAAGATGTGCAAGTATTACTGTACGAATGTAAGATGTGCAAGTATTACAGTACGAATGTAAGATCTGTAAGTATTACAGTACGAATGTAAGATGTGTAAGTATTACAGTACGAATGTAAGATCTGCAAGTATTACAGTACGAATGTAAGATATGCAAGTATTACAGTATGAATGTAAGATCTGCAAGTATTACAGTACGAATGTAAGATCTGTAAGTATTACTGTACGAATGTAGGATATGTAAGTATTACAGTTCGAATGTAAGATATGTAAGTATTACATTACGAATTTAAGATCTGTAAGTATTTCATTACGAATTTAAGATCTGTAAGTATTACAGTACGAATTTAAGATATGTAAGTATTACAGTACATGTAAGATGTGTAAGTATTACAGTACGAATGTAAGATCTGTAAGTATTACAGTACGAATGTATGATCTGTAAGTATTACTGTACGGATGTAACATCTGTAAGTATTACAGTACGAATGTAACATCTGTAAGTATTACAGTACGAATGTAACATCTGTAATTATTACAGTACGAATGTAACATCTGTAAGTAGTACAGTACGAATGTAACATCTGTAAGTAGTACAGTACGAATGTAACATCTGTTATTATTACAGTACGAATGTAACATCTGTAATGATTACAGTACGAATGTAACATCTGTAAGTATTACAGTACGAATGTAACATCTGTAAGTATTACTGTACGGATGTAACATCTGTTAGTATTACAATACGAATGTAACATCTGTAAGTATTACAGTACGAATGTTACATCTGTAAGTATTACTGTACGGATGTAACATCTGTAAGTATTACAGTACGAATGTAACATCTGTAAGTATTACTATACGAATGTAACATCTGTAAGTATTACTGTACGAATGTAACATCTGTAAGTATGTACGAATGTAACATCTGTAAGTATTACTGTACGAATGCAACATCTGTATGTATTACTGTACGAATGTAAGATCTCTAAGTATTACTGTACGTCTGTTTGACGTGAATTTGTCCTTATAATCGCTCATAGCGGGACAGGTTTCATAGTATATTTTCGATTATTTTGATTCTTTCTTTCCAAAAAGAAAACAACTGAATTAGGGAAATTTAATTTCCCAAAACGCAATAGGGTGATGTTAAGGTAGTAGGACCCTAATGGGCATCATTTCAAACTATGATCAGCTTGATAATTCCTTAATGTGTATCATTTCCTGGATTCAAAAACAAAATTTAAAAGAAATTTACCATCAAATAACAATTTTATTTTAATTTGAATTACCCTACCCCCCTTTCAGAATTTTCGATAAAAACGACATCACCCGAGAGACAAGAAAAATCCTTTATTTCATTTATTTTTCGACATTTTGGTAATAATTTGGTTTCAAAGTAACAAGAAATATATTTGCTTTCAGAAATAATACATTATTGATCACATCACCAACGAATATAATCAAATTGTACTGAAATAGCCATATGGTATTACAATTTTAACATACTGTCTCGACCGGGTAAAATTGGAACATCGACGTTTAAAAGCAAACTCAACAAGTTCTAGAAATACTCATGACCTGTTCTTTATTGATAATTAACTTTTAACCTTTTGGGAACATTATGCCAAAAATATCAAAATGTTTTACCGTTTCATTTTTAAAAAGAAAATAGAGTTTGAAATTCCCAACCACCTATTTCAGCCGTGACTGCAAGTAATAAAATCTCCAAAGAAGCTAAAACTTCTGTAAAAAGTGTTAGCTAATGAAAACAAAGAAGAAAAAAAGAAAAAAATATTTGTGCTTCTGGAGGGATTCGAACTACTACCTAGAAACCCTCAAAGGATTTGAAGTCCTGTGCTTAACAACATAGGCTAAAGCATTAAAGAGCATTGAAGAGCTAATCAAAATGTATCTGGCCTAGTACTGGTTTGTTTACCCAGGGATTTTGAATAGGTGAACTGTCGCCGTGATATAACTGAAAACATGCTGAAAACGGCGTAAACCCGAACATAACAAAAAATAAATAAATAAAAATTGAAATTGAAATCGGAAAAGAGTAAATGCTCTTCATATTATTTAACAGAGAGCGCCAACTACAGAGGTAACAAAAGCCTATTCTATAAAAGAATGGTTACGTATAGAATTTATCAAACATAAAGGCGTTCCAACTATTTATTTGCAGCTTAAAGCTTAATGGGTTTTTTCAAACATCATAAATATGTATTAGTTCTAATTGCGTACAAATAATGTGGTTTTTTTACTAAATGGCGCTGCAGGGAACTGATAAATACAAACGGACTAGAATGCTAGGTCTTCCAACTATTGCATCAAAGTCTTAAATTATTTGTAATAGCTTATTGCAAGTATCTAAGTTAAAGTAAATTGATTGTTTAGGGTTTAAACCCGTTTTCAACAGTGTTTTAGTGATAGTAAATTGATTGTTTAGGGTTTAAACCCGTTTTCAACAGTGTTTAGTGATAGTTATTGATTGTTTAGTGTTAAAACCAGTTTTTAACAGTGTTTCAGTGATAGTTAATTAATTATTTAGGGTTTAAATCCGTTTTCAACAAGGTTTTAGTGATAGTTAATTGATTGTTTAGTGTTAAAAGCCGTTTTGAACAGTGTTTCAGTGATAGTTCATTGATTGTTTAGGGTATAAACCCGTTTTTAACAAGGTTTTAGTGATAGTTAATTGATTGTTTAAGGTTTAAACCCGTTTTCAACATAGTTTCAGTGATAGTTAATTTATTGTTTAGGATTTAACCCCGTTTTCGACAAGGTTTTATTAATAGTTAATTGATTGTTTAATGTTTAAACCCGTTTTCAAAAAGATTGTTAGTGATAGTTAATTGATTGTTTAAGGTTTTAACCCGTTTTCAACAAGGTTTTAGTCATAGTTAATTTATTGTGTAGTATTTAAACCCGTTTTCAACAGTGTTTCAGTGAAATGTAATTGATTGTTTAGTGTTTAAACCCATTTTCAACATTGTTTCAGTGATAGTTAACTGATTGTTTAGGTTTTAATCGCGTTTTCAACAGTGTTTCAGTGATAGCTAATTAATTGTTTAGGATTTAAACCCGTGTTTAACAGTGTTTCAGTTAAAGTAAATTGATTGTTTAGGGTTTAAACCCGTTTTCAATAGTGTTTTAGTGATAGTATATTGATTTTTTTTTGTTTAGGGTCTAAACCCGTTTTCAACAAGGTTTAAGTGATAGTTAATTGATGGTTTATGGTTTAAACCCGTTTTCAACAAGGTTTTAGTCATAGTTAATTGATTGTGTAGTATTTAAACCCGTTTTCAGCAGTGTTTCAGTGAAATGTAATTGATTGTTTAGTGTTAAAACCCATTTTCAACATTGTTTCAGTGATAGTTAATTGATTGTTTAGGTTTTAAACGCGTTTTCAACAGTGTTTCAGTGATAGTTAATTGATTTATTTTTTTAGGGTTTAAACCCGTTTTCAACAAGGTTTTAGTGATAGTTAATTGATTTTGTATGGTTTAAACCCGTTTTCAACAAGGTTTTAGTGATAGTTAATTGATTGTGTAGTATTTAAACCCATTTTCAACAGTGTTTCAGTTATAGATAATTGATTGAATAGTGTTAAAACCCATTTTCAACATTGTTTCAGTGATAGTTATTTGATTGTTTAGGTTTAAACGCGTTTTCAACAGTGTTTCAGTGATAGCTAATTAATTGTTTAGGATTTAAACCCGTGTTTAACAGTGTTTCAGTTAAAGTAAATTGATTGTTTAGTGTTTAAATCTGTTTTCAACAGTGTTTCAGTGATAGTTAATTGATTGTTTAGGGTTTAAACCCGTTTTCAATAGTGTTTTAGTGATAGTAAATTGATTTTTTTGTTTAGGGTCTAAACCCGTTTTCAACAAGGTTTAAGTGATAGTTAATTGATGGTTTATGGTTTAAACCCGTTTTCAACAAGGTTTTAGTCATAGTCAATTGATTGTGTAGTATTTAAACCCGTTTTCAACAGTGTTTCAGTGAAATGTAATTGATTGTTTAGTGTTAAAACCCATTTTCAACATTGTTTCAGTGATAGTTAATTGATTGTTTAGGTTTTAAACGCATTTTCAACAGTGTTTCAGTGATAGATAATTAATTGTTTAGGATTTAAACCCATTTTCAACAGTGTTTCAGTTAAAGTAAATTCATTGTTTAGTGTTTAAACCTGTTTTCAACAGTGTTTCAGTGATAGTTAATTGATTGTTTAGTGTTAAAACCCGTTTTCAACAGTGTTTCAGTGATAATTAATTGATTATTTAGTGTTAAAACCCGTTTTCAACAGTGTTTCAGTTATAGTTTATTGATTGTTTAGGGTTCAAACCCATTTTCAAGAGTGTTTCAGTGAAAGTAAATTGATTGTTTAGGGTTTAAACCCGTTTTCAACAAGGTTTTAGTGATAGTTAATTGATTGTTTAGGGTTTTAACCCGTTTTCAACAGTGTTTTAGTTATATGTCGCTGATCCGTTTACATAATCACGTATATTCTGACTCTCTCGATTATTTTCTCAACACAATACTTTTCCTAGGCAACTGGCTACCTTCCAACAAAGAAAGTCATGTACTATTGATGAAAGACGAATGTCGCTTCGCTCGATGTGCTTGGTCAATCGTCAGATAGACTGAATAATCAAGTCACATTATTCGAGCCCACGATCGAGTCCAAACATCAACATAATGCAGGAGTGTGTGGTTTAATCTTAAACTGCACTCGGTCAGATCGAATATCGATTGTGCTTGTACATACGTCGTATTATGTTATGTTACGATTTGTTTCGGTTTGATTACACTTGAGCTAAACCATATCGAAAGTTTATTTTAAAGAACCGTTTTAATATTATCAAGAAATGTTTAGTTTAAACTTATTTATTTTGCATCGATTGCGAAGCAAGCTTTCAGCTTATATTAATCACGCTCGATGTCTGCTTCCTGGAGACTTAACCAGTACTCGCGCCGTTTGTGTGGAGAAATCCCAAAGTCAGAACCCGCTCATCACGGGACTCGAACCCTGGACCTTTGGTACGAGAGGCCGACGCTCTACCTCTGCACCAAGGTCTTCTAAGAACAGCTTGTACTATTGACCCGATTCTAATCGTTGTATAAAGACGTTGGCCGCTTAGGCGTTGTCCGTCCATAACGGAATCATATCTAGGTCAATTTATGTCTTTAGAAAGATTTATTTCTAAGTATTATTGGTCCAATCCTAGCATGTATAAACTAAAACAACTTTTCGAATGCACTAATGTTTATAAACTTAGAAATTTATGTACATATGTAATGAAAGCTTTTCAATTAAGATATGGTTTGTAATGGTAATGTAAAATGTACAAATAAGTTGTAAATAAAAAATGTTGTGTTGTCTTTACGTTTTATGTACTGATAACATTTTCATTTATTGTTGCGAATGTGTCACACTTTTGTCAATATGCACCTTGCCTGTAATGGACATATTGTATCATATTATTTTGTATTATGTTATGTTATATGATATTGTATTGTATTGTATTGTATTGTATTGTGTTATATTAAATTGTATTGCCTGTTAAGCATGTATATATAAAGTGGTGATAAGGATATGCTATTACGTTTGAACAACACCTTCTCCGTATGAAACGACATGTTACCTCTTACGAATTTTTGTACTTGTAAATTGGTAAATGTGCTCCACTTGCTATGTCAATTGTAATGTTTATTTGTGTATTTTGTTTTTCACACAGGTCATGTGGCCTATTGAATTTATATTTGAAAATAAACTTCTTCATGTATGTAAAACTAATTGGACTACAATTCAAGTTGTTTGACAAGCATTGACTCCAATAGCTCAGACCTATTTAGCCAGCTCTGACGGTTCAAGCGAGGGTTAGACTGTGGCTGCCATTGTCATTGAGCGTCCCCGAGTCACAGGGCCACTATTATGCACAGGCCAGATATCAGGTAAATTATTTATCAAACTGGATATGAATTGATTCCTAGCAAAAATAGCTTGCAAGTTTCGCAACAGTTTCTAGCGAACGATCAATACATTTCAATTATATGAAATAAAAAATTCAAACGATCACCGATCAAATGTTATGTTTTTGAAAGTTTCGAGTTAAATTGAACCCTTGGGAACTTCTGTCTAACATTTTTTAAAATGTGATAACAATATATAGTTCATACAGTCTTTAATGTGAATTATAAATGTGTGTGCAAAACGAATACTGGTAATCCATAGCATGTGATGTTATATCTTACTGGTGTATGGTATGGTAAACTGATGGACCTGATGTAATAGTTGAAATAGTCAACCCCAAACTCATGATACAAAAACTGAGTCACCTAAAATAAAATTCACGGTGTCAGAACAAAGTGGACATGTAAAATGACGCGGTTTGATATCTTATATACTATATAGGATACATATACTTTGTGAAGATCTAACGTTGATTTTGTTATTTTTAGCAGTTCAGAAATGTTTTAAATATAATAGCGAAGTCTGAAGGTTTATCAATTTGAATGGCAGAGTTCGTTTTCTGTTCTTGTTTACCACTGATCCTGTTTAATTACACCGAAATATATCTAAATTCGTTCATTATAAGAAAGGAGACAGTGATTGGTCAAAGGAATGCACAATGCACTTGTACACGACAAACTAAATGTACGCAGGAGGTGAACTTAACAGCGAGAATAGTGTTGACACTTATCAACCGGATTGGTTGTTCAAAATTACACCGCCCACTTGATCAGGATGATGATCGATGAGTGCCCGAGTACACTCGAACTGACCACCTTTTGGTCCATAGTGAATAGATCTATGCATGTTAGATTTAACCTTAATATATATGAAATCCGAAAAAAAGGTTTGTATGTCATCGTCGTTTCAACATTACAAAAAGAGTTAGGTGACTTGAAACCAATGAGGCTACACATCTTGTCATGAGATACGAGGGACGTTCGGAAAGTTTTGAGACTATCTCTGTTTTTTAATGATAAGTCGGAAACAGTGAATAACAATTCGCACAGTGTATCTTTAAGTTATAATCTACTGAATGGTACAATTTCATACAAATAACGTAACATATACATTTACAACAATACATAAAAAAACGTATCTACAAGGTCCCCGACGCAGTAACGTCGTTTTCACGTAACGTCTAAACAATTATGCTGTTTTAACGCAGTTCCTAATTTAACTCCTTCTCAAAGAATCGCCTAATGCACTGTACACATTTCGCATGTCTTTTCATCCATTTTTCAAATACATTATTCTGTCAAAATCATGTGAGCAGTCGATCAAAAAATAAAGCACAAATTTGCAATATCCTTCACAGTTCTTCGCTGATCTGTATTAAGTGCGTTCTTTACATAATCGCAACCTTTTCATCAACCACAGACGGACGACAAGATATGTGTTTGTACTTTGTACATGTTCTACCGTCACTGAAACTTTCATTCCATCTCCCACAAGTGCCCTGCTCACCGATTCTCCGTTATAAGCCATCTCCAACAGCTCCTTTTTTTCCGGTGGCGTTTTCCCGAGGTTGACCCAATTTTTTAATGAAAATCCGCTGTTCCCCTTTTGTTTGCGTCTGCATTATGCGCTTAGTAAGTATGATTATTCATGTGCGTGTATTTAAATCATTACTTCCGGAACACGTTGAGCAACTGAATCAAGTATAACGTAATGCATGTTTTACAAAGTTTCGCGCGTTTTTATCATGATTGTGTGTTCAATATAGTGCAGTGTAATCGAGAAATTTGGGTTGCGCCGGGTCTTTACAACGCATGTTGCTATGGATATTAATATAAAAATATGGCTAATATCACAATATTATAATCTGAACATAAGCTTTTGAAATATAATATTCTCATACATGCTTAAGTTTCAGAACGATTTGTCAAAGGAACAGTGTTAAATGGACGTTGTCTCAAAACTTTCCGAACGTCCCTCGTACATTTAGAACTATTTTACACGTACGGTTTAAATGTCATGAGATGCATTTGGAACTATATTTCACGTATGGTTTAAATGTCATGAGATACATTTGGAACTATATTTCACGTATGGTTTAAATGTCTTGAGATACATTTGAAACTATATTGCAAGTACGGTTTAAATGTCATGAGATACATTTGAAACTATATTACATGTACGGTTTAAATGTCTTGAGATACATTTGAAACTATATTACACGTACGGTTTAAATGTCATGAGATACATTTGAAACTATATTACATGTACGGTTTAAATGTCTTGAGATACGTTTGAAACTATATTACATGTACGGTTTAAATGTCTTGAGATACGTTTGAAACTATATTACATGTACGGTTTAAATGTCTTGAGATACATTTGAAACTATATTACACGTACAGTTTAAAAGTCATGAGATACATTTGGAACTATATTACACGTACGGTTTAAATGTCATGAGATACATTTGAAACTAGATTACACGTACGGTTTAAATGTCATGAGATACATTTGGAACTATATTACACGTACGGTTTAAATGTCATGAGATACATTTGGAACTAAATTTCACGTATGGTTTAAATGTCTTGAGATACATTTGAAACTATATTGCACGTACGGTTTAAATGTCATTAGATACATTTGAAACTAGATTACACGTACGATTTAAAAGTCATGAGATACATTTGGAACTATATTACACGTACGGTTTAAATGTCATGATATACATTTGGAACTGTATTACACGTACGGTTTACATGTCATTATATACATTTGGAACTGTATTACATGTACGGTTTTAATGTCATGAGATACATTTGGAACTATATTACACGTACGGTTTAAAGGTCATGAGATACATTTGGAACTATATTACATGTACGGTTTAAATGTCATGTGATACATTTGGAACTATATTTCACATATGGTTTAAATGTCTTGAGATACATTTGGAACTATATTACATGTACGGTTTTAATGTCATGAGATACATTTGGAACTATAATACACGTACGGTTTAAAGGTCATGAGATACATTTGGAATTATATTACACGTACGGTTGTAAAGTCATGAGATACATTTGGAACTATATTACACGTACGGTTGTAATATCATGAGATACATTTGGAACTATATTACACGTACGGCTTTAATGTCATGAGATACATTTGGAACTATATTACACGTACGGTTTACAGGTCATGAGATACATTTGGAACTATATTACACGTACGGTTGTAATGTCATGAGATACATTTGGAACTATATTACACGTACGGCTTTAATGTCATGATATACATTTGGAACTGTATTACGCGTACGGTTGTAATGTCATGAGATACATTTGGAACTATATTACACGTACGGTTGTAATGCACCTGTCCAGTCGCGATAATTCAGTCGGTAACGACGACAGCTATCAATCAAGCGGTCGTGAATACGAAACCCGAATCAGTCATTCATACGTTGATAAACAAATACATTGTCAATCACTATCTTCAATCGTCTTCCACCACCTGGCTGTAAAGCCAATGTTAGAAGATTATCTGATAAGAATGTTTAGTGAGATACATGTGTCAGAAAACCAGAAAACACACGTAAGGTGAACCTACCGCCGTGATACAAAATTATAATACCGTAGAAAACGGTAATAACTAAAATCAATCAATCAATAAATTTAATCAATCAATTAATTAATACGATCCACCACGTAGAGCATCAGCAGCGTCTTCATTGTTTGCAATTGCAACAGAACCTTCACTCCTGGATGTGATGTATGTAGTCTGTACCAACAATATGGAGTCATGTAAAAAATGTGATACAACCGTCTGACCAGGAAAGTTTTGGCAGAATTTCCTCAAATTTACTATAAACTCTTCCGAATACAAGGTTTATCACATTAATTAAACACAATATCGGTTTTTAAAGAGTTAACGACAGACGTACCACGTGTACAATAATATTGACCTAAAGCCAGAAGTCGTTCAATAGTTTCTAATAGCGACCACAAGTAGATTATCTTATCCCTTTCACACATGCAGACAGTCGCATTTCGGCAGCTGACGAATTTTGAAAATATATATTGTGACAAATGAAGGAAAAGTTCATCATGAGCAATTTTATATTGTTATTCACTGTTGGCAACTGAATACAATAATATTATTTTCATTTTTACGAAATATTTCATAGTTTTAAATAATATATTGTTAAAAGGGTTATACTTTATCCAAGATAATCGTACATGTTATAAAGGTCGATATATTTGATTGGAATTCTTTAAATCCATAATTTCAGTGGGCAGACATTAACTTGATATTGCCATCCAATACAATTTATGCCGAGTAACTAGTTCAAAATCCAGAGCATAACTGTCTAATTACTTCTTTCGAGCTTCACTGATCACGCTTATCGAAATGAAGTAAAACAATGAAATTCTAATTGATTCTCAATGTTTCCTTACTAGTCAGTTTTCCTGCATAAAAAAATATGTTAAGTACAACATAATTGGACCGACGTATGATTATTGTTTAAACCATATAGCTTGTTTTCGATTTAAGGTGAAATACAGACAGATGCCTTTATTTTTTCCTTCATAAGTGTTCGAAATTACACACGAAATGAGACGGATCGATGGGTGTTTTAACAGTATTTCAGTTAAACATGGGTTTCTATTTCAATTACAGACGAACCTGGGCTAAAGACCACATGTGGAAAAACATTCGATGTCTATAGAGACTATACTTTTAGTTTCCTAAATACTAATTTTCTGTATAAATAGCCTTGCTATTAACGACCACATGTTAACAAAGACCAGCGTGTTCACTTCCCATGGGTGGTCTTTAACACACGTGTGACTGTACATCACGTCAGCTTATTCACCTAACCATCTGTTTCCTGGTTGTCTTGTGCCAGTACACCCACCACTACACATTCTTTCAGAGCAATTGGCTGCCTTCCCGGACAATTAGCCCATTGATGGATGATATTCACTATGACTCACGTGCATCATCGGAAAGACAGTTAGTCAATCCAAAATCAAAATTCAAAATGACTATGCCTGGATCGATATCGCTACTATCACGTTTTATACAAGTTTTAATCTAAACTTGTCTTTATCACATTTTCTTTTTAAATAGCTAATGTGTCCATCTAGTGTATACTTTGAATGAAATAAACAATTGTTACCAAATATCTTTTTATAGACCGGGTCATGGAATCAGTTTTCGTAGTTTAACTGTCATCTCACACACATGTACATGTACATTAAACAACTAATTTACTCCCATCAAAACACATTCATGTAACTTTAATCTTCATAACGTTTATAAGCTGCTATTCACGAGTTAAGACGTACCTTGAAGTAGAAAACAATGGTATCTAGTATATGGCCTTCCACATATAATTACAAACATGCACATTCATAAACACATATTCATACATATTCATACACATTCATACACATTCATACACATTCATACTTATTCATACACATTCATAAACGCATATCCATACAGGCACATTCATACACATTCATAAACACATATCCATACAGGCCCATTCATAACACATATCCATACAGGCCCATTCATACACATTCATAAACACATATCCATACAGGCCCATTTATGCACATTCATAAATACACATTCATACATATTTATGCACATTCATACACATTCATACACATTCATACATATTCATACATATTTATGCACACACTCATACATACACACTCATACATATTTATACACATTCATACATGCACATTCATACATATTCATACACATTCATACATATTTATGCACATGCATACACATTCATACATGCACATTCATACATACACATTCATACATGCACATTCATACATGCACATTCATACATGCACATTCATACATACACATTCATAACACATATCCATACAGGCACATTAATACACATTCATAAACACATATCCATACAGGAACATTAATACACATTCATAAACACATATCCATACAGGCACATTCATCGACACATACCCATACAGGCACATTCATACGCATTCATAAACACATATCCATACAGGCCCATTCATACACATTCATAAACACATATCCATACAGGCCCATTTATGCACATTCATAAACACACATTCATACATGCACATTCATACATATTTATGCACATTCATACACATTCATACATATTTATGCACATTCATAAACACACAATCATACATACACACTCATACATATTTATACACATTCATACATGCACATTCATATATATTCATAGACATTCATACATATGTATGCACATTCATACACATTCATACATGCACATTCATACATACACATTCATACATATTTATGCACATTCATACACATTCATACATATTCATACACATTCATACATGCACATTCATACATATTCATACATATTTATGCACATTCATAAACACACATTCATACATATTTATGCACATTCATACACATTCATACATACACATTCATACATGCACATTCATACACATTCATACATGCACATTCATACATATTTATGCACATTCATAAACACACATTCATACTTATTCAAACACATTTATAAACACACTCAAGAGGTAGCGTAGAACTGCATATCATAAAACAACCTGTTATCATAAAAACTGTCACTCCATTTTGCTTATTTACAATGTATAATGAAGTTCAAATCTATGTGAAAAACAATCCTGGAAAATGTCTTCAAATGACCAGTGTAGAACCGGATCAGTATTTGCACAGTCTGATCAAGATATGTACTGTTCAAAAACTACTATGTAGATTACGATAATACCAAACAGTTGTCAGGCTGATATTAACAAACATTGTTTAGAAATGTCAACGTGTATGTTTTCCGATGACGTATTCAAGCAGGACGGGTATTATAAATTTGAACCGCTACGTGCTGAACGGGGTCGTATTGATTGTTGTGTAGACTCAGACAAGCCATAGCCTACCCGAGGGGCATCTCCACGCATCTATATATGAACCGTGCCTAGTAATTATGAGTCTTAATGCATCTAAGTGCAGTGAAGACTCGGGCGAACTTGTACCTCCGCACAGGTACAGTTGTACCCGAGTCTTCATCACACGCCCATATATGAGCCGCGTCTCCCCACATTTCGTAAAAAGGATAACATATGGGTGATTGGCGAACAACTAATGAGGCTATACTGCTAGCTTTTGTCAAAGGGCGTATGTAGGAGTTAAATAAATGTAAACGGACACCGAATGCTCTGGAGAGGCTTTGTCAGGTTTGCCCGAGCACAACTCGTTATACGCGGCTAATAATAATAATACTAATTATAAAAATAATAAAGGCTTTATTTATAGAGGACACTCATTTGACAAAGTACATGTATGTAAGTCAATCTTCCTTGAGAGCCTCAAACATAAACAAGATAAAACATGAACAAACGTGTGTTACATATGAACAACTCAATATTACAATTATACATACATATATAAATATGGTCTTAAAATTGTTATGTCTATTACATTATCGTAGAACAGCCACAGATTCATGAAATACAATTATATTACAGTTGTCATCGAATTAAGTTTGGTTCTAAACTGATGAAACGGGAAATATAAATGTATTTCGATATACATGTATCTCTTAGTCAGGTTTTGGTGAATACAAATGGAATGCATTTGATGAACAAAAGAGTCTTGAATATAAGACGTAAAAGTAAATGAGTAAATGTCATGAATCCAAAGAGGTACCCTCAGCGCCCGTATTAACAAACAATTCTAAATTAATTATAATCTTTAATTTGTAAGAATTTTCTTGTGTTCAACCAAACACAATTCCATAATGGTTAAACCCTTAAACAATACGAAATGGTGTCACTTCGTTAATCTAGAAATAGAGTTATAAATGTATTTTACCGATATGTCATGTGGTTGTGAAATTAAAATTAGGGAACAATTAAACTATATAAACTTGACAAAATTATTTTTCTTCTTCTTTTTTGTACTGCGTTGATATACATGTACAAGGTAGCAATGTCCATATATAGAATAAGGTTATGATTTAGAATATGCTGCAAGTTTACCGATCAATCTTTGAAATATGTTAACTACGACATTACAATTCTGTGTAATGGCATTTAAAATGAAATATTGTTTAAACCAAAATAAATCTCCTAAAAGCACTCACCCTTCTGTGATGATCCAATAAATCTCCCCCAACTTCAAATATATCTATAACATTTTCGAAACAGAACCGACGGCTTATAATATTTAATATCAATATTATAACTGAAACAGAACCGACAGCTTATGATATTCTATATCAATATAATACCTGCATGCAGGACAATACCACAGCTTCGTGTGTTTACCTCTTTAATTGATTTGAGGTAAAACCCTGGTTCATATGGAACTACAGTTAATACACAGTTAAAACGATCAATTCTTATTGGAGGTTGGATGGATTTCCGAATGGACGCTTTACAATACCAATGAAAAGTATTAACCCTTTCCCACATACCTACACTTTCTGTAGCTCTACGCAGCAGACGACTTCTGAAAAGCAATGTGACAACAGAAAACATTGCTCATAATAAACAGTTGCTACTTTAGCAGGAATGTTTACAATTTATTCAATCATTATGTATTCATTTAGTTTCGATGCGTTAGACTTACATGTACTCTTTTAAACTCGCCCGCTGCAGATTGTTTGTATGTGGGAAAAGTTAAAATATAAGATATGTTTCGTCCGTTGAATTCTTCAAGCATTGGCAGTGAACACATTTTGGCGAATTATTAAATTCAAACTTATTATTATAGAGTCCATTTATCACAATGGTTTCTACTCTATTTAATAGCTTTACTTTCATTTACAGGAATCTTCCTTGTATTAACTCGATGTTTTCAAAGTCGTCTACTGCAGATGTGTTGTGTCTTGCTGAGGTTAATCAGCAGGACCCTTAACATGAATGTTCACGCAGGTCTTGTTCCAAAAATGTAATAATTAAGTGATTTTTTTTTTTTCCAACTGTTACTTGACAGCCCGTTTATTTTGTATCATACATTATTTACATAGGTAACACAATTTACAGCAACTGTAAACATTTTTTAAAGAAAAAGAAAACAGCATTATTGTTACCAGCAATTTTAATTAGAAGAAAAAAGAATATTGCACACTTCGTTTACTTCAGGGGAAAGATATAGAGGATATTACATGAGTGGTCATTCAATACGACATTTTATTAAACGAGTTTAATGAAATTTTGCATTGAATGACCACGAATGTTATATTCTATTTATATCATAAATTCCAATTCGACGATTATTAGCGCAAAATATATATAAAATGTAGCACTCTGGCCAGCTACATCAAATTGTCCACGTGGAAAACACAGGTGAATAAACGAGATCGTATAGTGATACATTTATTTATTTAAATATGTAAACTAGAGTCTCACGACTCTCTCTCTCTTTCTCTCTCATGCCTGTCCATCCTCCCTCACTCTCCCCGCTCTCAAATAAACATACTATATATACTGTAGGGCGTGCGCCGTATACACGTGATCATCCCATACCCCGTATATGGTTATACCGCTGGTCTCATGTGTATACCTCTAACCTCATTGTGTTACATTCGTCCCCCTCTTAATAAATTTTCACCCAGAAAATTGTACAAATATATAAGTAACACAATGGGTTGACGCAGCCCTACACATTTGAAGATAACTAAAATAAACAGTGCATGCATAAACCAAACACAGTTTATATGCTAAATTACAAATATAAAACAAATTCTTCAAAATCAAAGTCTGCATTTATGTATCAAAAACTAAAAGAATTAATTGTTCATCATAAAATTCAGAGGACACTTTCATAAACTAAATATGTTATTAGCTATGTATGCGAGATGATCTTATTAGCAAACCAGCCAGATATTCAGTAACATGACGGTGTTATGCCCCAACACAATCATATTTGAGGTTGTTAACACGATCATAGAGGGTTTTAAATCATTATCATCAATGCTCATCAAACTGGACAGTAGTGAGGTTGATCCTATCAAAATCAAGCGAGATCTGCCCATGTATGACAGAGGTATGGACGTCAAAAAGGTGATCACAATACCTCACTTTGAGCATTCGGCTCAGGTGAGCTTAAAACCTGGTCAGTAGTTTGATATCCATAAGGACTATTATCCGTTAGAAAAACAGTCAGATCGATGATCCTTTCAAAAGAGACATTTCAGCTAGCGGATCAGTTAGAGCACTGCACCGAAAATAAAGACAGAACATAAAAATCATCACAAATAAAAAGTATATATGTATGTATTACTTGAGTCTGAACACATTGGTTTTTAAGAATTGATTTGTGAATTTAAACATAAATCTATCCGATTATTATTCAATTAAACTACATTTATTTTATCTAAATAAAACTCAGAAAAAGATCATTATATTAAACATGCAGTTTAATTTCTAAATAAAGGTCTATCATTGTGTCCCAGTATATGCAGAGCTTGTACTCTCAATATGTATAAAATCTGGCCTGGCCTGGCCCGGCCTGGCCCGACACAAAATGCTGAGTCAACAGGCTAGGCCAAGCCAGGCCAGGCCGGGCCAGGCCAGGCCAGGTTTTAGAACATGCCGTTTATTGTAGATACAGGTGTTCCGCGTTTCAAAGATAATGTCTTGCCAGTAGTGTTTACCAATAAGACTGTAATTTATGGTTCCAGGAAAGTTTAACAACAGCATTAGTAATAAGCAATCCGGGCTCGTTTCCAACGTAACCCTTTTCAAATGAGGATATTTCGTAATTTTGCCCAACAGGAAATTCCGAATGTTTGCGCACCTTACAATAACAAACATGAGCTGTTTGTGGAAGGATCTTTATTTTCGATTTCGTGCGAGCTATTGAAGCCACATGTATATCATCGGCCAACGGAAAATACGTATTATGCACACGTATACACCCGAGATCGTGATACACGCGTACGCCACGTGATTGTAACCAATCTATGCCCAAAATAACATTTCGGTTGAGATTCCTTACGACATAAAACTTTTGACTCATTTTCAATCCGCCTATCAAGAATTCTATTTCCGCAAAACCGTCTACATGAAGAGGAGTATTTCCTGCAGTAGCCACATTGAGACTATGCTTACGTAGTTTAGGTTTTATTTTTAGATTATCATACGCGTCGGTGAATAAGGGATACCTCGGCACCAGAATCAAGTAAACTTCTGTATTTCTGGTTCCCAAACTTAAGAAGAAGTGAATAGCCTACACTAGCAGAATTAATAAAAATAGTGTTTTTGTTCTGTTTGTTAAACCAACTTCCCCCACGGGTCTTTACATGTGGGAAGTTTTTGCGTTTAAATGTTGCACCGATTTATGGATTCCCGCAGACCCATTGCTTCTTTTTCCACATTCCCGAGCAAAGTGGCCCGGCTCTATAACGCTTTTTCTGTATCGACCCTTATCTTGTCTAATTTGCGCAAGATTAACTTGCCCGTCACGTCTTCGCGCTCTACAATCTGCAATCAGGTGACCTACCTTGTGACAGTAATTACATTTAATGTTCTGTCTATAGTGATCTACCTCCAACAGGACGGCTTCATCAACTTGATGATTTCCGCCCGCGCCCGGCGCGTGACCCGTTCGCAATTGAAATCGCCGACGGAGATTCTGCTCGCGAGTAGCGATAGTAACCGCGTTCTGAAAGAGTTGTGGGTTTTCCCTCATTATTTTCATTTTAAGAGAATCTTCCCTGAGCCCATCAATGAAATACCCTACAAGTTGCCTTTGTATAGCGTTTTGATCCTGTCCCTCAAAAGCTTCTTCCCCCATATTTAACATGCGCTCGGCATAAACTTGTACCGTTTCCCCCGTGTTTTGCCTAATTTTCCTTAAAATCAGCAAAGCGTGCTGAGAATCTACTACTTCGCCAAACCGCGTTTTCAACTCCCCTTAATTTGATTCCAGCTGTGATCAGCATACTGTTCAATATATCGTTTTATGAAATCACTGACAGGGCCTATGCTTGCCTGATATGCTATATATTTGACCCTTTCATGAGGTATTCCAGTTAACGTGCCAAACTTTTCAATACTTTTAATCCATTCTTTAAATTCTTTTGGATTACTACCATCAAATCTTTGAACAACTTTTGCCACGCCTTGAGCCCCAATAGTGGTATTTAAATTAGTCATGTGTCCATCTACGGACTGAAACAACTCTAAAAACATTTGTTCTGTCATTTTGCCTTGCCAATTACGTAAAAGGAATAACAAAAGATTGTAACTTACGATTCACTGGCAAACGTCTCTGGATGGCTCAATACGGCAACACAATTGTCAAAGTGTCCAACACTACATATCACATCAGGTCAAATTGTCAAAGTGTCTAACACTACCTTTCACATTACTACGCACATCATGTCCGACACAACACAAGTTCGATTATTCATTGTTACGGCATCAAATAACTTATGTAGCACTCTGGCCAGCTACATCAAATTGTCCACGAGGAAAACACAGGTAAATAAACGAGATCGTATAGTGATACAATTATTTATTTAAATATGTAAACTAGAGTCTCACGACTCTCTCTCTCTTTCTCTCTCATGCCTGTCCATCCTCCCTCACTCTCCCCGCTCTCAAATAAACATACTATATATACTGTAGGGCGTGCGCCGTATACACGTGATCATCCCATACCCCGTATATGGTTATACCGCTGGTCTCACGTGTATACCTCTAACCTCATTGTGTTACAAACGCCGCTATATAGCGCGGTCATTTTCAATGCTTTTCATTATGACGTTACGTAGCATTGTTATTACACTAGTTATATACCGAAAAATATAGAATGACGCTATTTCACGCTGGCGACGTCATTTATGATATAATTAGGAAATATATCTCATTTTGAGTGATATACCGGCTCGTATATCACGATTTGGAGTTCAGGTGAGTGATTAATTCATACACACCTGAACGACACATCGTGATACTAGAGCTGGTATATCACTCAAAATGAGATCTATTTCAATTCTAGCACTTTTCTATAACTTAAAGGGATACAAATTAAGGGTGAACTATGTTTTGACATGACGTTGTTTTCCTTGATAAAATCACGTGTAGGCTATTCTATCTATACTCCCCATTGTATTTGTTTTCGAAATATTCGATTTTTTCAACTAACAAAACATTTTGAAATCAGTTATATTAACAGTCTATGAACATTTTATTTTTATTTTAACTTTTTCAAATGTTCTTAAACTCATCATGGGCAATTTGTTACTGTCTCATTCTAACACAACGTTTTCGACCGCGCCAAAAATGTTTGTAAAACACGTGAATGACGTCATTTAAAACAATAATGTCACCGTTACAATTCAAATTTCCTAACGGCAATTACAACAAAAGCTCGTGACTTCCTTCATAAAATGTCAAGCCCAACGTAGTAACGCATGCGCTTTGAGAAACGTTGTATGAAAAATACTCGGGAGGGAATTTCAACAGCCAAAAATAGTTCCGGGAATTTAGAGTGATATACTGCATTTAGATCACGCTCAAATCCTTCTTTGTGTATAGAAGAGAAATTGTCAATAGTGTTAGAAATAACGATATACTATCATATTATCCTCACTGTATTATCAATCTAGTACATAACGAAAACGAAGTGATCCAGTGTGATATATTTCGCATTATTGCATATTTTCATATTGTCCCGTTCGATTTGCATTGCAGAAAGTGGTCATGATTTTTCGATCATGACCGGTGTCAAGGAGTGATCATGACCGTAGATAAGGGCGTGCGAAAATTCCGCATAATTAACATGCTAGGGACTACTGTTTTATGTAAACAAACATAGCTGACATAAATATCATTATTATTCCTCTCGCGACTTTGCAATTCAACATTTTCATAACAATTTCTTACTGTCTCATGCTTACAGTAGACTTTGTACGTAACACACACAGAACTACCAACTACAGTGGCTACGGGTTCGAATCCCTAAAAGGAATGTCTTTTAATGGTATTACCTTTTGTTATGATGATGCTCTTTTCGTGTTATGTGAGATTTTTTTTTTATTAAAGGATAGGTATGCAAATTAGTTATATCAGGGACGTAGATAATATCTCATCTTCGTTCCTGCTTATACGTATTCTATATTTTCGAATTTACCTTATAGAATGAAATACATGTGCATGTAGGATTCGTTGTAACTTTAAGATTACATATACATTGATAATAATACAGGGAGAAAGGAATCGTATGATTGACTAAATGAAATTTTCTGAAAAGAAGAACAGGTGGTCAAAAATAGATTAGATCAAATTTCACTATGGGAAAGCAAAACGAATAAACAGCGATGTTTGAATCACCAACCTTATCGTTTTCATTAGGTAATAACCACATACATGTAGGTACCGATTGACCGGCCGAATGATGAGTGTAACAACACAAGCAAAATAGTGACAGTATGATGTTTAGGCTGGCGTAGTTTATACCCTTCAATTACTGTCTGCATGGAACAGATATTTGTGTCTATTACACATAGTTTATGTAAGGCTGGTTCTTACAGAGCATCGCTCAAGAACGTCACGTCTGTGAGTACCAACCTTTAGAGTATACGAAATTAACTGAAATCGAATTGTCGGTGTGGAGGCCAAATCGTTATCCATGTATGTTATTTTCCCTCCAATGGAAACCCCAATTTCAAAGTGTATGTTTGTACACGGTTAGCTATGAATGCCCTGTCTCTCATAAGCAGAGTATCCATGGATGACTAGGTTCAACAGCATTTTGAAAAAAAGAGGAATAATCATACAGCACTATCTTATAATGTGATCCTATCAAACAGTCAATATTGTATTCTGTTACAGTTTGAAGCATTAATACACGTAATTAGTTTATTCTATTCATGGTGGACAATTCTTTGTTTTAGCAATGGGTCTCGTATTTCATACCAGATGATAATTTAGACTATGTGTTTAATGAACACGTTGATTACCCTAGTGATAACTTTTCCATGTCTCGTAAATCTAAAGATACTGTTCTAAATAAATTTGGTCAATCGTTAATCGAATTGTGTTGCACCCATGATATACACATCGTAAACGGACGTTTCTCCAGTGATTCTGAAGGTGAATTTACATGTACGTCAAATAACGGTAGAAGCGTGGTTGACTATTTTCTAGCATCAACGGAATTGTTCGCATATATTCTGGACTTTCAAATTGGCGAACTAGACATTTCAGATCACTTCCCACTAAATTGCAAACTACTGTTAAGTTATAATATGCCCGCGCAGAAGACAGCTACGATAAACTATCCTTTACGGCAGTATACTCGATATAAGTGGAATACAAATAAAGAATCGGAGTTTATGGATCAGTTTAATGCAACATACGACCAGTTTTACATGTCAGTCTCTAATGAGAACGTCTTCGAGAAACGCAATGAATTTATACAAATACTACAATCCAGTGCGGAGAGTATGAAATGTAAACAGCGTACATCCAAGGAAAACAAACTTCTACAACCAGAATGGTGGGACAGAGATTGTACTGCAGCAAAATCATTAAAACACCAAAAACTACGTAAATTTAGATCTTCGAACAATAATTGTGATTTACGAGAATACTTTAAAAGCAGAAACACTTTTAAAAACCTATGTAGAGCTAAGCGACTATCGCTAGAGAGAATGCGTCGTAGCGAACTTGTTGACTGCCGAAGAAATCCGCAAAAGTTTTGGAAACATTTAAAGAGTTCGGTTGGTTCTAGGAAAACTGAGTCATCGGTTATATCAGGTGTAACATGGTTTGACTATTTTAAAAAACTATTTAAAGATGACCAAGCTACAAATGACTCTTTACATAATGATACATTTGATTTCATGACAAAACAGAAAGACGGAAGTAGCTTAGATATGACTATTACAAACGAAGAAATTATTAATTGTATAAACTCTTTGCGTAGCTCGTGTGCTTCGGGGATAGATGGCACCTGTATAGAAATGTTCAAATGCACTACCCATAAAATAACGCCATTCCTGAATACACTGTTCAATAATATATTATTAACAGGTTTATTTCCCCCAGAATGGAGTGATACAGTGATAACCCCCGTTCATAAGAAAGGGCCAAAAGATGACCCAAATAATTATCGCGCAATAAGTCTTATTAACAGTATAAGCAAAATATTTATCAAAGTGCTCACAAACAGACTATCTGAATGGGCCGAAGAAAATGAGGTCATCGATGAGGCACAAGCTGGATTTCGCCGCGGTTACTCAACTATTGACAATATATTTAACCTACAATCAGTCATACAGAAATATATAAGCAAGAAACGGGGTAGAATATATGTTTTATTTATTGATTTCCTCAAAGCTTTCGACAATTGTTCACATAAAAAACTCTGGGAAAGTTTAATACGGAAAGGTATAAGCCCCGACAGTAAATTAATCCGTGTCTTCAAATCCATGTACGAACAGTTAAAATCATGTGTAAAAGTTGAAAACGGTGTTACAGAATTCTTTAAATGTGAAAAGGGTACGAAACAGGGTTGTGTGAGTTCTGCGGTCATCTTCAGTCTATACATAAATGACCTTATCACCTATCTTAAGTCTAAATGCGAACACGGTATACAAATATCCCAGAAAAATTGTGATTTATATGGACTTTTATTTGCAGACGATGTTTCTTCTTTCGCTGACACTGTGTTGAATCTCCAACACCAAATTAACCACATAAGTGATTTTTGCGATGCAACTGGAATGCAACTAAATATGTCAAAATCAAAAATAATGGTTTTTCGCACAGGCGGTGTACTACGAAATAGTGAAAGATGGTTATACCGAGGTGAAGAAATGGAAGTTGTCCAGTTTTACAAATATCTAGGAACATATTTTACAGCAAAGTTATCTTGGACAAAGACGAAGCAAACTCTTGCTCTTCAAGCAAATAAAGCTATAAATACTATATTGCATTATCAAAAACAATATGGTCATTTTGATCACAATGATGCGTTTAAACTTTTTGATGCTATGGTGCTGCCGATACTAACATATTCTTCTGAAATATGGGGCTACCAATCATGTGATATCGTTGAAAGACCACATATCCGATTTTGTAAACGAATAGCTTGTTTAAACAGTAATGTAGCCAATTTCTTCGCTCTTAGCGAGTGTGGTAGGACACCCATAGCTGTGACGTACATGGTCCGCTGTGTTAAATACTGGTTAAAAATCTTAACAATGGAAGAAAATAGGTACCCAAAACAATGCTACAAACTTCTAAGACGACTCGATGATGTAGGTCGGACCACTTGGGCTACCAACATAAAACGTCTATTGTTCCAGTATGGTTTCGGTGATGTATGGTTAAGTGAAGACGTTGGTGATTTCAACATATTTTTATCACAGTTCAAACAAAGACTCATTGATTGTAGCTACCAAACACTAAATGGTAACATTGAATCATCTCCAAAAGCGTTATCATATAAACTGTATAAAAGTGCCTTAAATCCTGAAAAATACATATCTGTATCGTTACGATATCAGTATAAGAACCTATTATCAAATTTCAGATGTTCAGGGCATAACTTAATGATTGAAAAGGGTCGGCATCTACAAATTGACAGAGACCTACGGCATTGCCAATATTGTCTGGGAAATAATAACTATGCTATTGAAGACGAAAAACACTTTCTGCTTTGGTGTCCGCTATATGAAGAATTGAGGAATGCTCTTTTCTTACAAGAATGGTTAAATTACAATACATGTGATAATCTATTTGTGATTATTATGTCAGACACTCGTTACCAGGGCATCATTGCACTTGCAAAATATTTGAACCTGGCATTCGACAAAAGAAAACAGTATTTGAGCATTTAACTGTTAAGATAGTCTCGTATGTACATGTATATAGAAATGGATCTTGTATAAAACATTGATCCACCAAGTAAAGTGATTTTTTCAGATCACTCCACCATATTAAAACTACTTGTATAATGTTAACTTAAATCATTTTCACAATTACTTTTATGTTCCTTGGTAAAAATAATAGTGTATCTTGGGCCGGAGGCCTTGTATTATTGAATAAAACTATTTGTAACTATTTGTAATTTGTATTAAGCGAATTCCAAAGACACTCGTCGAAAAATAGACTATAATCCGTCCCTTACATCATTATAGTATAACAAAATCAGCACTTGATTACTTCATTCTCTACTTCTAGGATTGATTCTCTACTTCTAGGATTGATTCTTTACTTCTAGGATTGATTCTCTACTTCTAGGATTGATTCTTTACTTCTAGGATTGATTCTCTACTTCTAGGATTGATTCTTTACTTCTAGGATTGATTCGTTGATTACTTCATTCTCTACTTCTAGGATTGATTCGTTGATTACTTCATTCTCTACTTTTAGGATTGATTCGTTGATTACTTCATTCTCTACTTCTAGGATTGATTCGTTGATTACTTCATTCTCTATTTCTAGGATTGATTCGTTGATTACTTCATTCTCTACTTCTAGGATTGATTCGTTGATTACTACATTCTCTACTTCTAGGATTGATTCGTTGATTACTTCATTCTCTACTTCTAGGATTGATTCGTTCATTACTTCATTCTCTACTTCTAGGATTAATTTGTTGATTACTTCATTCTCTACTTCTAGGATTAATTCGTTGATTACTTCATTCTATACTTCTAGGATTGATTCGTTGATTATTTCATTCTCTACTTCTAGGATTGATTCGTTGATTACTTCATTCTCTACTTCTAGGATTGATTCGTTGATTACTTCATTCTCTACTTCTAGGATTGATTCTTTGATTACTTCATTCTGTACTTCTAGGATTGATTCGTTGATTACTTCATTCTCTACTTCTAGGATTGATTCGTTGATTACTTCATTCTCTACTTCTAGGATTGATTCGTTGATTACTTCATTCTCTACTTCTAGGATTGATTCGTTGATTACTTCATTCTCTACTTTTAGGATTGATTCGTTGATTACTTAATTGTCTACTTCTAGGATTAATTCGTTGATTACTTCATTCTCTACTTCTAGGATTGATTCTCTACTTCTAGAATTGATTCGTCGATTACTTCATTCTCTTCTTCTAGGATTGATTCGTTGATGACTTCATTCTCTACTTTTAGGATTGATTCGTTGATTACTTCATTCTCTACTTCTAGGATTAATTTGTTGATTACTTCATTCTCTACTTCTAGGATTGATTCGTTGATTACTTCATTCTCTACTTCTAGGATTGATTCGTTGATTACTTCATTCTCTACTTTTAGGATTGATTCGTTGATTAATTCATTCTCTACTTCTAGGATTAATTCGTTGATTACTTCATTCTCTACTTCTAGGATTGATTCTCTACTTCTAGGATTGATTCGTTGATTACTTCATTTTCTTCTTCTAGGATTGATTCGTTGATTACTTCATTCTGTACTTCTAGGATTGATTCGTTGATTACTTCATTCTCTACTTTTAGGATTGATTCGTTGATTACTTCATTCTCTACTTCTAGGATTGATTCGTTGATTACTTCATTATCTACTTCTAGGATTGATTCGTTGATTACTTCATTCTCTACTTCTAGGATCGATTAGTTCATTACTTCATTCTCTACTTCTAGGATTGAATCGTTGATTACTTCATTCTGTACTTCTAGGATTGATTCGTTGATTACTTCATTCTGTACTTCTAGGATTGATTCGTTGATAACTTCATTCTGTACTTCTAGGATTGATTCGTTGATTACTTCATTCTCTACTTCTATGATTGATTCGTTGATTACTTCATTCTCTACTTCTAGGATTAATTCGTTGATTACTTCATTCTCTACTTCTAGGATTGATTCGTTGATTATTTCATTCTCTACTTCTAGGATTGATTCGTTGATTACTTCATTCTCTACTTCTTGGATTAATTCGTTGATTACTTCATTCTCTACTTCTAGGATTAATTCGTTGATTACTTCATTCTCTACTTCTAGGATTGATTCGTTGATAACTTCATTCTCTACTTCTAGGATTGATTCGTCGATTACTTCATTCTCTACTTCTAGGATTAATTCGTTGATTACTTCATTCTCTACTTCTAGGATTTATTCCCTACTTCTAGGATTGATTCGTTGATTACTTCTTTTTCTACTTCTAGGATTGATTCGTTGATTACTTCATTCTCTACTTCTAGAATTGATTCTCTACTTCTAGGATTGATTCGTTGATGGTTTTTTGTTTTAGGCCGGTTTCAACAGGTTTTCAGTTATATCACGGCGTTTTCTGTGTAACTTTAATGGTTCAGTTATATCACGGCGTTTCCTGTGTAAGTTTACTGGTTCAGTTATATAATGGCGTTTCCTGTGTAAGTTTACTGGTTCAGTTATATAATGGCGTTTCCTGTGTAAGTTTACTGGTTCAGTTTTATCACGCCGATTCCTGTGTAAGTTTACTAGTTCAGTTATATCACGGCGTTTCCTGTGTAAGTTTACTGGTTCAGTTATATCACGGCGTTTCCTGTGTAAGTTTACTGGTTCAGTTATATCACGGCGTTTCCTGTGTAAGTTTACTGGTTCAGTTATATCACGGCGTTTCCTGTGTAAGTTTACTGGTTCAGTTATATCACGGCGTTTCCTGTGTAAGTTTACTGGTTCAGTTATATCACGGCGTTTCCTGTGTAAGTTTACTGGTTATGTTATATCACGGCGTTTCCTGTGTAAGTTTACAGGTTCATTTATCCTGACACCAGCCAGTCAGTCGTAATGCTAACCCCGTAACCCTGAGCACCAAGGAGGGCAGCCATTATTTCATTATCAAAGACTTTGGTACGACCGGCCAGGATTAAAATTAGCAATGTTTGTGTTGACTGCAAACCATTTGAATAGAAATTCATATTCTTATTTCATCACAATTTATAAGAAAAAGTTGAACATTTCTACATTAACTGATACACAAGTCAACCGTCATAAGAAAAAGTTGAACATTTCTACATTAACTGATACACAAGTTTCAATTCAATTTCTTTATTCAAGTATTTAGGCCTCTGGCCCATATACATTAATATTTACAAAGAATACAATATGAATGACACAATTGGAATGAGATATTTTACAGAAACAATTATTAAGATATATTATAGAAACAATTATTGAGATATATTACAGAAACAATTATTGAGATATATTATAGAAACAATTATTGAGATATATTACAGAAACAATTTTTGAGATATATTCTTAAAGTATTGAAATAGTTATATGATTATAAACAAACAAGTAAGCTATACATTGTTTAATGATATAATTCAGGCAATATAAAACGGCGAATGAACGAGTGTGTGGTTGATTGACTCTTGTAGTTAATGAATGTGTTGGTGATCGAGAGCATGAGTGAGTGAATGTATGTGTGTGGCTTATGGAGTGTTGGAGTGAATGAATGTATGGGTGTTTGAGTGTTTTGAGTGAATAAGTGTGTGGAGTGAGGGGGAGAGTTAGATTGTTTTTGGCGGGTGGTAAAATGAATGGGTTGGTGGATGAGTAGTTGAATATGTGAGTGGTAGAACCAAATTGATAAGTGGTAATGTATGTCGGGCAAACAACTTTACATGTCATTGTCATTGTCATAAGAAAAAGTTGAACATTTCTACATAAACTCATACACAAGTCAACCGTCATAAGAAAAAGTTGAACATTTCTACATTAACTGATACACAAGTCAACCGTAATAGGAAAATGTTGAACATTTCTACATTAACTCATACACAAGTCAACCTTAATAAGAAAAAGTTGAACATTTCTACATTAACTGATACACAAGTCAACCTTAATAAGAAAAAGTTGAACATTTCTACATTAACTGATACACAAGTCAACCTTAATAAGAAAAAGTTGAACATTTCTACATAAACTCATACACAAGTCAACCGTAATAAGAAAAAGTTGAACATTTATAATCTCATACACAAGTCAACCTTAAAACATTTTCGACCAATGTATACCCAGATTAACCAGAGCCTCAACGCAGCCTGAACGGGCTCTGCACTGTTTTTCGCTTCTATTTCATAACATCTTATCAAATATCTATCCATGAATATGAAATATATTTAATGAAAACATTGACGTTGGTGATACCAGATGGCTTTTTATAATATTGTTTTTATTGGGTTTTACGGCGTTTTGAACATTATTTCACTAATATCACAGCTACAGTTCACTCAGTCATGATCCCTGGCTAAACAAACCAGTACCCTGCTAGAAAATGTGCCTTGCCAAAGGACGCCAAAAACATGGCCGCCGCGACGCGACTGGGGATAGAACCCGGGACGCCCGGTTCCAAATTCCCGACACTAACCACTCGGCCTCGGAGGATACCAGATGCAGGAGTACATCAAGATAAGGCCTGAAATCACAGCTATCGATTTGATATGCACGTGATTTAGAACGCATGTTTAGTTAAACGCAAATAATTTCAGAGTTCATTATATAATAGCCATTGCAGTACGTGTTTCTGCAGGTCGACACATGCACATGTGTTTTGTAACCATCTAGATCTTAGAACTGATTGTTCCAAACTAATGATTCAGACAAAATCGCCTATTGGAGAATAAATAGGAATAACACGCGATAGGTTCAATCAGTTATTTATGTTTAAATGCTGCTTTTACTCCTTCCTTTTACAAAACAACGTTCACAGTTCATTCATTCACGTGAACATTGTATACGTAACATTGAAGCATTGTATAGTAATACTAAGTTTTCAAACATCTTCAAGCTAACCTATCCATTCTAATTCCTTATTGAACCGCGTCTCTCGGTCTGGGGTCTCCGGTTTGGTATATATCAATGTAAATTGACGTAATACAAATAGAGCGACAATTCTCGCTTAATGCTTAAAGATGAATCTAGTACTAAATTATATACATACGGACTGTGTAGTGAAACTGTGTAGATTCACATGCTCGCCCGAGTCTTCTCTACACGCAGATTCGGCTTTCAAACCCCATTCAAAACAGACTTATACAAAAGACGAACACGTACATACACGTACACAATGATAAACGTGCGTCCCATGTACGTTTACGCGAATTCGCTGCACGGAGATTCAATGAGACCCCTTTTCGCCCGGCGATTGATTGGAAGTCATGTCAAGCCTTAGTCTCTTTAGTTTAAATCTATTTATTTTAAATCCCAAATGCAGAACACACTAATTACGGGATTCGAAACCGGGACCTTTGGAACGACAGGCCGACGCTCTACCACTACACCGCTGTATTTGGTCTCTTTGGTACAAACCAATGGTCGGAAGACGGGGTCGCTCTCGATCGAGACCTATTCTATGGAATAGAGACTTCTCTTAAAGTAATAGCATGTCAATTATAATCGCGCCGTGAAAGACGGATAACAGGTAGTATCGCAACTGCGGACAATAAATGCATTCAATTTCCGACTGAATGTAATAATTATTGTCCTCACAAAAGTGGTGAACCAGGAAACCGATCATAAATGTAATCATTTCACGTGTAGATTAAGATATGCCTGCACATTCGAGCTAAATCCTAAACAAGAGACATTACTTTCGGAAGTGTATTGAAAGGTTCCCCTCCATGTTTTGAACAGTTCCCCTACTTGGTTTATGACCATGGCATACCTGATTATACTTACTATCCATTACCTTACTTAGTTCTTATAATACGTTAGATAGAATTAACTTTCTTAATTTCGTTTAGACAGGCAATCAAGCAGGCGTACCTAATTTCGGGGTCACATGACCTGTCCCTCGGGGATTCTCGGAGTTTTGGCTCCAGTCGACCGTTTGTTAGCAGCAGTGCGTGCTTGTTCCTCGCAATAGCTGGACGCTTCTATTTTTCTCAGTGATATTATTTAACGTACTTTGTGTTTTACTTCTCTTAATAATGAGTGAGACCGAACAAGAACCAACTGAAATAACTGACTTTAACTTTGACGAATGGTCAGCTAGGCTTGGTCTTAGCCGTAAAGTGACTCAGATTATGAGACAAGAGGAACTAACGTCAAAAGATGTGATTTCCTTACTGGAATTGAAGGACTTAAAAGAGCTTGGTTTGCCACTTGGCACAACCAAACTGTTAATGCGCGAAATCGAGCAATGGAATACAAGTACCGTGCAAGTGGAGATTGAGGAGACCAATGATGAACATTTGGCAGGGGCAGGTAAGACATTGGACGATTTGTTACTTAACATAACTGCCCCCTCCTCAAATCACACACCGACGACATCCAGTGATGCGTTTGTTCATATGGATCCCCGGACCATATTGACATTGAAGGCAACGTCGGCAAAGGCGGTCCATATCACGCAGTTCCTCACCGAAAAAGCCAAACGCCGTCGTCAAAATAGGCGAAAGGAATTTGTCATTAAGTCGGGAAATCAAACAACTGAAGCGCTCATCCTCAAGACTGATGATGAGCATCCTTATTTAGGTATTTTCCTTGAAGAATGGGGTGCTGCAAATATGCGACTGCTTAATAACCTTCTCGCATCGGACCAACTTAAACGGAATGAAATTGAATTTTATCTTGCTTATACTACCCAGATCTTTGACTTTGCCGAAATTTATGACTGGAACAGTGTCCTGAACTTCGACTATTTATATCGCGAGCAGCAGGCTGAACATAAGTTCAAATGGGGTACGTTCTCGCCCCATATGGAATTACAGATTCTCGTGCCCAAACGTGCTCGGCCAACCGGAACGAACGGAACGCCAGCACAATCGTCGCAGACAGAAGAATGTAAAATCTTCAAAGCGAAACGTAGCTGCCCGTTTGGTGTTTCATGCCGTTATCAACACAAACAACACCAGCCGTCGAAGACACAAACTCAATCGAGTTTTTCAAAAAACATATAAGTGGCCGATCTGCAAGTTTAATTTATGAAGCTTGGGAGCATTCCATTCCAATGGATTATGAATATCGTGAATTTATATTAACTGGAATAAAAGAGGGTTTTTACATAGTCGATCCCGAATCCATTTCAAACTTTGCTGAGGTGAATAATTACCCTTCAGCAACATCAGAAAAAATGCGCGCGCCCGTTGAAGATCAGATCTTAACGGAATTAGAAAATGGCCGGTATCGGATCGTCAGTGAGAAGCCCCGTATTGTTTCAGCTTTAGGAGCCATTCCAAAGAAAGACTCGTTGAAAGTAAGATTAATTCATGATGCCAGTAGACCCTTCGGACATGCTCTCAATGACTTTGCTACCACAAATCATTTCAAGTACCAATCATTTCAAGATGCCATGGACTAAGTGACTCCAGGATCTTATTTTGCCAAAATTGACCTAGCTAATGCTTATCGAAGCGTGAAGATACATTTCTCTAATTATAAAGCCACTGGGCAGAAATGGCGATTTCAGGGTGATAAACAATTCATTTATATGATTGACGAACGTCTTCATTTTGGTGCCTCGCGATCCCCAGAAATATTCAATCGGTTAACGCAAGCTGTTCATGCTATCATGGCTTACCAAGGACATTCTAATATAGTTGTTTACCTTGATGACTTTTTAATTGTTGCTAAGACTTATCGTGAATGCATGGCTACCTTGAATGAACTATTGAGCCTGTTACGCCGTCTTGGATTTCATATAAATTATAATAAGATTGACGGGCCAAAGCGTGAACTCGCATTCTTAGGAATTACCCTTAATTCGGACAGCATGACATTCTGTATTCCAGGGCCCAAGTTAAAGGAGATTTTAAGTCTGTTATGCAAAGTTTGCTGGTGTCAAAGAAAGTGACAAAACGTGCAATACAAAGTTTAGCTGGGAAGCTTAATTGGATTACACAGTGCATTTATGGCGGCCGGTTTCATATGCGGCGTTTGATTGACAGATCGAATACACTACGTAAACCTTGGCATCGGACATTAGTTACTAATGATATGAAACTTGATTTGATATGGTGGTTAAACTTTATGTATACATTTAACGGCACTATGCCTATTGTAGATTGCAGACCGACGACTTTGCCAATAAATTATCTTGAAGTATTAGCGCTTGAACCTGCAGTACGGATGTGCGCTCCTGCTCTAGCCAACAAAAAAGTGTTTGTACATTGTGACAATATCGCGGCCTGTTCCATTATAAATAAGGGCAGCTCCAAAAACTCTGTTGTTATGGATTCCTTGCGCGGCGTTTTCTGGCTCTCAGCAGTTTTCAATTTCCGCCTCAGAGCTGTGTATTACAGCGGAGAATCAAACTTTTTGGCAGACAGTGTTAGTAGGTTGCATGAACCGGGGGGGGGGGGGGGGGGGGGGGGGGGTGTGCCAAGGCTAATGTCTTATATTAATAACATACAATTCCTCTCATTACAGACAGCAGTCGGACACTAGAATCTGACCTTGATAAGGATATCGCGTTCTTTAACAGCCGAACGTTCTCAGAAAACACCAAACGGACTTATAGAACCCATCGACATTCTTACTTAGCATTCTGTCAGAAAATGGGATATGCACCAGTACCTGCTTCATCCGTTACGATATGTCGCTATGCAGCGTTTCTTGCTAGGACAATTAAATACAATTCAGTAAAACAATATCTTAATATAATTCGTTTACTTCATAACGAATGGGGACTGATTAACCCGCTAAAGGATACTTTTCAACTCTCGTGCATCATGAAAGGGATTAGACGCAATCTCGGTAACTCGGTGGTTCGAAAGAAACCTATTACGCCAGACATGTTGAAAAGCATACTAGTGCACTTGGATATGACCTCATCTTTGGACACTACAGTGTGAGCCGTTTGTCTCACAATGTTTTATGGCCTATTAAGATGCAGCAATGTTCTACTTAACTTAGCATCACAGTTTGACACTACCAAACATTTACGACGGCGTGATATCTTATTTTTCGCCTGATGCTACACATTCGATGGAGTAAAGTTATACAATTTCAGTCCAGAACTTTTGACATCCCGTTTCCTCGATTGAAGAATAACGCATTGTGCCCGGTGCAGGCTATCTTCAAATATCAACAACAAACACTTGGCGCGGACATAAATAGTCCCGCCTTCATGTACCGCGTGAACAACAAACTGACTGTATTAACCTCGGATACGTTTATAGGCCGTGTGCGGCATTGTCTCTCATTATGTAACGTTACTCCAACAGACATTGCAACTCATTCTTTTAGGCGTGGAGGTGCAAGTTTCTGTTATTCTGTTGGACTTTCTCCTGACTGCATTAAACTTCTAGGTGACTGGCGTTCGACTTGTTACCAATCTTATATAGGAAATGATGTCAATTCACGGTTCAAAATTGTAAAGCATATGCAGAAACATGTTTGATCCCTACCTACTTCTACTCCTAAGTTGTGGGTACACAATTTGGACGATAAACTTTACAAAAACAAATGGTAACTGTTTTGTGTATCACCTGATTATTTGATATGCTTTTGTTTGTATACTTTTCTATGCGCTCATATATGTTTTGTATGATTATGTAATTTCGGCGCGCTTACATGCACCTGTTGAATTTAGATACATGTTTTGTATGTACTTGTCTTTAATTGAGCGCGCTTGCTTTTTAGTATTGGAGCGTAGTTATTAATAAAGCTCCCAGTTTCCCCCTCATTTGTCTTGGTTGTTTGTTTAAACAGTTATTTACCGTAGGGAATTAGTGTATATTGTTATCAAAATAAAAACACTGTATAATTCACTATTTCGGCTACAAGCCTTCTTCGGGTTATATTTTACAAAGATCACACACTATCTTGAACGTATTGAAGGTTTTGATTTGATGTCCAATTACATTTTCTGACAAAAACTAGATGTGTAGCTCCAGAATTGTTACTTTAAAAGATGCCAAACCGGAACAGCAATAAGTCCGAACATCGCTCATAAATAATGATCGCCTGTTGACCCGTTTACCTTATCCGTCATAAAGACGCTTTCTAACGCCTCTCTAACAGACGAATTGATGAAACATTGTGGCAAAAGGTGAAATTTCTCATAATGATCAATTTCTCTTTTAGCTACAATGTTTTCATCTCTTTCAATTGTTGAGAGTTTTCATAGTTATGACTGAATGTTTCCAAAATCAACTGCTGCAGATTTAATGTATGTGGGAAAGCGTTGAAAATTGAGTCGAATCAGGTAAATCAAATAAAAGTTTTGTTGCGTCTCCATTTCGGAATCCATTAATCCTTTCCCAATTATTGATTAATTGGGGTCTAACGTCGTTTTCAACAATATTTCAGTCATATCACGGTGGCCAGTTTACAAACTCGTGTGTTTTCTGGCATTCTCACACCAGAACTCCACACACTATTCATTCCAAGCAACTAGCTGCTTTGCCCATTGGTGGAAGACAATGACGCCTGTGACTTTTCTTACACGTCGGAGGGCCGATCTGTCATTCCAGTTGTGAATTCAAACCACAGATCGAACAACATTCTTTCC